>OY744544.1:41847287-41952287 GCA_963556195.1 Sepiola atlantica
AGGGGTGTGTAAGAGAAATATAGCAAATAATAGGTATATTTAAGACAGGGCAAGAAATAACATCAAGCAACGCCACGTTTTTTAAGCCCACCCTACTATTGTCAAACTCCCACCTAACGCTGTCTTAAATATACCGATCGCACGTTATAATCATTCGTCCCTTCTTTCATGTCCCCAGTCCAAATAATAACACAAGACTTGCGTACCGGCTATCCTATGAATACCAACTCCCTCACTCTCCATCTACCATATCACATGTCCATGCAATGCATAGTGATCTCCACCTCTCACAGGCATACTGTCCCACTCCTCCTGCTATGGAGACCTCTCATGGCCTGCGTGATCCATGGATAAACTTCTGTTACTGCCCGCCACCTCCATGCTTTTATCCCACACTCGATAATTTCATCGCGCAGTTTTGGAATATGACCCCTACTACCCACTGCTGTACATATAAATAAGTAATGCTTCTTTATATCATATATCTTGAAAAAGCCTGAATAATTTTCTAGACGATCCGTGCATGTCCCTGGGTTGACTTAATCGTGTTCTACTTGGATTCTTGTCATAATTCTCTCCACTACCGCTTTCTACTCTGCCCGACTTATCTTTCTCTCTGGATATACGCACAAATATACACACATACACACAGACAATCGCCTTATATATATATATATATATATATATATATATATATATATATATATATATATATATACCTCGGGGAATGAGTCAGCATTATGGAATTAATTCCTTGAAAAAATCAAGGTTACTTACCTTTAGTTAGTAGCTGGAAAACAGACCTCCTTTCCGAAATATGCACCCGTTATGGGTCGAAGAATAAATAACTTTTTCTAAATTTTAGATATTGTTCTACCGGGGCAACCCCGATCGGGAAAATACCAACTTGTATACTAACTTTGGATGTGTGTCTCGTCGTTTTGTTAGTTTTAACTGGACATACATACATACATACATACATACATACATACATACATACATACATACATACATACATACATAGGAGTACATACATACGGGGAGTTTGAATTACCTACTGGACACTATCCTCGAGTGTTTTCGGTCTCTCTGTACAAGGGTTTGTCAGGACAACCTGACTTGAGGATACTTACCCCTACAAGTAAACCCTGACCAAATATTCAAAATTACATAATATCTGAAGCACAAATAAGATCCCCTCATACGAGGAATAGTGCATCTTCTCCTAGTGATGTTACCTCAAGTAACACCACGTAGCTGGATACTCCACCAGACTAGATGAATTCTTGTCCTGGAATTCGGTAAGACCAACAGACCAACAGAAAGATATACTATGACATACTTAACTGGTCAGTTGGGGAGAGAAGAAATTTATTATTCTCAACTTTTTTACTAAATCAATGTTTGAGAAATAAAAGAGAATTTTAATGGAATATTCAGGTATCTATGTATCTCATATAGAGATCAAGTGTTAGCCCCAGAAAAGGGGCCCCTTGATTTCTAAGAACTTCGACTGAAGTAAAATTAAACATTTAAGAGAGAAACATACATACATACATACATAAATACATACATATATACATACATACATAAATACATAAATACATACATAGTCACAGAAACAACTTTTCTTAAAATTATACATGTTTGCATACATGAATTGTATTACATATTATTCACACCTAGCATTTAGATAAAATGCGTTTCTATATAAATAGATGAATTCGTTCAAGAATAACAGCGATATATGCTACTTGCTGGCGAAGTTTGGCTCAGTGGTAGAGCGTTGAACTTCAGTATCTGGTGTATGTATATATATATATATATATATATATATATATATATATATATATATATATATATATATGCAACTTTAATTCCTATATGATTTTATTGCTATCTACCATATCGCAGAATGGTTATTGGGTGTAGTGTTTGGATAGTATTATTATTATTATTATTATTATTATTATTATTATTATTATTATTATTATTATTGTTATAATTAATTTTATTTGATATTCAAATTACCATATCACACGGTAGTCTTAATGGTAATATATTATTATTTTTTTATTATTATTATTATTATTTATTTATGTATATATTAGTGAAATTTTAAACTGAATTATTTCGACACTTGATTATTGGGGAAATGGTAGTTTGATCAGTACCATTGGATAGCCATGAATATTATAACTGTCCTGTTTTTAAATCTCCGAAACAGTTACATGGTAAACAGCTGATGATCCCCGTGTTAATATTAGACGCTTACGTTAAGGTCTCCTGTTTTTTGTTTCACTGTTATATACTTAACACCCCTTTTTTTATTTACTTATCATTATTATTATTATTATTATTTATGAATTTTCCAACGAATATTAAGTCTGCAATATTTTGGATTTAGTTAGTTTCTCTGGGAATTTAAACTGCATTTTCCTTCATTTTTTTTCTTTTTGTTTAAAATAACTCAAAGCTTCTTTAAACTATATATATATATATATATATATATATATATATGTGTGTGTGTGTGTGTGTGTGTGTGTGTGTGTGTGTGTTTTAAGGTTTAACACATATAAATGATCTGTACTCTGTAATCGAGTATCATATCGCTTATTTTTATTGGACTATTCTCGGTCTTTACTGAATATACTACCTTCTAAGTGAAAAAAAAAATATATATATATATATATATATATATATGCTTATATTTTTTATATTATTGTTGGCGTGTGGAGGAGCAATATTTTTTTAATAGGATGAACGTAAAATGTTAAACCATTTGAACAATTATAAGTTTCGAACACTGTTTGATATTGTATTTTGAATTTTAGGTTTTACGTCTGGAATTGAAAGAAAAACAAAAAACTGATACAAGCATAAATTAGCATATATATTATGAATGTCTACAGCATCATACTTTTGTGTATGCACACTAGGCGATATATTTATGTATTTGTTTATTTAAACAGACATATACAAAGCTCCGCGACACTGGCATGTTGATGTGTCTATCTTTAAAACTGAGGGTCTCCTCGGACGTAAAAAGTATGATCTTACACTCACTTAAGTATTCATATTAAAAAAGAAAGAAGAATAAAGAAAAAAGAAAAATACAAGTTAAAAAACTGAAAGGTCACATGGTCAGATTTCAAATAATTAAAATTAAAACACAATCTACATATATCAGTTGAAAGGTTAATACATACATATATATATATATATATATATATATATATATATATATATATATATATATATATATATATATATGAAAGAAGAGGGATAAACATGTACGAATGACATATTTATTTCAACTTCGATTGTTCAATGCAAAGTGTACTCGGTAAAAATGAAAATATCTTTATTTTTCTTTCCTTAAGCTAAGGCTTTTCAAAGATTAAAATCTTATAATCAGAAGAATTACATAGATAGATAAGTTGGCAGTGGAGAAGCCATAATTCAAAATTTGAATTTTGAATTCTGAATTTTGGCTTCTCCACTGTCAACTTATCTATCCATGTAATTCCTCTGATGATACCTATTTCAAACTCAATTTCATCAGGGAGGTCGTTTATGAAGATCAGGAACAATAAAGGTCCAAGGAGTACACCAGCATTTATGTCATGTTACTTGGATCATTATTTTTGTTAGGAAGGATCTAATTATATTAAATATTTGCCCAGTTATACCATATGAGCGTATTTTTAGGATACTGTATATGCATTTCACGTAATCACGTTCACATGCAACATCTCATCACTACATACGCTCATGTTTAATTCGTAAATTACTAGCTTTGAAAAACTAAACAGTAAAATATATAGTTGTAAACACACCAAAACCAACCCCGCCTGATAATTTGATAAATCAAATCTAATAGATTGCAGATTAGGTTTCAATTAAAATGCATGTAATTTTAATCATTTACGTTTATTCTTTCAGTTAAATCGAGCAGCAATTCGAGTACCTGATTGATTAGGGCTTCTTATTACATATGTTTCTTATTACACATACTTATGTAACATTCGTTTGTTTGTAAAATAAAGGCAGTGAATAATGTGTACGTGTTTTCCCTTTTTATCACTATATACCGACTTTTGCAGCACACTGTATATAGTCATCCAGGGAAAATTTGTATCCACAGGCTAAAAAGTCAGGGAAATATTTACTCTGTTTGTATGATAGTACTCGATAATAAATAGTTATTTAGTTGTAATAGAAAGTTTTATTTATACAAACATAATTCAGCTACATATTTTAAAATGTTTCAGTCAGCCTGGTAGTCTCCATTCCACAAAAGACAGTTTGAATTACATACTAGACACCATCCTCGAGTGTTCTCGGTCTCTATGTACAAGGGTTTGTCAGGACAACCTGACATGAGGATACTTCCCCTTACATGTAAACCCTGACCAAATATTCAAAATAGCATAGTATTCGAAGTCCAAATAAGATACTCTCGACACGGCTATACACTAGCTCATACGACGAATGGTACACGTAATGTTATTATAAGTAACGGCACTGGATGTTTTTTAAAACATGTTTATTAATGGAATGTGTAAAACAACTGTATGCATAAAGATCTTTATTAAAAAAAAGACTCGAAACATTTAAGTTATATATATATATATATATATATATATATATATATATATATATATATATATATATATATATATATATATATATATATATGAAGCAATCCAACAAAAGATATAAGCGTCAACTAATATCTTATAATTAGTGAAACATCCGGATAAAAACTGAAGCTCAATATACTGGATAGAGCATTAATATTATAATATAAAATGAAGTAATAAAATAAGGTGTCAATCAAATTTTATTAGAATTCAAAGTTCAAGCAAAGTATCCTTAAGTCCTTAGCTCATGAGTTTTCAAAGATAATTCTTCTCGTCAGAGGACCATTACCGCAGGTAATAAAATTACGCTTTGACAATATATAAAATTATATACACAAATACATAAAAATACATAACATCAAACATATCAACCCAAAAACATACTTTTTGTTGAATCCATACAGTCCATCCAGTTCATACAGATTGAGAAGCATAATCAGGAAAGACATTCCTCCAAGTTATAAACAGCAGTCCATATACGTGAAATTGAAGGGGCTGGCAAAGTTATCCAGTCGCGAAATGTGTCCATATTCAATGTTAATGATAAATAAATCAAATAATACAAAAAGTCCAATCAAAGTTCCAAAATCCCGACATGTGCAATCCAAGTCAAATCAAAGTTCGTTGTTTAATTAGAAAACCCGTTAAATCCGAATTGAGCAAAACAAGACTGAATCCCCGTCGCATCTTGCCAGCAGAGCGAAAAAAATAAGTAATCTTCTCTCCCCAGCGATTCAACCAGACATGACAAATCCCTAACGAACAGAAGGCGATATTAAATTGTCTACATCTCAGAATGACTTTAATAGATCTGAAATTATGTCTGTGTTACTTCCTGTTTAAGCCTGCTTGATGGGCTCAATAAAGAAAGCAACATACAACCCCGCCATCCACCCCACCCAGATTAGATGTTCCCTGTCTGGGTCGAGTGAGAATATTCTATGTCAAAGGGGAAGGTGTTAAGAAGTTAAAAGAAAAAGAAAAAGAGAAGGGAGTTAGGAAATATAGGTCAGATCGTGTAATCACGTACACATCCAAAATTATTACTTAAAATCTAGCTTACAGTAAAAACCGATTTCACAAATCTCGCCCTATCAAATAATCTAGAATATTTATGAAATTAAAAATTACGAAGTTATTAAATTCCAATAATTTTATAGTTTAATTTAAGATTTAATTTTATCAGGTTAGAAATTATTAAAGTGTTTAATAGTTTAATTTAAGATTCAATCCTATCAGCCCAGGAATTCCAACTCAAGGTTTAACTTTCCCCAATCAAAAAGTTTAACTTGCCTTAAGGTTTAATTTTTCCCAATTAAGATTTAATTTTCCCAATTACGAAGTTATCAAAATAATTAGAACTTAATAATTTAATAGTTTAATTTAAGATTTAATTTTATCAGATTAGGAAGTTTAATTTAAGGTTTGGTTTGCCCAATCAAGAAGTTTAATCTAAATTAGGGTTTAATTTTTCCTAATTAAGAAGTTGTAAATATATTTAAGAGGAGGGGAGGAGGTTCTGTGTTTTTGGTGTGTGGGTAGTGTCATAGTTTTAGAAAAGATTTGAAGAAATGAAGGTGATTTGAAAGTGACATTTTTCTTTAAATTATCATCCTGAGGAAGTCTTACAAATAAAGACGAAACGTTGATGAATACATAAAAAAACATCTTTTGGTTTTTCCTTTTTCATTTCCCATTACGTCGGATTACCTTGCTTTCTCATATATATATATATATATATATATATATATATATGTGTGTGTGTGTGTGTGTGTGTGTACGTGTGTACGTGTGTACGTTCTTATGCGCGCATGCCCCTGATTCTAACCAGTCAAATGTCTACCATCATGATAGAAATCAAACTGAAACTAATCTGCCTTTTAACTCTATCTGGTCGCTGCGTTCTGATTGGTTGAAAATAAGACGTTAATCAGACAGACGCTGACGTTGACACACGCAACGCGGCTTAGAGCCAACCGCAGTTTCTCCCAACTTTCTCTCACAAAATATAAACCAGGTATAAAAAATAAAAAAGTAAAATCCCACGTATAATAACAAAAAGAAAACCAGGAAGAAAAAATTTAGGGATGATTTTTTTTTTTAATTCTCTCTTGAGTTATTTGAGTTTTATTTAATTTTTGATTTTATTGTTAGATTTTTTAATACTTTTTTTTTCAGTAATTGGCGAATGGCCGATAAAAATCTCCCCTTTTTATATCTCGCTCACTGTCTTTCTTCTCTATCTTCACTTGTATATTTGATAGCCAGGAGCTTATTTCTTTTATTTCCGTTTAAGGAGGAGGGAGGGGGTTCTTCTGCATGCGTCTATGCATCTTTTCAAGAAGATCTGTCTGACTCGGCCGTTCACGCTTATATTTCAAATAGATTTTTTTGTTGATGTGTCAGGTTTTATTATTAAATAGGGCATTTGTTAGTTTGCCAGGCTTAAGTTTAAAATTGTATTTTTCTCGATCTCTCAGGCTTAAGTTTGAAATAGCATTTTACTCGGTCTGTCAGACTTAAGTTTGAAATATCATTTTTGTCAATCTGTAAGACTTAAGTATTAAATAGCATTTTTTCAGTCTGTAAGACTTAAGTATTAAATAGCATTTTTGTCAGTCTGTAAGACTTAAGTTTGAAATAGCATTTTTGTCAATCTGCCAGGCGTAATTATTAAATCGGACTTTTGTTGGTCTCTAAGGCTTAAGTTAGAAATTGGATTTTTAAATGTATTCATGCATTCCCTCGTTGGGTCTGACAAGCTTAAGTTAGAAATATAATTTTTGTTGGTCTGTCAGGCTTAAGCTTGAAACGGCATTTTTAGATGTGTTCATGTGTCTTTGTTATAAGCTTTGAACGTCTATCCGTCTGTCTAATGCTTAAGTTTGAAATAGCAATTTTATAGGTGTCCATGCTGTAATATTCGTAACTTCTACTCTTTACAATGGCCGTCGCTTTCAAGTCTTCCTTGGACTGCCGTCGCTTCAGTCTTATTTCGACCGTCGTCGCTTTCAAGTTTTCCTTCGAACATCGTCTCTTTCAAGTCTTCCTTCAACCATCTTCGCTTCCCAGTCTTTTTTCGATCGTTGTCGCTTTAAAGTCTTCCTTTAACTGTTGTCGCTTTCAAATCTTCCTTCGACCGTTGTCGCTTTCAAGTATTCCTTCAATTGTCGTTACTTTCAAGTCTTATTTCAACCGTCGTCGTTTTTACGTCCTCTTTAGACCGTCGTCGCTTTCAAGATTTCTTTCAGCTGTTGTCGCTTTCAAGTCTTATTTCGACCGTCGTCGCTTTAAGCTTTCTTTCTAACGTCGTTGCTTAAAAGTCTTTCTTCCAACATCGTTGCTTTCAAATTTTCTTTCAAGTCTTCCTTCAACTGTCGTTGCCTTCAAGTTCTCCTTCAACTGCCATTGCCTTCAAATGTTCCTTTGACCGCCGTTGCCTTCAAGTTCTCCTTCAACTGCCATTGCCTTCAAATGTTCCTTTGACCGCCGTTGCCTTCAAGTTCTCCTTCAACTGCCATTGCCTTCAAATGTTCCTTTGGCCGCCGTTGCTTTCAAGTTCTCCTTCAACTGCCATTGCCTTCAAATGTTCCTTTGACCGCCGTTGCCTTCAAGTTCTCCTTCAACTGCCATTGCCTTCAAATGTTCCTTTGACCGCCGTCGCCTTCAAGTTCTCCTTCAACTGCCATTGCCTTCAAATGTTCCTTTGACCGCCGTTGCCTTCAAGTTCTCCTTCAACTGGCATTGCCTTCAAATGTTCCTTTGACCGCCGTCGCCTTCAAGTCCTTTTCGATCGTCGTCGCTTTCAGGTCTTCTTTCAATCGTCGTTGCTTTAAAATCTTTCTTCAACCGAAGCTGCTTTCAAATTTTCTTTCAATCGTCGTTGTTTTCAAGCCTTGTTTCAACCATCGTCGCTTTCAAGTCTTCCTTCAACCGTTGTCGCTATCAAGGTCTCATTCGAAATGAGCAGGTGCGAATAACTTACATTTATTACAGTTAGCGTAGTCGTTATGACCGGCACAGGCGATCCTATGTCACTGACCTTGAGGGGTGGGTAGAGTGTGCGTATTACATATTCATCATTACAACAGGCACTTAAATTCTGTCGGTGCTTCTGTAAAACTTTACATAGCATTTTTAGATACGCCCATGCATCTCTTTAATTAGTTCTCGCTGTACATTAGTCGGTCTGTAACGCTTAATTTGGAAATAGCATTTTAATCTCTTAGATTAAATAGACGCATCGTGAGGATATTCGTTTTCCTTTTCTTTGCTTTTAACTTTTAGCGCTCGAGGATGAATTGATGTCCATTTTGGTCTGAATGTGGGTTTCAGATGCAACAGTTGACAGGAAGCACACGGATTTTTGTATTCGCTTTTTGCAGTTAAGAAATCACTATTGGCATTGAATTTATCGTCAGCTAACAACCGGAAAAAATAACATCGTGCTGTGACTGACATAAGTTCCTGTGGCAAGTTCAGTCACTGTTGATAGCGCCTGGGTTGTTGCTAGAAGGCGCTTGACCCCCGCTTTGACTCTGTAGATTTGTTGAAATCCGGTATTTTTATAGAATTGACCAATCAGTATTAAGTATTTCAACCAATAAACATCGAATATTTTACAGATATCGGTTATCTGCTGCTGCTGGTTGTTGTTGTTGTTGTTGCTGCTGCTGCTGCTTGTTGTTGTTGTTGTTGCCGCTTGTTGTTGCTGCTGCTGCTGCTGCTACATCCAACGATACGAATTCAACGAAGAGAATGAAAAAGACTCCAAACTCTACCCGAAGTTATCTCATCGTGAACCGTCTTCTAACGCGTCCATATTAACTGCTGAAGCTCAAACACATCTTACAACTAATCCTCATAATTCTATATCTATTGTGATCCAACACTGTTCTTAAATTAGTTTCAATAAAAGAAGTTACAGTAATAACTCAATGTCATTGTTAATGTATGTTTCTTTTTTCTTTATTTTATAATAGGTTTAATCAATGATGGGTGTCCATAGCGATTATGACTCAAGTTTTTTGTTTTTTATATATTCATCCAAAACAAGACACATTGCCACTGGATCATAAGGGGCTACTATGAATTAGGGGCCAGATTAATAAAGGCATCCTAAGTGGGGAAATGTGCAGCGAGATATTTGTTCACATTAAATTTTAATTTCTGTATGTTGGTAGAGTCGGAGAAACAGAGAGCAAGGAGGGTATTCCAAAGGCAAGCATTTCGAAGAAAGAAGCTATTAGAGTAGAAAGCTTCCCGGCATCTGGGAACCTCTACAGTGAAGGGGTGCGATTTTGCTTATTGTCGAGTTGGTCGAGGGTATTTATTTTGACGAGACACAAATGCAGCAAGTTCGGCGCTTGTTTTTGTTGTTTTATTTTACGGCATATCAACCCTTTTCGGGTTATTTAATGCCAAATCCGATCATTTTGGTAAAAGTTTTTATACTTCAAGTTCTTTTATATCTTCAAATATTTGTTCATAGTGTTTGATTTGGTTGATTTGTTTACGGCATATCAACCCATTTTCAGGTTTGTTAATGCAAAATCCGATCATTTTAGTAAAAGTTGTTATGCTTCAAGTTCTTTAAATTTTCAAATATTTATTTAGGGTATTTGGTTTTGCTGTTTAGTAGAGGAAAATTATTGTTTTTTTTTTGGCTTTGCAGAACATGACTAGGTTTTGCAAAGAGAAAGGAAACAACAATAGCATCAATGTTTGGAGCATTTTGGGTCGGGAAGCAGTATTTTCAGACAGCCTGATTTAATAACACCAGACAAGTTTGTCGGAACACATTCCATTTAAGTACTTGTAAAATAAGCACAGGGGCGCAACATTGAAGCGATGGGACAAAAGTTGGAGCTTAGAAGACAGATTAGAGGCTCTTTTTGGACCCTGACTAAGAAAGAGAGACTAGTGATTGGTGCACAAGCCCAGACGTGACAACAAACGAATGGTGGCTTTGTAGAAATATAGGATGGTGTAGGGTGTGAGAGGCTTTATATCCCGGTAGATGAAAGCCCACCTTCTTTACAACAGGTCGATGATCCTTCTTAATCCATGTTCGAAACAGTTAGATAGAATATCGCCTCGATTCACAGAAGAAGAAGTATACGACGACATTGTTGTTTTACAGAAAATAGCATTTTTTGTAGTACTGAAAAGAAATTGAAAAAAGCCAATAGTAATTTTTACATTCTGATTCGCATTCTGATAAATTCTATTCTATGCTGATGTGTTGGAAGGGGCCAGCTTCAGCACGTCCGATTCCTAATCCTGTTTGACTCCAACTGGCAGGTATGAAAACACTTGTGCGGGCGTTTCGAAGAACTAGTCTAACAAAGTGTATCCATACGCCTAGCCATTCGATTGGTCGATGGGTGAATTACTCAGTGATAAAAACCGTGTATTTACAGCAAGAGAAAATATTACATTAAAACATGTAACGACTACTATTTATCTTTATCAAAGCTAAAATAAACACTTGAGGCTATTCACACCAAGAGAAAATAGTATATTGATCGTACATTAAAATAAAAACTTGAGGCTAAGGGTTAATGAGATAGATAACATACTTAAGTGAACTTTTGTATTTGACAAATCAGTCTACACTTCTTTTTTACTAATGAGTTATAACTTATCAAGGCCTAAAATCTATTCAAGTATAAGGGTTAATGAAATTAATAGACTGGAAATTTAATGATAATGCATACTATGTGAGGATTAAAAATCTCTACGTACCACCCACTCAAAACAAAAGCTAGCTCAGAAAGTGTTACACCGGCCGTTCTTACACAGGAGAAACAACACCGGTTGTCACTATAAATAGTGCGAGTCACCAGAGACACAGAGAAGACAAAGCACAGTCTTGTAACTGTCTAGCCAAGTGCTAGTCACTTTCTTACTTTGTTAACACACTTGTTAAACCAACCCTCGACTTGACTTCCTTTATTTATTATTTACTGTTGGACAACTTCACAACAGAAAGCAACAATTAGTTCCCCTTTCTGAGAGATATCATTCAAGGAATTGTATGACTAAAGGACAAAATAAGGATAGCACGGTGTCTCAGTGGTTAACGACGCGGACTTCGGACTTCGGTGTGTCGGGTTCGAATCGAGTTCGTTCCACAAAAACACTTTCATCAAAACCCACTCCTGACCTTGTGTCTAACCTCCTGGAAAGGAGGTAAAATAAAATACTTAAGTTTGAAGAGTCAGCCATAGAATCCACTCCACTCGAGGTAATGTGGTAAAAGAGCAATCGCTCATGGATTCTTCTTCATAATTTTTAAGGGAAAAAGTGAGAGTTATGAGGCTGTCAAAAGTAAACCCAAGATCTACTTTTTACTCTGCATCAATATGGATGGCCGTTGGCTGCCATGGAGCTCATATGCTTTTTGATGGCTCTTGTTTTTGGTAATACTGCATGTCCACACAACCCCCTCATCAGACAAGCCACGGTCTGCCTGATGCGGATTCCAGTAGAGTCGCCGACAGCCCAAACAGGTAGTACTAGTTTACATGATACAAATACCAGGTAAGAAAGTAGACTAGACCTGACATAAAATAAATGAAAGTTATAAATTATTAGAATAAAAGTAAATTTAAATATAATTCAGAAAACTGTTGATTAGATGACTTTGCATGTTTTAAAGATTTCAACGAAGGGAAATATTAATTTGTTTTTTGAATCTTTATATATAAAACTCAATGTATGTGTGATGCTATAGAAAGAAAAGTGAGAGGATCTACATAAAATCTAAACGTGTATTCTTATGTAAAATTTACCGGAGATAACAATCGCCATGTTCACGAAACTCAAAGTGCACCCCTAAGAGGTCTATGGGGGCTTTAACCTCTTAAAACTTTAAATGTACTTCATGTTTTATTAATTTATATCATATGTATAAAATTTTCCGGAGAAGACAATGGAATTGGCCATGAATCTCTATGTCTCTAACCATAACCTAAGGACCTGTGAGAGCCGAACCTCCTTTAAAACTTCAAATATAGCCTATTCTGATGAAATTTATATCATATTTATAAAATTATCCGTGGAAGACAATGGAAGTGGTCCGAATCTCTACGTTACACTCTATGTGGCGAATATCTACGCCCCCCCCCCCAAGTTACGCATTGGGGGCAGAACTCCGTGAAAACTTCAAACATGTATATCCTATAGATGAAATTTAAACAAGATGTATAAGACACTAATTCGAAGAGTTTTCCAACGTTCCAGCTTCTTCCGATTATATTAAAGGGCGAAACGGGAGGAGGTGTAGCAAAAACAAAGATGGTGTTTTGAGCATTGTGAAAACGTACATTGTAGTGATCCTCATTCAATCCTGAGCAAAATCGGGCATTCATGCTAGTTCTTAATAATTGTAAGCTCGCGTTTTTTTTTTTCAGTAAAAAATGTTCATGTACCGGCGTCCCTTCCTTTTCTATTCCTACTCTCTTTACTTCTCTCTTTCTTTTCATTTGTTCACTTCTTCTTCGTTTCACCTTCTACACTTACCTCTTCCTAGTAACTCTCCAACCAGAAGTGTGCTTCATCCACTTTTGCTTTTTCATACAATGTCCCATACACTCACACTACTACTAAACGCGAGACACAAAAAGAACAAATATACTAACATTGACTAGCTTAGAGCTTATTAATGTAACCAATAGATGTTATTTAAATTTCGCGATGATAAAATCCTCTAAGGCATTACGCTCTTCTTTTTTTGGGGGGGGGGGGGATAATATCTGTTATGTGGTCATGATACCATTCTCCCAGGCATTACTCTCACCACTTTTTGTCGGGATTTTTTTTTTACATCTTGCTCTCTATCTCGAGATTATATCTTAACTTGTATATTTCATGAACTAAACCTACTTCATTATTCTTTGTTGTTTCCTCTTTTTTTGTCTTTTTTATTTTTTGCGATATGGGAGTGAATTACGAATAAGGTTTTCAAATGTCTTTGTTTTCGTTTTTGTGTGAAAAAAGTTTATTCCGGACTACATTTCCTACATTACCTATAATTTTCTTCTTTTCATTTTTCTTCTTCTTCTTCTTCTTTTTCTTCTTCTTCTTTTCATTATTATTACTAGTAGTAGTAGTCGTAGTAGAGGTGGTGGTAGTATTGTAGTAGTAGCAAAAGTAGTAGTAGTAGTAGTAGTAGTAGTAGTAGTAGAAAGGGTAGTAGTAGTAGTAGCAGTAGTAGTAGTACTCCCTCCACTTGCAAATTTTTGCTCGTATTTATAAGTGTTTAGTTTGTTAATGAACAACCGATTGTGACAATTTCTTGTTGACATACGCTACCTTCACGAAAACAAAAGGAGGAGGCAATGCCAGAGAGGAGTGTCTCGTGGCAGCAGAACGCAATCTACACTATCTCTCAAAGTGGTGAGGGTAATACCTAGGAATAGATACTACACACACATACACCAAAACAGGATAAGATAATGTCTGGGGGATAGTATCATGACAACATAACAGATACTACACCCCCCGAAAAGGAGGGGGTAATGCCAAAAGGATTAAGTGATGTGTGGGAGGATGGTGTCATGACAACGGAACAGATGCTACACTACTCCCTCCCCTGAATTGAGCACTGAACGATAGTGATGATGATGATGATGATGATGATGATGATGATGATGATGATGATGATGATGATGATGATGATGATGATGATTCTATTTCTTTTCTCTTTCTACTTATTTTAACAGACACTTCTTTTTATTGTTGTTTTATTATTAGTAAAAGTGTGCAAACCCGAAAATGACGGCATCCATTTCTCGTAGCTTCCCATCTTACCTCCAAGTTTATAAGGAAAGTCACTTGGAAAAACAGCTGTCGTCTTGTTTACAATCCATACTAACCCTTCATGTTACCTGATACCGACGTTTGCTATGAGGACGATTGGCGAACAGTATAGACACAAATAATAGCATAAACAAACATATTTTGCTCCCACGAATAACACATGAATATTCAACTAGAGAATTCACTTTTAGTAAACGTTTTCTCTACAAATGTTGGCTCGCAACGTAGACGCAATCACTCAATTAGGTAAAGCCCAGAATAGTTAGCAGTCGAGAACTCCTAAAGAAAAAAAGAAAAACAACAAATAATTTATAGTAAACGCAATAGAATTTAATTCTCTACCGACCCGTATACGTTTAACGTGTGGAAATTGTTTGTAAGTTTTCACATTTCAGTATTATATTTCAAAGAAAGCTGTCTTATCGACACATAAAAAACAACATGGCGGTCGAGATTATCGCTTAAATACGACTAAGTGTGGTTTCATGTGTGTGTTTTTGATGGGGTGGAAAGCTTGCCAATCTGATTTAGTCTTTTTTTTTACTATTTTGTCAGTATAAAGTTAATCGTAGTTAAGTGATCACCTCCAAAATCACGACAGCCATTTTTTAGTGTGTGTATTAATATAGCTTTCAAGCTAAGCCAGCTTTCACCAAAACCGAATTTTGAAATTAAAAAATGTACAAACAGTTTCTATACGTTAAATGTATATAGATCGGTAGAAAATTTAATTCCACTGCGTTTCCTATAAATTATTTTTTGTCTTCATTTATTTATTTTACGAGTTTTCGACTGTTAACAATTCTGGACTTTTAACATTCAATTAATTTGAAAAAACAGTATTTGTCTTTCTATTTCTTGGATTCGTCATCATCATCATCATCATCATCATCATTAGGGTTTTTGATTACGTTGTTTCCTTCCACCGTGTTTTGTCCATGGCTAGACGTGGCGAGGTAGGACTCAGTTAGCTGTCGAGGTTGTCTCCCCAACGGGTTTTTGACCTTCCTTTAGGTCTTTTCCATTGCCTCGGAGTCTATTTTGTCGCGCTAGATGTTCACATGTTGTCTGTATGTCTCGAAAAGGGACTTGCCAATCTATGCTTTGCCGTTTGCATGGTGAGGATGATGCCGAGTATAATGCGTTCCATTTTGCATTGTGCCATTGGATTATATATATATATATATATATATATATATATATATGTTTAAAAAATACCCGTCCTGACATTAGTTTTAAATTTCACTGTTTTTCTTTCTTTGCGGGTATGATAGGTTTCGGTGGCACACCCCTAAGTGGTAAAGTTTACAAAAAAATACATAATGTGTCCACGTTACTCACCCTGTTGCTAAAATACATATTTCATAATTCATAATGATAAGTTTAATATTTTACCAAGCATATTATAGACGTCCACGCGCGCGCTTCGATCCTTTTATAAATATAGCACCAAATTTGATGCCGAGTAATTTTTTTCTGCAAATCTTTTGCATTTAACTTATTTTAAAAGTTTTTGGATGGCGGTGCAAGTTCGGGTGGACGTACCCTCTAAATGGTAAAGTTTCTTTTAAAAAAATAATATATGCACTCTCTAAATGTTAGCATTTACAAATAAAATAACGTTTCCATGTTATTCACCATGTTTTCTAGAATATATATTCCAAAATTCATAATCATCCGTTCATTAGTTTATGAGATTACTGTCTGTCTGTCTGTCTGTCTCTCTCTCTCTCTCTCTCTATATATATATAAGACGTACCCGTGACCCGTTGTGTCACAACAGCTACTAGCATTTATTGTACTTTGAATTTCTAAACTGTGCTATATCTGTTAAGACATTCTTTTTGCATAAATAAAAATAATAAGTTTACTTTTATATGATCCTTATTATTATTATTATTATCATTATTATTATTATTATTATCATTATTATTTGTACTCACTAGGAGTTCTCACACAGATCATTAGTGATTGCTCACCGACAACCGGTGGTATTCCCTGGAGTCTGAGTGACAACAAGTCCCACCAGATTTCTAGCACTCTCAACCTCTTATCGATAGCCACCGCAAATAACCTTGCAGTATCGCAACAGCCGATTACCATTGATTTCTCGCTGGTAAGGACCATTGGTCTTCTCTGGGATTTGAGTGGCAATAAGCCTCTACAATGTCTCAGCAGTCTCTGCACTTCCAGTGGAGGTCTGGTTTGTGCTGTCCCTCCTCGGTCTTCTCATCCTCCTTGACCCTATGCAAATATTTTGTGCGGTGTCAGCCTAGGCTAGTACCATTTTTATTTTACATTTGTTTTTGTTTTTTAATTATATAATTTCTTTTAGTTTTTTTGTGGGAACGGGGGAGCTTATGGTGTTTCTTGCTATTTCTGTTCATTGGTTCATTTTTGTGTCGTGTCAGCTGAGGCCTGTGTTCTGTATTGTGGGGGAAAGGCTCATAAAGTGATGTTTCTTGTATTTTCTCTTCCTTTGTTTGTGATGTGGTGTTCTTTCTGTGGTTGTGTTTTCTTCCTGTTGTAACTTCCATGTGACCCTTCGAAGCTTATGCGGGTTGGTTTCCGCATTCGATGATTTTCCTTAAGATTGCAGCTGTTTTTATCATTTCCGTCCTTTGTATGGTTTCGATGGTCCCTTTGATTACAATTTCTCACAGTCTTTTCTCCAAGTTTTTTTGTGATCGTTCCTAGTGCTCCTACGATTATTGGTATTATACTGACTTTTTTCATGTTCCATATTCCTTTCAGTTCTCTGGCTAGTTCTGTGCATTTGGTTCGGTTTTTCGGTGTCTTTGATCTTCACTCTGTGGCCTGCTGGAACGACGAAGTCTACGATTTTGCAAGATGTTTCCTTCTTGTCGATTATAATAACATCAGGTCTCCTTGCTTGTATGAGTTTATATGTTCGTACATCCACATCCCAGAGGATTTTGTGTTTTTCGTTTTCCAGTACTGTTTCTGGTACTATTTGTCTGCATATTCGAAATTCAATTGTTTGCACAGTTCCCAGTGTACTGCTTTCCTCACACAGTCATGTCTGTTTTTGTATTCATTTTGGGCGAGTTTGCTACATTCACTTATTATATGATTTACTGTTTCGTCTCTTTGTCGAATATTAAATGCAGACTGTGTGTCTGCATTTACTATTTTCCTGTGTTTTATCTATTTTAGCTTTAATGTAGTTTGTCTTAATCGCATTGTTCTGTGCAGCCATCAGTAAAGATTCCGTTTCTCTGTTCAAGTTTCCTTTTCTTAACCATGTCCAGCAATTTTCGTTGGTTTATTCACTTGTCAGTTTAAAAAAGTGTCCATGTAATTGTTTTTATTCACACTTTTCTTTTCTTGTCGTTTTGTTTCTGGTTTCGGTGCTTCTCAAGTTGCTCCTTCGAACAGTGTCTCTTGCTGCAGTGTTCTGAGTTATGTATTTCTCTAGCTCTTTTTTTAGTCTTCCACATACTCTTCTATACTTACCAATCCTCTTCTCCCTTCATTTCTTATTATGTAGAGTCTGTCCGTATCATCTTTTGGGTGTAGAGCAGTGTGCATGGTCATTAATTTTCTAGTCCTCTTGTAAAGGTGCCTAAGTCCTTCTTTAGTCCAGCCTATGAATTGTCCAGAGTATCCTATTAGCGATACTTCCCAGGTGTTTATACCTTTTACTAGAATCTTGTTATATGATTTCGTTTCTAGGAGTTTTCTTGTTCTTCGTAAATATCATTTTCCAATTTTCTCTTTCATTGCTGTACATGTGATGGTGTCTGCTTCCAGAACTCCCAAATATTTGTAGCTATCTTGCTCACCTAGCACCATCATCGCCTCTTGGTGAGGGAGTTCCATGCCCTCTGTTGTCTCCAGTTTTCCTTTTGTTTCATTTCTAGTAGTGCACACTTTTCCATTCCAAATTCCATTTGAATGTCCTGACTGAAGATTCTGGTCGTATTTATCAGCTTTTCCAGTTCATTTTTGCTTTTTGCAAATAGCTTCAGGTTGTCCATGTACATCAGATTGTTTACTCTTAGTTCGGTGTCTGTAAACTTGTATCCAGCATCACATTTTCTGAGTATGTAGTTGAGTGGAATACTAGCTATTATAAACAGTAGTGGTGATAGGGAGTCTCCTTGGAAAATGCCTCTCTGTATTTTTATCTCAGTCAGGTGTTGTCTTCCAGCCGTCAGTTCTAGTCTCCATGTTTCCATTGCTTTCTTGATAAGATTAATAATCCTGTCAGGTATCTTGTATATTTTTAAACATTCAATTATCCATGCTTGGAGGATTCTGTCGTAAGCTTGTTTTGTAGTCAATCCATGCCATGTATATATTCCTTTTTTCTGGGTCTTACCCCCCCCCTTCAGAATCTTTTAATCGATGTATAGCAGATCGTGTGTCCCTCTTTGCCCTTTTTTGGCATCTTTTTTGTTCTTCGGGGAGTAATCCACGATTGTTTAGGGATTGGTAGATTTGTTCTCTAAGTTGTGCCGTCAGGATTTTCCACATTGTTGGTAAACAGGTTATTATTATTATTATTATTATTATTATTATTATTATTATTATTATTATTATTATTATATAAAAGTTTTATTATTATATAAATGTACATATAGATATTATTTCGCCATCTAATTTGCATATGTGTTTTGCACAACATAAATATCTACGCGAGTAACTCAATCTCTAAATGCTCACAGAGACATTAACAAATATTAGAGAGTGGTTGAATCAACTCAGAGTTATAAGGGAAGAAAAAATACATAGATATTTAAGAGAGAGATGTGTGACTTGTTCAATTAATTATAAATTGTGACTAATTAGAACAATGGAAGAATAATTCTTTTTTCAGAACTAAAGTATATTTTAGCGTCTATTTTGCCTTGTTCAAGTACATATTATTAAACAGCCTTAGAGAAACAAACGTCGATTGACTCATATTTAGTATAATAATAATAATAGATATACAGCATTTGGTATCCTCCAATGGTCACCCATTTAGTACTGACCAAACTCAACGTCGTCATCTAACGGGAACTGGTGTGTCAACATGATTATGCCGTATATATGTACGCTACAACAAAACGATAATATTCTTATCTGAATAGATTGTCATCAAAAACTGGGCCACATTTATTGGTAATTTCCTACTTTCAGAGTTTCAATTCAATACTTTTACACGTTCGATCTGGCAACTGATTTATCCTGTGGGGATTGTCCAACCAGAAATAACTTTATAGATAAGGAAATCGAAAGATTAGTTAAATTATTAAAGTATGTTTAAATATTAAATGATCGTCGCCTTTTTTGTTCAAATATAAACATATTTCGGTTATGAACATAAAAAACCTTGTCCTACAAGGTGAGAAATATATAGCGACTCCATTAAATATACTAGCAATAATATGCTCCATCTGGTTGCATAATTTTGCTAGCATATATAGCTAGAATAATACCCGTCCCAAGACAGGTAACATTAATTCCCTGAACAGTTTTGCACCACTTTTATGTTTCCTTACGAAGATTAAAATCAAGATATAATGATACTGAACCTTATGACGTAGAATCCTTATTCCAATGTTGTTCAAAATCAAATAGATAATTTTGATTCTAGAAAGTGTCTACACTTTAAGGAGTCTTAAGAAGAAACTGAAATTCAGAGAATCTTTATTAATTGGCGGCTAATGACTCTCGATCAAATTTCATGAAAATCTGATATATTACGCGCCCTAACATCTCTTAAAATTCTAAAAAAGTGAAATGTGAACAATTTTCACAAACATCGGAGCTATCTGAATTTCGCGAATGGCTTCCACCTTAATTGTATCCCCTTTACACAAAACTAAATTAAACTAAATATTACTCGCATTATGACCCTTTACGCTTAGCAGCTGTATTCAAAAATTCATAATGATCGGTTAATTATTTTAGTAGTGATACTAAAGTCTTGTTTCCCTTCTTGTTGGAAGAAGTCCTCTGTTGTACCTATCTTAAAAAATGCTGGTGATCCGTCTGACCCAATTAAGTATCGTCCTGTAAGTCTTCTCCCTGTTATTAGTAAAGTTTTTGAAAGGTTGGTCAATGACAATCTTGTTCATTATATTTAGTAATGTTCAGTATTGCTTTCGTGGTTTTTGTTCAACTGTTGATCTTTTGGCTGTTGTAACTGAGCAGATCTGTCGGTTTATGGATAAGTCAGGAGTAGGTAGAGCCATAACGCTTGACATTTCGAAAGCGTTCAACAGTGTGGCATTCTGGTCTCTTACACACACTTAAGGGTTATGGTATTAGTGGTGAGGTTCTTGACATTATTAGGTCTTTTCTTTCTGATCGAAGCTTCCGAGTAACTTTGAATGGTGTCTCTTCAATCTCTTTTCCTGTCAATGCTGGTGTTCCTCAAAGCTCTATTCTAGGCCGAACACTGTTTCTTCTCTATATAAATGATCTTCCAGAGAATATTATTCAAAAAAATTAATATCTATGTTGCTAATACACTCTCTATTCTGGTGTTGCTTCTTGTCCATCTCCCCCAGATCAGTCTAAATATAGAGGTTCACCTGGGTTCAGTTGTAGATTGGGATACAAAATGGCTTGTTTTGTTTAATCCCGTTAAGACTCAGCTCTTGTATTTCAATCGTAGACGTGTCCCTTTTCTTCCTGTGATTCTTATGGATGGCTCTGCTCTTGGGGGAAATCGACTGAAACTTCTTGGTCGTTCTCTCTCATCAAATCTTTCTTGGAGTTCATATCTATTGGTCTTTCTGCTTCTTGTATAATCGGTTCTCTCTATCGCTCCAAACACTTTCTCACACCTGAGGCTATTCTCTATCTCTACAAATCTACGATCAGACAATGTATGGAGTATGTTGTCATATTTGGGCTGGTGAATCTCTGTCCCATTTGAGGGTTCTTGATAAGGTTCAGAAACGTATCTGTAATTTTATTGGTCACACCCTTTTTTCTTCTTTGCACCATCTCTCTCACAGATGTGATGTTGCCAGTCTCAGTTTTTTCTATAAATACTATTATGGCATGTGTTCTTCAGAATTATGTATTTTATTCCCTGCTTCCTTTGTTCCAATGGTCTAGTGGTCTCCATCAATTTACTGTTTTGATACCTCATTGTGATACAGCTTCCTATCCCAGTAGCTTCTTTCCAAGAACTACAGGCTGGTGGAATTCTCTTCCTGTTGACTGTTTCCTTCTTTTCAAGACTAATGCCAATAAGCAACTCATGTCTTTGCGATAGTCATATTTCGTTTTTGTTAGCTCCTTACATCAAGTGGCTTCATGTCTTGTCTGGGGCGATTTCCATAAAAAAGTATAACATAAGATTATGTATGTTATTTCTTATCTTAACGTTAACTGCTGATACGTGTTTCTGAATTTCTCAGAATTGCTCTTCATATGCATAATATATTTTAAATCATCTACTTAAAAAAGAAATGTTTGTCTGTCTCCATTTGTGTTCGCTATAGAATCATGAACTACTGTATGAATTTCAACCAAACCTAATGTGTAGATAAAACATAAATCATAGAGTAGCATAGAGTATGTAATTTTGACAAAGATCAACCATGACGGTCATGAAAAGTTAAAGATCATTTCTCAGATCAACCATAACGGTCATGAAAAGTCAAAGGTCATTTCTCATTGAAATAGGCTTTCAATCAAAAAAAAAGTATTGAATAAAAGTAAACATTTAGACAAACCCTAAAATGGGAGTCCAAAAGGGATCAAAATCATTATTTTTTGTGATAATGACAAAGGGTTTAATTACTCTCAGAGAACTAAAGAAACGTACAACTCATAACTGTTGCGTTTTTATCAACTTTCTAGCCGTATCTTTCTCTGTCCTTTATATAAAGAATAAAAGGAGAATATAGATTTTCAATCACTAAATTTCATCAAATAACATTTCAAAATTAGAATCTGAATGTTAAAGTTGACCGTTTCTTTAGTTGTTTGTGTGTAAAAATACCCCGACGTTATTATTTAGACGAACTCTAAAAATGGGAATTCGAAAGGGGATCAAAATGAACTTTGGTTTTGTGATAACACGTGGAGTTTGATTACACGCATACAACTAAAAAAACAGATAACTCATAACGGTTGCGTTGTTTTCTTTTAAATGATTTTCACTTTTATTCACCCCCAAACAAGGGGGCATATTGCCAGAGAGGCGTAAGAGGCTACTGTGATTAGGTGCCAGATTTATAGGGGCCATCCGAAGTGGGGAGTTGTGCAGCAAGATGTTTGTTTACATTACATTTAAATTTCTAAAGAGAGGGAATTCCAAAGCCAATTCGTCTGAGAAGAGAAACTATTAGAGTAGAAAATATGTCGGTATCTGGGGACTTCTATAGTAAAGGGGTGGGATTTTGCTGCTAGTCGGGTTTATCGGTGGTATTTCTGCTACGGAGGTAAAAGTGCAGAAAGTTCATTGGAGCAGATTCAAGAAGTATTTGTAAAACAAGAACAGGAGTGCAACATTGCGGCGATGTGACAGAGAATAGAGCTTGACAGACAGTGCGGGTACCCCGTAGAAGAAGGAGAGACTAGTGATTGGTACACCAGTCCATATGTGGCAACAGTACTCCATGCATGGGCGATATAGGATACTGACAGGTGTGTGATTTTGTTGCTAGTCGACCAACATGACTAGCAGCAATATCCTACTCTATCACTATAGAGGTACCCAGATGTCGGAAAACTTTCCACTTTAATAGCTTATTTTCTCGGAACACTTGCCTTTGGAATTTCCCCAACTCCCTGTTTTATCGACTGCACCAACATTCAATGAGTTAAATGTAATGTGAACAAACATCTTGCTGCACAATTCACCACATAGAATACCGTCTATAAACCTGATCCCTAATCACAGTAGCCCCTTACGTCTCAGTGACAAATATACATTGTAGAGATCTATTTTTCTCTGTTCATGATTTCATTTTGCATCGAGTCATCCTTAGCACAGTTTGAAGACTGAAATAATCGGTTGATTTTCCTCATTCTTCCAAATCCGGGTGTGAATGAATACGAGGATAAAGAAAGCCTCACCATTTTTAATCTAGCACACAAAGACTTCAAATATAAAAACATCAACTTCTCATTCAAATGGCATTTAATAGAGCCAGTTAAAAAGTTAAGGAAATTGTTTGCCAACCTAAAAAATAATAACTACCTCCGATGGGCAGGTGATCTAGTTCATTAGAATCGCCACCGTGTATGAACCGGATATTTGACTTTCAAAGTCCGTTTTGCGATTCATTCGCTAAAGGGTCTTCCGGTTTTTGTGTCAATTGCCGTTTTGTACCGTGAAAATGCAATCATTAGCTCATTTCGAGGTTCATTAACTTTTTCAACATCTAATCAGGTCTCTTCTAGAATATTAGAGGAGTCAATTTGTTAAAACCACCAAATAAGTAGTTTACTGAGTACGCGCAATGTCGTTCTGTTTGTGATGCGTTTATGCAACTATGAGAGGTGTTGCATGGATCCGATGATGGTGATAAGTCCTACAACTTGTTAGACACAAGACAAATACGGAAATGGCAAAGAAAGATGACAAATTTGTACATAACAAATAGCCGGTTCTATTTGATCATAAAGATACAGCATCGAAATTATTTGGTTCAGCTGCCTGCGTCACGAAAAGTGCCTGATCTAGTTGCTTCTCCAACGTTGATGGTCAAACGGTCGAATGGTGGACGTCGCTTTAAGGGTTGTAGAACAGCTAGGTAAGTCTGGTCGCTTCTCCAATGATGCTAGTCAGGTGGGGTCCATTACAGAGAGGTTGAAAATGCTCGGCAGCTAAAAATAAATTGTCCTGAAAAGGACATTTTTTCTTGGAAGGAGAGATAAACCTTAAAATGTTGTGGTTTGTCGAAGAAGTCAAGATTTGTCCGGAAAAGTACAAATTAAAAAAAATATTTTGTAGTTTGATGAAAAAGATCAATTCTGTCCTGAGAAAGACAATAGATCTGAAAGGTCTGATCAAGAAACAGGAACGGTAGTTACCGGCATCAGCTTGTCGAAAGTGAAACGTCAGGTTTCAGGTGCAGAGTCGAATGACTTTTGTGTTGTTAAACCAAACGCCTGGGCAAGTGAGTCAATCTGCAGCCGGACAAAGTCGTCAAACTACCAGCAGAACCGGAAGCGCTGGTGAAGAGTTGGGCGATATAACCGATGGATCAGATGAAGCGGTAGCGCTAGTTCATATGGGAATATATATATATATATATATATATATATATATATATATATATATATATATATATATATATATATATATATATATATATTCACTGGAAAATATGTGAATTGAAATTGATAAAAACGATATTCTGATGAGAAAAATTATAAAAGTGCCTCAAGCTTTACTCTGGTGTAATAGTGATTATAAAATGATTTTTCGAAACGCGCGTACATATGGATAAACATTGTTAAGTGTTGATTTTCAGAGCATAACTATACTATATTAATCATGTCATCAATTTTGTAATCTACTGAATTATAATAAACTCTACTTAATATAACTTTTTAACATTGACTTTAATTTTATCTGCAGTATTTCATATATCCTGGGGATTTATAATATCTTATTTATTAATGAATAAAGCTTGGTTATGTAAACTGCTGTGAATATCGCAATTGTTTTTGTTATTTAACTTAAACATTTTCTTGATCTACAGGGTGAGTTAAAATGTACGCAAATTCTAAAATATTTATTAAATGTATATTAAATCATATTAAATGAAACTAAATGTAATCAAAAGAAAGCAGAGTTAATGGGGTTTGTAACATAATAACAAATGTTCAATTATACCGCCTTCTTCCTCAATCACCAGCTCTGCACGTTTCACCAAACTATTCATGGCACACCCAAGTTTTCACAGGAAAGTTTATTTACCTCTACAATGATGCGATCTTTGAGCTCATTAAGATTGTTAGGCCAAAATTGAGGGAATACGCGGGCTTTCATCATGTCCCCAAAATAGAAGTCAAGTAGGCTGAGATCAGGCGACCTTGGTGGCCACGGTGTTCCGTATCCTCTGTCAATCACACATCATTCCTCATTTTACGCTTTGTCTGTAACTGAGAGATGAGATGATCACGAAACAGGGCCGTAGAATTCACTCGATCAATTGTCGAGTCAAAGAAGATGGTTGCAATCGATATTCAGCACTAAATGCCATCAACACACACAACTTTTCTGGGTGCAGACTTTTAGTTTAGATAAAACCGCTTTTGGATTTTCAAAGCTCCAAATTACACAGTTGTGGCGGTTAACCAAGCCGTCAAGCGAGAAATAAGCCGCGTCTGACCACAGCACATCTTTTAACACCAACTTATTTTCTAGAATCGAATTTGCGAAAACAAGTGGTTGTGATTTGTCTGCATCATCAATAGATTGGACGAGGTGATGAAAAATCCGTGTAGCACTGCGTTGAGGAATGCATGTGAATTCAGCTACACCTCTTGAACTTGCACGGCTAAGTGGATTAGTTGACTTTAAGCTTGTGACTGCCTCAACACCAGAACCCATACGATTTTCTTACAGTGACGGCCTGCCACTTGATGGTAAATCATGGAGTGGTTTTGTGTTCTCGAATTTTTTTATCAATCGTCAGAGTAAATAAAGAAAATGGATTATTTCGCATGGCTTTTATTTTTTTGTGTGTTTTCATTGTTGCAAATGCATTTTCATTATTTTTATAATACAATTTTACTAGCTCCAGTCTAGTTTCCAAATCAAGTGCATTGCTGTAAATAATGACCTGTAAAGTATATAAAAAAACATTACTTATACAAACGCCATGCACATATCTATAACATATATAAAAGTAATGTTAACTAATATATGATTGGTATAATAATTTTGAACAATAAATTTTTGACTCATATAAATATATGAATCGCTAACGGAAGAAAAAAAGGGAGGGGAAAGGAACGTAAGTGAGAAAGACAGTCAACTAGCCAGACATCAACCCACCCTCTCCCTACCTTTTCTTTTCTCGCTTATTCTTGTTGGGAATAAATTTAGCGAGCGATGTTAGGTTAATTTAAGAAACGTTTTTAGTAAATTATTCATTTTTTTATAAAATCACTTTAATTATATTTTCGTAATCTACTTCTTCATTTATGCAATTGTTTTCTTTTGTTTTAAGGAATTGTTGTCTGTTCCGTTTGACTGTCTTACCTTCTTCTGTTGCTACTAAATATGAGCGAGGTTGTTCTAGCTTCTTAATTATTTTACCCCTTCTAAACCAATTGTTATCCAACTTAATTCTAACGGTATCGTGTGGTTTTTATTCTGAGAGTTCTTTTGTAGTATTTGATTTTTCTGCTCGTGTTGCCTGAGAACAATTTTGTCGTGTTGTATGTTTCGAAGGTTTGTTCTTAATGTTCGATTTATCATTTGATTTACATGGGATGGAGAACCATTCTGTAATTTTGTCGTGCGTAATGCCAAGATGGCGAATTGATTTTCTTCGTCACTTTTGAATGATTTTTTTAAACGTCTTTTTTATTGTCTGAATATTCCTGTCAACCATACCGTTTGCTTGATGATAATGTGGACTTGTTTTCGTGTGATGAAAATACCACTATTTTGCAAATTCTTTAAATTCAGCCGAACTGAATTCTGGACCGTTGTCACTGACAACTGTTTGTGGAATGCCGAATTATCACAGTTTTTGACTGGCAATCTTTTATTTGGTGTGAATCAAAAAATCTTGTTGTGTAGTCAATGATTGTGACATACGAATTTCCATATAGGTGAAATATGTCTGTACCTACTTTGGTCCATGGTATGGTAGGTATTTCATGATTTATTAGTGGTTCGGCTGGTTGTATTCGATGCAGTATGAGCACGTGTATATCATGTCTGATTTGAGCGTTAATTCCGAACCAGTATATACACTCCTTGGCTCGCTCTGTGCACTTTTCGATACCCATATGCCTGGTATATATTTCCTGTAGAGCTTCTCTACGTAATGACTTAGGTACAATGATTCTTGAAACTTTTTAAAACGAGACCATTGACGATTGATATCTCATCACAAACAGAGGCGAATGGTGTAATGTGTGTTGGTATTTTATTTTGTCATTCTGTTCTAGTATATGTGATGAGTGTTTGAAGTGACGGATCATCTGCAGTGGCTTCTTTATATTCGTTTAGTTTAATGTCGGTTATGGGGTAATTTGTTATTACTGCATGTATGTGCGATTTCATATCCTCGTCTGATACTTCTGGAGTCTTTTGTTCGAAGTATGCACGAGAAAGAGTATCTGCAACAATTGATTCTTAACCAGGTATGTAATTCAGATCAAAATCGTATTTTTTAATGCTAGTAGAAATCTTTGTGTCCTGGAAGGGGGAATTTGGCGATTGATTTTTTAAAATATTTGTTTCAACGGTTTATGGTCGTTTTCGATTGTGAAATGAGTTCCATATACGAACTGATGAAATTGTTTGCATGCAAAAACTATACTGAGAGCTTCGCTCTCTATCGGACAGTAGTTTTGTTCCGCTTGCGTTGCTGCACGAGATGCAAACGAAACAGGTAACCATCTTTCGTTGTGTTTCTGCTCGAGTATGGCTCCTAGCCCATGCTTACTAGCATCTGTAGTTATTTTTAATGGTAGATCAGGATCATAGAATTGTAGTACTGGTTTTCTGGTAATCATTTCTTTTATCTTTTTATTGCTTCGATTTGTGGTTTGTCGAATGACCATAACGTATCATTCTGCAGAAGCTGTCGTAATGGTGCTGTAACTTCGGAATAGTTTGGTAAGTATGTACATATGTAATTTGTCATGCCTAGGAATCTTTTTTTCCTGTAGGTAGTGGCTTGGTTGGATCTTGTTTTATCCCTTCGCTGGTTAATAGATGTCCAAGGTAGGTTATTTGTGATGCATTGAAGATACATTTTGATCTATTTAATTTTAATTTTTGTTTTCGAATTCGTTCGAAAACTTATGGTAGTCTATTTGTGTGTTCTTCTAAAGTGCTGGACCAGATTATAATGTCATCCTGTGAATTTCTTACTCCTTCTATGCCTTCTATTGTTTTTACGATTTCTTTTTGGAAAACTTCACTGGCACTGTGAATTTTATAAGATAATCGAGTGAACCGATATCTTCCTAAAGTGTGTTTAATGTTAATAAGTGGGAGCCTTCCACATCAACTGGAATTTGCCAGTATCCATTAGATGCATCGAATTTCGAAAAATATTTTGGATTATGCATCTGTGCAAAGATATAATTGAAGTGTTGCCGTTTTATAGCTTTAAGATTTTTAGGGTCTAAACAGAGTTGGAGTTTTCCGTTCGCTTTTTCAACGATGACGAGTGAATTCACCCAGTCCGTCGGTTCATTGACGGATTTTATGATTCCTAATTCTGTCATATTTTTTAATTCTTTTTTTTATTTAGTTTTTCCTTTATAGAAAAAGGGGCCGATCTTGGTAGATGAATTACAGGAGTTATATTTGAATTCACTGTGATATGATGTGTAATTAGCAACATGTCGATTTCTCCGAAACAGTCAGCGTAGTTTTCCGTTATGTCGTTTGCGTTCGACAAATTTTAAATATAAATTTAAAATTCTGTGAAATAGTTTTAGATCTTGAACTGTCTTTGCATCTATAACAGCGTCCGATTTGGTTTTAGAAACAATGAATGTTACTTGCTTCTAGTATTTAGCACTTGCTATGCGTTTCCCTAGCACTTTTATCGCTGTGTTGTTGTATGCTGACAATCGAGTCGCTGTTTTTTGTAGTTGGAGTTTTGGTCTAATATTTTTATATACTTTGAATGGCAATACTGTCACGTCAGCTCCAGCATCAATTTTGAATATTATGTTCGAGTTATTTACTTTTAATTCTCGAACTTTTCAATTTTATGCACGCTGGATTTATTTGAAGTGATCTTTTTGAGTGCGTGTGCCTTGTCGTCTGATTCATCGTCGGAATATGTATCCACTTTATGCACAAATTTTCTTGATTTGCACATTTTTGCATAGTGTCCATTTTTCTTGCATTTTTCACATATCTTGTGAAATGCTGGGCACTTATTTTTCTGATGATTGTAACCACAATAGTGACAGTTGGTGACGTAGGGTTGAGTTGGCGCTTTAAATTTGGCGGGCTTTCTATCACTTCCGCCTTGCCCGTTTTGTCGTCTCGATTGCATATGGCTTTTTGTATAATTTTTGCGCCATTTCTATCGTGGTGACGATGTACTGCTGAGATTTCGTTATCTCTTGTTTCGGGTGTGGCATTCAGCATCCTTGATTGGCGCTGTTCTGCGCTCTGACCTGCCTGAATTGCTTTTTGTAGGTCTAAATTAGGTTCTCTCAATAATCTTTCTCGTAATCTCATGTCTCTGATTCCACATATTAGAATTTATATGGTGAGATTGTCTGTGAGATTCTCTCTGTTGTGCCTTTTGCCGTAATTCTACCACGTACTCGTCGAATGTTTGATGATCCGCTTGTACAGACGTGAAGAATTTGTGTCTCAAGAAAAGTGATATTTCTTCTAGGTTCACAAAATGCACCGAATTTTTCGATTACTGCTATTTCATTTCTTCCTCGAGTGAATCGAAATCCATAGTAAAGTGAATGTCACGACCTTTTGAATCAATAAAAAACATTGAGGTTTTTACTCTGTCTGGTTTTATGTCGCTTTCCCTTGCTATCAAAAAGAGGTTGAATTCTTTTTTCCATTTTTCCCATGCTGCAGCTAAGTTTCCTTGATTAAAATCCAGGTATTTAGGATGTGGTAAATTTTCCATTTCGTTTTTTTTTTCCGAAGTGTGATTTCAACTTCTATTTTCTTTTCTTATTTTAGGATAGGTGCTTTTAGTCTTCTAACAATATGCTGTTATATATATATATATATATATATATATATATATATATATATATATATATATATATATATATATATATATATATATACATATATATATATATACATATATATATATATATACATATATATATATATATATACATATATATATATATATATATATACATATATATATACATATATATATATACATATATATATATATACATATATATATATATATATATATATATATATATATATATATAGCGTGAACGGGAAGGAATAGTATTGAAAGGTTGAGAACGAGAGAGGAAGATGTAAAGGCGTGCTATAAGACAAGAGATTTTTATTAGACTGAAGTTTACACAAACAGGAGAGTTCCAACTGTCTCTGTAACAAGGGAAATAACTGGACGACGCTAATTGTCCCGTGCATGCACCACATGATGATGATGATGATGATGATGATGATGATGATGATGATGATGATGATGATGATGTAACATATATCAACAGCATGTATATCCCAGTCAAAAAAGATGGCCCGTTGTTTTGCTTAGTTTTTTTCAGGCAGATATCGCTATCCTTCCACATACAGTGATTGCTATACTCAAATAGTCACTCAGCTAGTCCTGATCAGGTTCAACGTCGCTTAACTTCGATGATCTAACCAAAACCGGCATACCAACGTGATTGTCCCGTATCAGGCTAGTGACAATCCAGAGTTTTGAAACGTTGGTTGGAAATCCCATCAATTTCAGGGAGTTGGGTGGCAGAGTACCTTATAGGTAAGACTCCGATCTCGCTAACATTTATATATTTTTGTATTTGAACATTATTAAATAAAGACGTTTATTTTTGTTTTTTTAATCATCATCATCATCATCATCATCATCATCATCATCATTATCATCATCATCACCATCACCATCATCATCATCATCATCATCATCATCATTCATTTATTCATTAATTTTCTTTTTTCTTTCTCCTTTATTTCTTCCTATTTTGTTTTGGGCGCGTCTACTCTACTTTATGAGGGGTATTTCTGTGTCCGATGATGGTTCTATTTATCTTCCTCCCACAAGGTACGATGTGACACAAGGTCGGGAAAGTGGGATTTGAAAAACCAGCGCTCGAGAATTTGAGCGCTCTTGTCATTTAAAAACTGCTTGGGCAGCCCCGTCGGCATTCCCTGTTAGGGCGCCTCAGGCGATTAGCAATAAACTAACCCCTTCTCAAAGGGTGAGAAGGCAAAGCTTGGGAGGGTGCACCTCCTAGAACTACACAGGACGGACAATCGATAGACCGGCGTAAATCAAAACCCGAAGGCCCAGACAATACCGGTCTATTGGGTGGGGTAAAACCCGCGTCCGATGATGGTGACAGATCCTACAACTTGTTAGACACAAGACAAATACGGAAATAGCAAGGAATGATGACAACGAAAGATAACAAATAGTCGGTTTTATTTGATCGTAAATATACAGAGTCGAAATGGTTTAGTTAAGATGCGATGTCACGGGAAGATTGACGTGGAGTGTCTGATCGAGTTGCTTCTCCAACGTTGATAGTCGAATCATAGACGTCTGTCTCAGGGTTGTAGAACAGCTCGACAGGTCTGGTCTCCTCTTCGACGATTCTAGTCAAGACTGGACGTTACACGGAGGGTGAAAATGCTCAACCGGTTAAAAGATACATTGTCCTGAAAAGGACAGTTGGGGTGGGGACAGGATAAATAATTACATTATTGGTAAGTTTGTCGACAAAGACAAAGTTTGTGCTGAGGACAAGAAAAATAAGATTTTTAGTTTGTCGAAAAAATATCGTCTTGGGAAGGAAAAATAAATCGCAAGGGTCTAGTTAGGAGCCAGACATGCCAATTACTTGGTTCAGGGCTGGACGAGACTGATGAGCAGAATGCAATTTCTGAGTTGATCGGATGCTGGGTTTGTCGAGTCAATGGCTGGACAAATGAGTTAGTCTACAGTCGGACGAAATTATAAAACCTTCAACAGGACCAGAAGCGTTACCGAAGTGACGGATCTTATGGGCATCTTTTGTCTGCCATTTTTAAGTTTGAAATAATATGCTCTTTGGTCTGCCATGCCTAAGTTTCAAATATTATTTTCGTTGGTCTGTCATGCTTAAGTTTAAAATAGTATTTTCGTTGGTCTGCCATGTTATGTTTAAAATAGTATTTTCGTTGGTCTGCCATGTTTATGTTTAAAATAGTATTTTCGTTGGTCTGCCATGTTTATGTTTGAAATAGTATTTTCGTTGGTCTGCCATGTTTATGTTTGAAATAGTATTTTCGTTGGTCTGCCATGTTTATGTTTAAAATAGTATTTTCGTTGGTCTGCCATGTTTATGTTTAAAATAGTATTTTCGTTGGTCTGCCATGTTTATGTTTAAAATAGTATTTTCGTTGGTCTGCCATACTTAAGTTTCAAATAGTATTTTTGTTGATCTGCCATGCTTAAGTTTGAAATAGAATTTCCATTGCTAAACGCGCAGAATGCATAGACGCTTCTCTAGAATATTCGTTCCTGTTACTTGTTTATTTTTTGCTAGCCGATTGAGCAATGAGCTATTGTTTCATTCTGCTCCTACATTTCGCATACTACAATCTAGGCAAATCTCTCTATACCCCTAGCCACACTAAACCTTCCACCCCACACCACCCCAGTTATTTCGACACGCACGTTCGGTCATTAGTGTCGACACTATAAGGGAAGCCGAAATCATTACACGCTAATCCATCCTGGATCGTAGGCGGATGGCGCGAAATGTTCAAAACGCACGCCAGTCGACGTCACGAAGCGCGTCAGCATTCTCCTTTTTTGGTTGTTTTATTATTATATAGTCTGTGCGTTTTTTCTTTCTTTTATCTGCTGTATTTTCAAACTTTTCAAATTTGTTTACAGATTCTCGCTTCGCCGAGAGTTCATACACACCTTCCTTCCTTCCTTCTTTCCTTCCTTCCTTTCTTCCTCGTCATCTTCTTCAGGTGGTGTTCCTGGAATCTGAGTGACAACATGCCTCCCCAGATTTCCGGTACTCTCCGCTTCTTTCGATCATCATTGCTCGTCACTTTGCGTTCTCGCAACAGCCGCTTACCAGTGAATTAACGCTAATGATGACGTTCGCTTTCTAGAATGTGAGTAAAAATAAGCCTCTTAAGATTTCAGTACTCTCCAGACAAGGTGCTATTCTTCACGACCGCAGTTTTAGGGGAGAAAAGGATCTATAATAATTATTATTATGATAATTATTATTATGATGATTATTATTATGATTATTATTTACTCACTAGGAGTTCTCACACAGGTCATCAGTGATTGCTCACCGACAACCGGTGGTATTCCCTGGAGTCTGAGTGACAACAAGTCTTCCCAGATTTCCAGTATTCTCCACCTCTTTTCGATAGCCACCGCAAATAAATTTGCAGTATCACAACAGCCGTTTACCATTGATTTCTCGCTGGTAAGGACCATTGCTGTTCTCTGAGATTTGAGTGGCAATAAGCCTCCCCAAGGTCCCAACAGTCTCTGCACCTCCAGTGGAGGTCTGGTTTGTGCTGTCCCTCCTCGGTCTTCTCATCCTCCTTGACCCTATGCAAATATTTTGTGTGGTGTCAGCTTAGGCTGGTACCATTTTTTTTTTTTAATTTAAAATTCTTTTAAAAAAATATTCTTTATTTTTATTTTGAGGGGGGATGCGCGTATTGTGTTTCTTGCTATTTCTGTTCATTGGTTCATTTTTGTGTCGTGTCAGTTGAGGCCGCTGCAATTTATTGGGGGAGGGGGAGCTTCTTAAGTGATGTTTCTTGCATTTTCTGTTTCTTTGTTTGTGATGTGTTCTTTCGGTAGTTTTTTTTTCTTCCTTATTAGATTCCGTGTGACCCTTCGTAGCTTATGCGGGTTAGTTTCCGCATTCGATGATTTTTCTTAAGATCGTAGCTGTTTTGATTATTGCTGTCCTTTGTATAGTTCCAATGATCCCTTTGATTCCAATTTCTCCCAGTTTTTCTTCCAATTTTTGGGGGGATTGTTCCTAGTGCTCCTACGATTATTGGTATTATCCTGACTTTCTTCATGCTCCATATTCCTTTCAGTTCTCTGGCTAGTTCCGTGTACTTGCTTCGTTTTTCCGTTTCTTTGATTTTCACTCTGTGTCTGCTGAAACGGCGAAGTCTACGATTTTGCAAGATGTTTCCTTCTTGTTGATTATTATAACATCCGGTCTCCTTGCTTGTATGAGTTTGTATGTTTGTCTATCCATATCTCATATAGTTTTGTGTGTTTCGTCTTCTAGTACTGTTTCTGGCTTGTGTTTATACCATTTGTCTACGTATTCGAAATTCAATTGTTTGCACAGTTCCCGGTGTATTGCTTTTCCCACACAGTCATGTCTGTTTTTATATTCGTTTTGGGCTAGCTTGCTACATTCACTTCTTATATGATTCACTGTTTCGTCTCTTTGTCCACAGAGTCTGCATTTACTGTTTTCCTGGGTTTTGTCTAATTTAGCTTTAATGTAGTTTGTCCTAATTGCATTGTTCTGTGCAGCCATCAGTAAAGATCCCGTTTCTCTGTTCAAATGTGCTTTTTCTCGCCATGCTCAGCTATTTTCGTTGGTTTTTTCTCTTGTCAGTCTTCTGAAGTGTCCGTGTAGTTTTTCTTCTTTCCCACTTTTCTTTTCTTGCCGTTTTGTTTCTGGTTTCTTTGGAACGGTGTCTCTTGCTGCAGTGATAAGGATTTCCCTGTGTTGAGTTATGTATTTTTCCAGCTCATTTTTTTAGTCTTCCACACAATCTTCTATACTTACCAGTCCTCTTCCCCCTTCATTTCTTTTCATGTAGAGTCTGTCCGTATCGTCTTTTGGATGTAGTGCATGGTGCATAGTCATTAATTTTCTAGTCCTCCGGTCCAGGTGCCTGAGTTCCTCCTTGAATGTAAATGACAACATGCCTATAAAGAGTTCAATCACTCTCCGCTTATTTCGATAACCGTTGCAAATCATGTTTGCGTTACCGCAACGACCGTTTACCATTGGGTTCTCGCTGTTGAATGACCTTTTTTTCTCTGGAATTTGAGCGGCAATAAGCTTCCCAAAGGTTCCAGTACTCTCTGCACGCGGCGTCTAGTAAAGGTCTGATTTGTGATCTCCTTCTTCGGTCTTTCTATCCTCCTTGACCGTTCAAGACCATGTTGTGTTTTACCAGCCGAGGGGCTGCCATCACGTGCCTGTGTGTATATTTATTATTATTCTGTTTTATTATTTTATTATTTTGTTTTACTCCTTTCTCTCTCTTGTTCTCTGTCACCTCTCTCTCTCTCCCTCTCTCTCTCTCTCTCTCTCTCTATATATATATATATATATATATATATATATATATATATATAGTCTTTACTTATTTTTTTTTCTTTTATCCTAGTTTATATTTGGTTTATATCATAGTATTTATATAACTATATAAATATGTGTGTGTGTCTGTGCAGATCGCTCTAGAACCGAATGCATGTGGATTTTGTGTTTTGCGTATGTGTCTAAGTGTATTGAATTCAATCTATGTGTCTGCGTGTTCGTTAGATTCCGTTTAAATCTACCGCTTACCTCCTTTGTGATTGTCTCAGTGGCATTGCTGACTTTTTAATTATTTTGAATTGCCTCCCTTTATTGGAAATCTTTTTATTATAAAGTAAGCTGGTTTGAATTTTGGACGATGTTTGGAATATTTATCCACACTCAGGTGGGAACGGATTCTGGGGTGATTTAAACAATAATAACCCCGAATTTTAAGATTCCGTGGATATCCTTAATGGTCAATCTCTTGTTCGAAAACTTCAACTTTGAAATGGCAGCGATATATTGAGATAAAACTTTATTACTCTTCTAATGACATTCTCCGATAATTATTAACGTCCCACCGCTTACTTTTACTTGTCTTTTTAATGGACTCCTTTTAATGTTATTTTAATCTATGTATAAGTGACTTCCTGTTGAATTTTCTATTACTTCTCCATTATTTGTGTTTTGTATTTTCTATGTGTAAATATAAAAAAATAATATATGAAAATATCAAAATAATTGATTTGTGTTCTATATCTAAGCAGTTTATTTTTCTGGTACATGTATATATATTTTGAATATATATATATATATATATATATATATATATATATATATATATATATATATATCCGTAAGCCTGTATGCAGATGCTATTTCCTATTTCTAATGATTATTGTTATTATTATTATTTTTTCTAATCACTATTTTTCATATTACTATTATTCTATTTATCATTTTCCTAATTATTATTATATATATTTTTATAATTATTTCATGGTAATTTTTCTCATTATTTCTCTCTATATATTCTTTATTTTTATTAATTTTTAAAAAAAAATTTTTTTAATATTTCTCTTAATTTTATTTAAATAATTTTCATTCTACTTAGTATTTTTCAAATCGAATTTTTTATTTTTATATTTAGGCATTCTCTGGTATTTTTTTATATATGACTATATTCATCACCCCATCATCATTATTATTATTTTACTTTTTCTAATGGTGATAAAATTTCTTCTTAATAATAGAATTATATTTTCGTCTTATATCTGTACTTCCTGATATTTTCGAGTTAGAACTTTCTTCTCGATATATCCCTATTTACTCTATTATAAACTTCTAATTATTTTAAATTTTCATTAATTTAAACGATACTCTATTCTGTTTTCTATTTAAAATAAAATAAATTCTTATTTTGCTTTTTTTTCCTTATTTATACTTTATTATTTTATTTCTAAATTTTACTTTCTTGTTTACCTTATCTAGTTTTATTATATATTATTTTTTGTATTATAACATTATAAGTAGTAGTAGTAGTATTTTCTTATTATTATTAATATTGTTGAATATAACTATTGTTTATATGTTTATCTTTTATTTATTTATTGATGTATTTTTTCTCTTATATATTTTTCTCTTCTTTAAATTCTTTTCTCGATTCAACCCATATAGCGATTGCTTTGAATGTTTTAAATGTTTGATTTGTTATTCTACTGTCTTTTTGCTAAAATGGGGTTGTCTTTTATTACTGAAATCTGATTGCTTTTCTCAATAAACTTCAGTATGTGATGTTATAAAAGGCGCTGACAGGAGGACAGTTTGGAATCATCAAAATAATACAAAATATAATATTTTCAAACAAGTCTTGGAAACAATCGTACGCCTAATAATAGTTAGTTTTGAATTCTTAGCACAATGTTCACATTTTATTGATCGCAACTAACTTTATATATATATATATATATATATATATATATATATATATATATATATATATATAAAAAATATATGTTGTTGTTTATTATCTATGTACGTATACGTTTCGTCCCTTTTCAATCAGGACTCATCAGCATAGAGATATGACTATTCACTACCGGTCGTACGATTCGAAACCCTGGATAACAAGTATTTTTCAACTTGCATCCAACGTCGTTAACCGCGCGCCCAATATTTGAATAGCCGATAAACAATGATAATTTAACACATTTAAAGCGGCACGATATCCAGGCATTCTACTTCTATTAAAGAAGGAATGATGCATTATAAAGCAAGTGACGTCATGCTGTGTTTGTACTACCATTAAGAGTGCTCTACTTATTTTACGAGGAGCGACAAATATAAAATATTTGTTGTTGTTTATTATCTATGTACGTATACGTTTCGTCCCTTTTCATATATATATATATATATATATATATATATATATATATATATATATATATATTGCTTGCTCACGAATACATCTGTTGTAAGATATTATTGTATGAAATAAATAACCGAAACAAGTCAACTACATATCGCCGCAACTCACTGTTTTGTTTATTAAATCTCTCCGGTTTGATTGGACATATTTTAGAAGTAGTTTATACACACACTATATATATATATGTATATCACGATATATAATATATATACGTCTTTTGTAAGATGCTATTGTAAGAAATAAATAACCAAAATATTTCGATCACAGATCGCTGCAACTCATCGTTTTGTTTTAGTTATCCACAGACAGACGACTTCATTGTATTACGGATATTCGGTGTGGTTCGACGAGCAAATGTTTCAAGGTAAAATCGAAACCTCACTGTTTTGTCAAAATTTTTGGTCATCATTAGCAAAGGGCACGAAGAAAGAGAAATCTTCATGCCTATATATGTTATACATACGCATAATCAGCGTGAAAACATTTTCCACGTCAAGCCACACTGAATAAACGAGATACGGCGAAACAGCTATATGTCTATGACTACTAATAATAACTCTGGTGGAGATTATATTATATCCATCGTATCTACAAATCGTCAAAATCGTGAGCTTCAAAATATAATTCTATTCGTTTTACTTACCAGAATACAATAGGATATATTGATTGATTTATTAGCGAGAATATTGGCAGTATAACAACGTATTTATTTTAAAAATTGCTTAGTCCGGCCCAGACGATTGCTAATATATCTTTGAATTTTCTTTTATATATATATACATATATATATATATATATATATATATATATATATATATATATATATATATATATATATATGTGTAGAATACCCGTCCCAGGACGGGTAAAATTAATTCCACGAACAGAATAGTTCTAACCACTTTTATGTGTATATACGCAGAATAAAATCAAGATATATTAATATCAAACCTTATATCTAGAATATTTATTCCAATTATGATCAAAATCCATTATATGATTTTGATTTTAGGTTTCTCATGAAGGCTGCTATTTTTAATGGCAATCTGTGGTTGAAAAGGTTTCTTATAGTTAAAGGAAAAGAGTTTTGTCTTGGTAGCATTAAATGCAACCATCCATTTTTGGTCCCATTCTACTAGAGGTCATTTTCCACTGGAAAGATTCCCCCACCAACAACTCCACCTCACCTCAAAAAGGTGGAGATATGCCTGGAAAGTTGTGAAAATATTGCATATTAATTAGTCTAGAATAAATACCAATGAGAAAAAGTTTCTTAGGTATGTTTGACCAGGTTTAGCCATAGCTGCTCCTGCCCCTATGATATGCGAGTAAATAGGAGATCGTTTGGGTTTAATCATGTGACGTAATAGAGATTTGAAGTTAGATACAGTTGCAGTTTCGAAATCAGAAGAGAAAGATCGCTGTCTAAAGACCGGATATGAAGTGTTTAGAAGTTTCTTGGCCTTTTGGCTAAGATCAAAGTGCAGTATCTGTTCCGATGGATACTGCATCCCATAGACTGGTATTGTCTTGGCCTTCGGGGCTTGATTTACGCCGGTCTATGGGTCTGTCCTGTGCAGTTCTAGGAGGTTAACCCTCCCAGGCTTTGCCTCCCCTCTTTGGGGAGGAGTACGTTTATTGCTTACTGCCCGAGGAGCCCCTACCGGGGAATGCCGACGGGGCTGCCCAGGCAATTTTTAATGGCCAGAGTGCTCACCTCTCGGGCGCTGGCTTTTAAAACCCTACTTTCCCGATCCGATGGGTCACATCTTACTTGTGGGAGTAAGATACTACTGGCCTTGTGCCTAACTTCTAGAGAGGAGTAAATAAATACTCTTTTGAACCATCCAGAATCATCTCAAAGATAAGGAATGGTCCAATAGTTAAGTAAAGATTCATTGATATAAGTTTCAGTAAGATGTCCGATGGAAAAGCATCCAGACCACAGCTCTCAATCCAAGTCTTTTTCACTCCTTCCTATTCGAACGTTTTTCTCTTCGTTCCTTTCGCTGCTGGCTTCTTTTCGACACTCAGTTTTTCCTTCTGTTTATCTATTTTTATGACGACGATTATTAAAACTAAATTTGAATAAATCAACGTGTGTTTCTCCAAGGATTTTCAAATATACTTTAATAACACAAAATACACCTTAATTCTGGAATTTTAAATATACTTTAATAACACAAAATACACCTTAATGCTGGAATTTCAAATATACTTTAATAACACAAAATACACCTTAATTCTGGAATTTCAAATTTACTTTAATAACACAAAATACACCTTAATTCTGGAATTTTAAATATACTTTAATAACACAAAATACACCTTAATGCTGGAATTTCAAATATACTTTAATAACACAAAATACACCTTAATTCTGGAATTTCAAATTTACTTTAATAACACAAAATACACCTTAATTCTGGAATTAAGTTATGCTTGAGAAATCGTTCCAATTCGCCGTAATTTATAATTAACTGGACAAGTCACTCTCTTAGCTATCTATGTATTTTTCCCGCCCTTTAATTTTATGTTTATTAAATCACTCTAGAATATTTCTTTAATGTCTCTGTTAACACTTAGAAAAATAGTGACTTTATTTTTTAAGCGTCGCCATCTTATTTATATACATGTGTTAGTCCACACCGCAAACACGTACGTAAATTAGATTGCAAAATAATAATAATAATAATAATAATAATAATAATAATAATAATAATAATAATAGTTATGTAAGAAGAATATCTAAACAGATATGTCACATTGTATTAATTTCGAATCAAAGTAAAATGAATAGTGGCAGTGGTTGTCTTCTTTTTTCGTGTGAATCAGATGATTCTAGTGTTGGCATTAGTTTCCCCGATGTTTTTCTAGCTATAAATCTTTCTGGAAAGACATTGGGTACTTACGAGAAGGACCACGAGAAGGTTGCCAACATTCCTAAGTGAAAGTGATACTGTGGAGCCGACTGGATTCGAACTTGGAACACCCAGGTCTTCAGTCCGTATCGTTATCCACATAACCACCGCCACCTGTGACCCAACGGCTTACGGGATATATTTTTGTATTTTACACTGATGCTCCCAATTTTTTTTGATGGTGTAGCATTATTGGACTAGACTATTTTTCTGAAGATGTTGAGTGAATCATTTGTTATCTGGGGCAACCGTAACTAAAAGAAAGTGTAATTTTCATGAATGAATGTTTATAGGCTAGCTTCACCACAACACGTGATTCTAAATAGAGGCTCCCGGAAAAACCAAGATGGCGGTTAAAACAAAGATGGTTGGATACCCTAGAAAGATTTCGTGACGGTCAAACTTTGACTGTGAAAGGGGGCAGATCCTTATGTACAGAATAAATAGTGAGTCGCCCGTCTTCTATGAGTTTTAGCTATTTGTCCGAGAGATAAGTATTTTAAAAAAGATAATGTATTCAACCCTCGTCCAGAGAAACGCAAAACATAAATAGTTCTCATCAAGAGACTATATAATAAATAGTTCCCATCAAGAGACTATATAATAAATAGTTCTCATCAAGAGACTATATAATAAATAGTTCTCATCAAGAGACTATATAATAAATAGTTCTCATCAAGAGACTATATAATAAATAGTTCTCATCAAGAGACTATATAATAAATAGTTCTCATCAAGAGACTATATAATAACAGTTTAGACTTTGAGAAGCCAATTCCTCTACTGGGATTTTAGCAGAACAAGGTTTTCACGGGAGGTTGCGGTAGTGAAATAAATACCGACGCTAATTAATGACGTGTGCCAAGTTCGAATCCTGTCGGTCTCAGAGCACCACTTTGACTATGGGTGTTAGCAACCTTCACGTGGTCCCTCCCGTAAGTACCTGATTCTAGAAAAAATGGGGAAACCGATGTTAACAATAAAGAATCAAGCTGGTCAAAAAGTGATACCATAAGAATTCACGTTTAATTTTAAGGTTTTAACGCTATTTAACCCATGACTAGAAAGAATTAAGAGATCCTTACTTTTCCAAAGGGTATTATCTCGAAACTGAGCATAAAAACTTCAAAAATGATTCTCCACGATCGTGAAAGCAATTGTCAAGGCGGATTTGAAAAACTATTAACCATTGGGTTTTCTTTTCTTTAACGGAGTAATATATTTTCGTTGCTAGATCAGATGAAGAGCAGAAATAGCGTAGAACATACTGTGGTGGAATTAGATAAATTCCAAAAATGAGAGTAAAAATGCATTTAGAGGACATTTTTGGAAATAATCAGGTGAACTATTTAACAGAATTTGATCTGCATCTTGATATTGTATCATCAGTGTAAACGTTCTATGTTATGTTTATTATGGTTAAATTAAAAGGTTAGTAAAAAAACGATGCCAAAATAAGCATTACTACTACTACTAGAAATAATAACAACAATAATAATAATTAATAATAATAACTACTGGAAATAATTACTGAAAATCTGGGGAGACTTATTTAGAAATCTGGGGATACTTGTTGTCACTCAGACTCCAGGGAACACCTCTGGTGATTATCAGTGAGCAATGACTGATGACGGCCTGTGTGATAACTCGTAGTGTGAAAGAAAAACATTTTTAAATGATGATGATGATGATGATCATCATCATCATCATACTCATCATCATCGACCAAGATATCCGAAAAGAGGTAAAAAGCAGAAAAACGAACATTGCCATGGCATGGACCGGCTACAAGGCAATTGCATAAGCATGGATTTTATTTATTTTCGAAATTTTACAAAAATGTTCACAGTGTGGTAAATTTAAGCATGGATTATTGAATGTTTAAGGATTTATAAAATGCCTGAATAATTTGTTAGCTTTATGAAGAAACAAATGGAAACATGAAGACCTGACAAAGATAAGAATACAAAGACGCATTTAACATGGAGGCGTCCTGTCACCACTACTTTTATCATAGTCATGATTTCACTGAAAAGCACACCCAATGCAATGTCGGATATACATACACAGACGCAAAGGAAAAATTAAACCAGATAATGTATATACGACCCAAAACCATTCGTAAAAAAAGAAACTTGAGATGCTGATAAATAAGACCAGGGCATTCAAAAGAAATTCTGAATAGGAAAATGTGCACTGCTGGAAATAAAAAGGGGGAACATGAAACAACTGAAATCGAACTGGCAAGCATTTGGGAGTTTTGGAAGTGAACACCATTAAATACTCGAAAACACAAGCAAAGCTCAGCTATATAGTAGCTATATAGTAGAAACGTAATAAAAGGATTAAATACTTGGTAATTTAGCTAGTAAGATATTCTGGATAAACTTGAGAAAAGAAAAACTCTGGCATCTGGACGAAAAATCTAGACAACTAATGACCATGCACAATGCACGGAACCCTGATGGTTCTATGTTAAAAGGAGAACAGGAAGAAAGTGACTGGTAAGTATAAAAGAAGTTGTAGATGTTATAAAAAAGAACTAAAAAAAACATAACCCGAAATACAGAAAGAGAGATGATCGCTGCAAGAGTCTTCACCCAAATGAACAATACGGAGAGCAGCAAAACTGGAAACAAAAAGGCAGCAAAGAAAAATTGGAAATAAAGCAGCTACAAAAATTATTAATAAGGTTGATCATAAAAGAGGCATAGACATGGCTACGAAAATGACACTTGAACAGAGAAACGGAATCGTTACTGACAGCCGCACAAAACACCGCGATCAGAGCAAACTATATAAAATCCAAGATAGACAAAACTCAGTAAAACAGTAAATATAGACTCGGTGGGCAAAGAGATAAACAGTATCATTTGAATAATTAACAAGAGAAGATTTCCTTAAATCATACAATTGTTCATCGTTAACAACTTGGAAGGCATCTTATGTTTTGAAATGGGTGGCTCGTGAATTGTCTGAAGACTGCCGTAGATCCTCAGCTGAGATCTCTAGACAGATTCATGAGAGATCCATTTATAGTAATGTCTAATACAAACCATTCACAAACAAAACGGTAAAAGCATCAAGTCCGTCCAAGAATTTGTATACTTCGACAGCAGCAGCCAGTCAGCAGAAAGAGACATCAAAATCCGCAAAAGCAAAACCTGAGGTATCTTTGATGGACTGTGCACCATCTGGAGGTCCTATCTAACTGAAAATCTGAAGAGGGACCATTTTAGGGCCATGGTGGAATTTGTCTTGCTCTACAGTTCGAGAGATTTAACACTGACGAAACAGCAAGAAGCATCACCTGAAAGAACTTATACAAGGATGCTACGAGTTACATTGTGCATGAGATGGAGGAAATGTCCAACCAAGAAACACCTATGTGGACACCTTCCTTCTATCTCAGTCTCACGAAGTGCGAAAAGGCTTCGACTTGCGGGTTACTCTTGGATCAGTAAATCAAAACTTGTGGGTGACACTCTCCTATGGGATATATTGCGTGGCAAAAAATCGGTTGGAAGACCTCATCACACCTACATTGACCAACTTGTAGAAGACTACTGATATTATCTGGAGAACGTGCCGACATCGATGTTTAACACAAATTGTTGTAGGGAAGGAGTCAACTGCACGAATCATTTTTCCTATAAGAAATTTATCCGCCCAGCCTATTTATCAATGATCCCGGATTTTTTAAAGTTACGGTGTAAAGAGGGGTTATAAAGTGACCGTTTGCAAGCATTAACGATGGATAATGTATGGGCCTAACTCCTTGCATTCATGCTTGTTGATCTACATTTGCTTGAAGGTAGGCGAAGAAACCAACATGGAACCGCTGATCTTTAGTGTCACTAGTTTAGAAAGTTTTTTATAGTATGCTGAAAAAAAGGTAAACTAGACGTTTCGTCTGTTTCTATAGGTTATATATGCCAAAACGTAATGGAGATATTTTGGCTTGGATTATTGATAGTAATTCTAAATTCTGTCCTGCATGTCTCGTTGCTGAGTACACCAGGCCACGTTGTTGTTGCTGCTGCTTTATACTTTCCCTCGTTCCCTTACCCCACCCCCACCCCCACCCCAAAAAAAACAACGGGGGTGAGTCTACCATCAATACACACCCGTTAAATATACTAACAACTTGTAGCATAACCACCGTTACCAAAATGACTGTATTCAAAAAGGTTGATATACTTTAAAAGCAAACAACTAAACCAAACCAACCCTTTCCCAGTGCTATTAGTGTGTATGTACTCGTAATAGATCTGACAAGATTCGAACTCAGATTACTGAATCCACAGTAACAACGCCAATCGTACTCCCATGTGCATAAAACATAGTTCTTATTTTTACATCATGCTGTATCTAGATTTCTGGTAAAAATGCAGAACAACAACAAATAAATTATACCAAATGCAATAAAATTTAATTATATACAGATCTGTATACTTTTAATGTGCTGAAACTGTTTTTAAGTGTTTTATTGCAAAATTTGATTTTGTTCAAAACTGGGTACTACTCCAGAGAAAGCGCCTAATTTCCGTGACTGCTCGGCCGCAGCGATCGGGCAGGTCACGAAAGAGTCCGAGAGCTGCCGAGACGAAAACGAGGCTGTCGAGACGAAAACGAGGCTGTCACGGAAATTAGGCGTTTTCTCTGGAGTAGTACCCAAAACTGTTATAGATTCTTTTAGAGCTGATCGGTTAACTTCATTAACTTGAAAGATAATTTTAAAAAGTTACTTACTCTACCACAAACCCTAAGTCAGGGGGCATGCCACTCGGAGTTAGGGTATTGTAGGATAAGTCGTTTTCTCAGCTACATCCAGGTGGCCATTTTGTTTGCGTGTTTCGATAAGACTTTGAAATAAAATTCTTACAAACATTTTCAGCACATTAAAAGTATACATCGGTACATAATTCAATTTTACTGCGTTTGGTATAAATTATTTGCTGTTGCTTTTTACGATTTATCGATTGTTAACTATTCTGTACATTTAGCATATTTCTTTTGGACCATCGAAACCAGAACTCTTCTCAAGTGGAGGTACATTTATTTAGCCAACATGGAAACGATCTATTAAAATGATGGCGACGTTTTTTTTGCAAGGCACAAATCTTTAGTATTTTATACAAATTCACACAGTGAACGTCCTTTGTACACTTAGATGCCGACAAAGAAACGCAAAGAATAGCTAACCTACTTGTAACCATCCTTAACAAATAGAAGACTCCATTGTTATACCCCTTTTTTTTTTTTATTCCGTACCAATAAAACATATTACGTCAACCTTTAAATAACCTATTATTAAATGTCTTCTGTATATTTATAAATCTGAGCCATTTGTTACACTGAGAGTAGATTAAAACGACAATGTTATGTTCACGATAGAATAAGAAATATCTTTTAATACACTCAGTTATGTCTATGCAGTCGAGGTCTGAAGGTTAACTACTTTGCATATTGCTTAACAAAAGAACATCTAATTAATTAAGGGTCCGTTTTTATTGTTTTCTTATCTGATGATTACTATAATCTGCAGTACTCTTTACAAATATTTTCTATATCGTGGATAAATGCTTAGCATTTACGGTAAAATTGTCTTTCCAGTCCTTTCCAGTCAATTAAATTCTGGGGGTGGCGATTTTTCGTTTTCTTTTAGGTGGTTGTCTGACTTGTTATTTGCTTTCTCGCTTGCCTTCACCACTTTTAACCGTGTCATCTGAGGGCTAGAAAAGGGCACGTGTTTTACTCGCTAACTTTTGCGTGACGGGATGGAAGTACACAGAATTAATTATATAGATATATAATTATGCAAATAGATACATATTGGTATTTATTATAGAGTGGAGGATACTAGCGTACTTACCGGTCGTTGACCGTAATACAGTGTAGTCATGTTAGTTTTTACTTTTTATTTGTTTACATGTTTTAAACTTGTGGTAAAACAACTTCTATTATACTTGTATACTTGTGGTAAAACAACTCCTATTATACTTGTTTACTTGTGGTAAACAACTCCTATTATATTCTTCAATTTAAAATTCGTAATCCTCCTTGGACGTCTCGGTCCGGCTAAGTATATTTTTTAAAATTGAGTATGTTACTGTATTGCCAATAACATGGTACAACGATAATAAATGAAAATTGGCTATTAAGAAGCAAAGTTTGATTCGTCAGCTTAAATGCTAATTGTATCAAACTTTGAATATATATATATATATATATATACACGAGGCATGTCTAAAAAGTATCCAACCTTTATTTTTCCGTGCGAAATAGAGACGACAGGCCGGCTCCACTCTACACAGTGAAGGAACACACCTTCAGGCGCATGTGTAAATTTTATCACCGCCTTCCTACGTGTAAAGCGCTGCCTGTCGGTCGCTGAGTGAGGTGCTACACAACGTGTTCGCCGGATTACCGATTCTCTCAAGATGACTGAGCGTGTTGAGCAAAAGTACTGCTTCAAAAGTTGTCAAAAGTTTGGTGATTCTTAAAGCAAAACAATTCGTAAGATTCAACAGGTGTTTGGAGAAGATGCGATGGTGTAACACAAATTAAGGAGTGGTGTAACCGATTCAAAAATGGCCGCACATCAGCGGAGAGTGGCCAGCGTTCTGGCAGGCCCAAAACTGATCGGGGTGCAGCTGTTGTTGAGAGGGTGCGAAATTTGGCGATGGACAATCGTTGTTCGACCATGCGGGAGATCGATATGGGAACCAGCATTCGCCACCAGTAAACCGGGAACCGGATCAACTGATTTCACAAGAAATTCTTGCGGGGTGGAAGTCATATAGAATTTTAAATAAAACTCCATGGAATACACTTTTTTCTCAGATTCATTAAGTGTAGGAATTATAGTTCAGAAATAAATTACAGTTACTTAAAAATAAGGGAGTTACTTTTCAATCACCCTGTATATATATATATATATATATATATATATATATATATATATATATATATATATATATATATATATATATATATATACATGGTTTCTGAACTCTAAGAAGTTTCTTTGTTATTTTAGCAGTTTATATCAGTGCCGTAGTTTAATTGCTGTCAATTCTACCGTTGACTCCAATTCTTCCTAGGAATATTTCAAAGTTTTTCGGGACATTCATGTTCCACATTCCATTAAACTATTTTCATATGTATATATATATATATATATATATATATATATATATATATATATATATATATATATATATTGTAAGTTATGAAAGATATATTTATGGCAATTAAACTACACAGAGGCGTCCACGTTTCATCCCCGGAGGGAATCGTCAGGCTAAAATGTATGGAGTTAGTTTTGCCGGGTGTTTTTACACGTCTAGCTAGTTAACCAATCAGATTCATTGTCGTTCTCTTAGCCTATCGTTGGGCTTATCACAAACAAAGGTTCGGTTGATTTTACTTCTTATTCCCTATTCAATTGTTCTGTGTTCTATAGGATGGCTCATCCCTGTTTCTTTGTTGTTCTCAGCCAATCATTCCGCTTCTCTTAAATTTTCATAACGTACTACCTAGCTCTACTCACGTATCGAGCATTATTGAAGTAAATACTGAAAATTGATACATAAAAAAATATATCTCCTTATAACATTTTATGTGGATACATGAAATAATATATATATATATATATATATATATATATATATATATATATATATATATATATATATATATATATATATATATATATGAGAGAGAGAGAGAGAGGGGGATACGTTAAAGTTACGCAACAGGGAAAAATATCTACATCTTTGTTACTCAACAAAAGTTTTAAAGTATTGGCACATTACCAGATTTTTGTAGCTAGCCTCTCCCTGGGAAATGATACTGACGTCATTTGTAATATATATATATATATATATATATATATATATATATATATATATATATATATATATATATATATATTACATTTTATTTTGTTGATGGCTATAAATAATTATTTAGAATACATTCAGCTTACACAGAAAGAATTACCCCTGTGTGCTATTTATAGATGTTTTCCAACTGTCTGTATTTTTTATATAACGGATTAAAAAAATATTTGAAAAATAAAAAAAAACATATGAATAGAAGCAATTTGAAAAGAAATATGCATTGGATTTACATTGTCTGGATCTTTCTTGTATCTCATAGCTCCTAATGGACAGTACGTGCGCTGACATGCAGCGCGTCTTGGAGATTTTATTTTACTTTTGTTCGCCGCGAATAAGACATATTACCACTGAAGTGTCACGGGCTACTGCAAAAAGAGACAGATTTTGCAGAGAGCAACATAAGTAGGAAGTGGGGCAACAAGATGTTTGTTCACATTACATTTAAAATTTTCACTTATTTGTAAGGTAGCAGGGAGAAAATTCCAAAGACAAACGCTCCGAGGAAATAAGCTATTAGAGTAGAAACCCTGGCATCGACGGAAGCTCTACAGTGAAGGGGTGGGATTTTGCTTCTAATCGGTTGAGTCGATGATGTTTTCGTTTAGGGGGTACAAGTGCCGTAAGTTCATCAGAATCACATTCCGTGGAAGTACTTGTAAAACAAGCACATAGATGCAACACTGCGGTGATGCGACAGAGGCTGGAGCACGACAGAAAGTATGTGGCTTATTTGGTTAGAAATTCTTTATGTATCTTGTCAAAGGGGAAGAGGCTATACTAGTGTTTTGTGCACCAGCCCAAGTGTGCCAACAATACTCAATGCACGCGCGAATGGTGGTGTTATAGGGATATGGGATACTGGTAGGTGGTAGAAGTTTTCTAGCCAGGTAGAGTAAGTTTAGCTTTTTGTGGCGGACTTGGCAGCATTTTCTATGTACTTCTTCTACTTCATGTTACTTGAGAATGTTAGGTCGAGGAGTTCGAACGTTCGACTATCGGGAAAGAGGGTAGCAAACGTTATAGGTTATTTGGGTCATCCATAACGAAAGAAAGTCTCAGTTCCAAAAATTATTTTATCAGATAGATTCAATCTAACTCGGCGACGAGACACTGACAGATACGACCATTCCGTGTCAGAATGAATTGTTTTATACTAATAAGTCACCACTTACCAAGGCCAAAATCCACTCTAAGATAAGGGTCAATGATATAGTCGGTTGTATGCTGAACAATACTATGAGAGGATTGAAAATAATGAAAAGAATGTCCAAAATTTGATGATTAAGCGGATAGTTCAACATATATTTGTTAACATTGGACATGAACACGATCATGCTGTAATCTGCAAGGAAGAAGTCCCGTGTTAATGTGTATCACAGATAGAAGCTCTTGTAAAGAATCTCTGATCATGAAAATTACAGAAAGTTCTTTGGAGTCCTGGTAGCAAGAAGGGTCCTTGTTGTGAATGTTTTACAAGGACAGGGAGCAGAGATTAGATCTTAGCCGATTACCCACCATGGAAATAAGAATAAAGTAGAGGAAGACTAAAAACGTAAACGTCTCTTCTGTGAGATATAAGCTGTATAGAAGACAAGAGATCATCCCCAACAAGATTATGAAGTCAAAGCAAGAAACGGTGCTCTATGCGACATCTCCCCAGATTCGGCAGCATTATTTGAAAGGGGGTTGAAACTAAATCAGAGCACCACTTACACTCTGCTTCAACAGAACCCTTAAATCTCAATTTCACACGATAAATATGGAAATAATAATGGACTTGTTGCAACTGTGAATAAAATAATGTGGCTCACAATCAATGGACATTTTCTCTGACTTCTCTCCTTTCTTTTTTACCTTAGTAGACTTCAGACATTTCCTTAATTTACACACTACACGGTGGGCAAAAACGAACCCTTTTATGGCGGGGATAAGGCAAGTCTGGGCAACTTCCATTGCTCTATCCAGGTGCAAGCTCATCACGTTCGACTCCCCGTCTTTGAACTCCTAATCGTAAAATGAGAGCGCGGGTGCGGTTTTTAGTTTGCATTTTTTCTTCCTCAGAGCATCACTCACTTGGCACGTCTGAATCTGCCGGCAAGCTACTGAGCGATCATTTGGTGAACCTGATTCTAAGTAGATTAGCCGTTCACTATCTTCTGTGTCATCGCTGTCATTTGAGGGAGATGATCCCAAAAAGTTTTGACGCAGCGACTGCTGAATCACCACTTCGTTTACGCGCCATGTTCCGAATTTGAGTAATGGTAAATAAGTGTGTGTGGAGAGGGAGACTTTCCACTCCCGAAAGTTCCCAAATTGATGCCTCATCACTATTACAGTTTCGTGTTAAATCTAAGAAAAAATGTCGTTTTATGGCATTTTTCTTATTATCTGAAGATATAAATTCTGTTTCTAATCAAAGTAAATAGCAAATCGGCTTAAACTAATTTCTATTTGTCCCCCTTGGACATCAGGATTTGTTCGGACAGTTCAAGATGAAAAAATAAAAAAAGTGAAACATGAAAGAAACATTAAGAACGTAATCAGCTTCGGTTGCATTTGTGAATTCAGTTGCATTTGTTAAAGATTACACAAGGGAGATAATCGGGAAAAAATAATTGACAGGCTGAACATTTGAAAAAATACTTGGTCGTAATATAGGGTGGGGCCAAATGATCTAAAACTTTTGTAGGGTTTAATAAAAAACAAATTAGAATAAATAATGAAAAAATTATTTTAATTTTCTAAATGTACATATGATATCACAATTAGTGATGGGACGATTCCAATATTTTCCCCGATTCCGATACAATGACCGGTTCTGTCATAAATTCCCGATTCCGAGACAATTACCGATCCTGTTCTTAATTCCTGATTCCGATACAATTACCGATTTTGATTCTGATTTTTTTCTTTTAATTTCTAAGTATGAAGTCATAGAAATGTTGTTTTTTTTATTATTTTAGGATTACCGTAAAAAAACGTGTAATGTGTGCATATATTTTTGAAAAAGTAAAAATACACTCGTGGGAGGGTACGTACATTATACGAGTAGGTCTTTCTAACTATTTTTTCAAATGTTATCCTGTAATTGGTTGAAAACAGCAACGCAACTAAAGATTCGTTTCTCTTTTAAAACAAAGCCGATTTGTCGTAGTTCGTCGTAAGTTGACAAAATGTTATTTCAATTTGTTCATAAACAATTGAACATTATCGACCAGGAAATATTTAGTTAAAAATATTTTTTTTTAAATGGACGATTAAGTAACTTATTTAAAAAATTAAAATGCTGCAAATAGAAAAGAAAGAACAAAAAATAAACAAAACTTTCCATTTTTTTCTTTTTTTTTACTTTGAAGATTACAAAGTTTACCGCTTTGATGTTCATTTTAACAAACAACGTGTGAAGGTGATGTGATGTTCACATTCCCGACACATCCCTTACCCTAACCCTAACCCCATCCCTAACCCTAACCCTAACCCGACACATCCCTAACCCTAACCCTAACCCTAACCCTAATCCTAACCCTAACCCTAACCCTAACCCCATCCCTAACCCTAACCCTAACCCGACACATCCCTAACCCTAACCCTAACCCTAACCCTAACCCTAATCCCTAACCCTAACCCTAACCCTAACCCGACACATCCCTAACCCTAACCCTAATCCCTAACCCTAACCCTAACCCTAACCCTAACACATCCCTAATCCTAAACCCTAACCCTAAACCCCTAACCCTAACCCTAACCCCCAAATCCAGTGTCACACTTTCTAAGAAAATATTGAAATGTATGCCTCACATAATTATATTGAACCGTTACATTTACTAAATGAATGAAAACGTAACCATAGGTCAGTAACTAAGTAAAACCATGCTAAATACAACTAAAATACAAACCACTCGCCTCGCAATTCTGAAATGTTTAGGGTGTGAATTTTACATGAGTAGACATGGTTTTAACAAATTCTATGCTTAAAATCACCTATGCACATTACACATGTGCGCACATTACATGTGTTTTACTGTACACCCGATCCAGCAACAACTTTTAAGATGATAAAAACTTTGTTGAAAATACTAACCTGTTTAATTTTTTAGGGGTCACGGTGAGGGTTCAGCAAGATACGTTAGTTTAACGTAAAGTGACCATCTACATAGCGAACTAACCTCTCCTCCTCATCTAAATATTAAACGGAAAAATTCGTTAATTAGGTAAGTCAGTTAAGTCCGAATTCGGTAAATATGAATTTGAGGATAGCAATTGAAACCTGAAAATGATTTACAATGAAAATATAAATAAAATTCCCATTTAATGTAATAAATAAATAAATAACATACGCGTAAAAATACAAAATAAATCACTCTCTATGAAGCTGTACTAATACTTTATTTGAAATTCTAGGTAAAGTGATTAAAGTGTGCACAAAAGTAAAAGGTTCGAGCATCTTTCTTTCTAGAAATATGCTGTTATTTAAAGATAAAATACACCATAGATGCTCAAACGGTAGCATTCCTAAAGAGAAAGCCATTTTGTCGAGTCTTATTATTCTGCTGACGTCACTGTGGTTGGTGCTAAGCAGATAATCAAGACGCTTCGAAACGAACGGTTCCACGCTACGTATGAACATATAACGGTAGTCATTTCTGTCTAGAATTATTTCATTTTTAATCTAGTAATTGTTTGGTACTTAAAAATGGGTACTGATGGTTTTGTTCATGTCGTTTACAATGTGGAAATCTGCTAGTGAGTTTAAGGTAAAATAATATAAAACGCATTTAGACTCAAATTTAAGGTGAGTTCCAAAATCTGTCTAACAATATCTTAAATAAAAACAAATAATTGTTAGTTTTCCCTAAAGTCTGAAATATTGTGCATACGAAATAACAAGTCTACATTACGTAAAACGTTTTGTTTTTACTAATACCACATTCTAATTTATTTTGAACGTATATTAAATTGAACTTTTATGCCTACTCATCGACACCTGTTCTTATACAACACTGCATTTTTGTCCTCCGTCAGTAAAGGAGAAATCTTTCTAGACTTAGGCAATTGACATTTTTATCCCAATCCAGAGTGCGCCTTTTATGAGCTGAATTGTTTGTGTCTTACTCTATCATCTGACGGAGGCAAGTAAATAGTGATTTGTTTCTTTTTTGTATAAAAAGAGTGTTTAAAGTTTACTTTTTGTTCCAAAAAGATCAAATATGTTTTATATTTTTTTTAACATTTTTCTAACCTGCTCACACACATGGAAACTCAAAATCAAAGAGGAACCGCCGCCAAAGTGTGGACCTCTTACACATAGACGCGAAAATGATTACATTCACTAATTAATTTATCTATAATTGAACGCCACACCAAGCCTTTACAAATGTTCAAACATTGATTTCACACTTTTTGCCAACCTCTTCTACGCTTTGTCAATTCTACGGGACTGGACAAAAGCCCATTATATAATTAAACATATAATTAAAAGACAGACAGATGCTTAACAACATTTAAACATTAATTTTAAAAAAATTAAAAACATTTTTATATATTTAACTTTTTTTAACATTTTTTGGAACCTTGTAAATGTAACTGCATTTTTTAAAAGAAAACCTAGCGAATTTATGTAAAGTTTTATTTCATACATGAGTAAAATGAATTTGCAACGTATTGTGACGTTATCATAATAACGGTTCACCGTAAGAATGACATACAAAAAAGATCAACATAAAAATTACCGAGTTCCACAAGACCCACCCGAAGAAGGTCGGAGGTTACATCGACCGAATCGTTGTAATGATAACATCTAAAATGATAGCAGTTGTTCGAATAATCCAAATAATACACCTATTTAGTTTGTTGTCTTCTAAGCAAATAAAATCGGTTTTTCTAAGTTATTGTTTTTGGGGGTAGGGTCTAAACCGACGCCGACCCCTATTTTAAAATAAATTATTTTAAATAAGTATTTACTCTATTGTTTTCAAGCAAATAACATCGATTTGTCCAAGTTATGGGGGCTAGTTCCCTCCCATCAATTTAGTAAAGGATAAGCCAACTCACAACAATATTGAATCCAAGACATAAAGTTTTCTTTTGTTGTTGTGTTAAATTTTAGATGTAACCACGATTTTATTATTTTTTAGGTGTTTGTTGCCACTCAGACTTAGGGTTAGTGGTAGGGTTGTTTGAGTTTGTTTTTTTGGGGGGGGGCAGCACACTCATACTTACGGTTATTTGTAGGGTTAATGGAGAGTTATTGATTTTTATGTTGACTGTTCCACCCTGGGTTCATGGTTAGTAGTAGGGATAATGGAGGGTTTTTTATCCTCACCTCCTCAAAACAGGCAATATTTATCTCACCTAACCAAAAAGTAAAATCGGGTTTTATACCTTTAAAACGCAATTTGATTAGACACTGGCTCGGAAATCGGCGATCATTTTACGTTTAATTCATATGCGAAACTGATCTACCACTCTAAATTCTAAAATAATTGGGTTTTCTTCCCCCATGTTTTTCAGGGTGTTCACACCTTATTGACTAAAAAGTAGGATCTCATTTTTGTTAGTGGAGGGGCAGCTTAGGGTCATCACCTACTTTTGAATTTAGATTTCATTTTTTTGTTAATTTGATAAACTTCCGAATGTTTTCCCTTTATGTATTGTATCCCAGATTTTGATAAACTCATTGTGAAATTTTCATGTATATTTTTCACTTGTGCCATTTATAGCTGTGTCATTTTTACCTAAATTCGTTATTATCATCTATAGATTTTAGTTTTACTGGTAATTTAAATTCAATAAATATTTATCATTTTAGCATAAGTACCAAGAAATGAAAATTATGTTTAAACGATAAAAAAATTAAAAGAATCATTTTGAGAATAGGAAATTAGGTTCAAAATTTTACGATTCCGATTCCCGATTCCGATACCGCAAAAAGTTCTGATTTTTCCGATTCTCGATTTCGATACCGCAAAAAGTTCTGATTTTTTCGATTCTCGATTCCGATACCGCAAAAAGTTTTGATTTTTTCGATTCCCGATTCCGATACTGCAAAAAGTTCCGATTTTCCGATTCCCGATTCCGATACCCCAATGGGATTAATGGTCCCAACACTAATCACAATAAAAGTGCGAAGTTTGCATGCAAATTCATGTGTAACTTTTTCTTTTATTTCGTTTCAACTTACTGATAAAAATACTTTGTATTATTATTTATTCTGATTTGCTGTTATGAAACACTACAACTATTTCAGATCATATTGTCCCACCTCGCATAAGCAGTGTGTGGCAAATTGTCTGTTTTGCGACATATCAATACCTGCTGGGTCATTTCATGCTGAAATCAGATACTTGTTTTTAACAAATAATTGGATACGGTTTATTGAACAATAGCGTACCAAAATAAAGTTTTAAAAAGCCTATTTTTTTTTAATTAAATCACGAAATTAAACTCACCACAATGCATTTCGGTTTATTCGCAATCAAGTCAGCTATTTTAATCGATTCTGTTTTGAAAAAAAAAAAAGAATTAACTACTTCGTGACAGTTCAAAATTTGAAAGGAATTTGAAAACATTTAAACTGTCGAATAGAAAGTCATATTTGGCTTTAAAATTCTTAGTAACTCCTCATGTATTAAAATATTGAAAGTTTCGAAGCTATTTACTTCTAATAATTGTATAAATAGAGATGAAAACAAAATGGCGTTTACAAAATTAGTTATGGTTTTATAACGATTTTGTTCAATTAATAATATAATGATTGAACTTACCGTAATAATTAAATTAACTATCAAAATTGTATTTAAAGAAAAATTATATTTTTGTAAAAAAAACGGAAGAATTATAAAAAAAAATGTTTTAATGCGGAACAAAACTGAAAGTAAAAAGTAAGTCGTTTAACCAGGGCATGTCGACATTCTACTTGCAATACATTGTAAGCTATGTACAAAACAATATCTTTTTGCATTTTGGCGACGAGTAAAGAAAAGAGAATACGTTACATGTGTACTAACAAAGATGTCAGACCTTCCAGCTGTAACAGATGGCGCTTCTAGTGGAAATTATTGTACTTTTATACAAGAGTTTTCGAACCTTATAACTCGGTTGTTTATTCGGCCACAGAGACGTACCGTTCTAAGAAACTTAGAAGTCACAAATTAAAAGCAAACACGTCTATTCGTATCTATACACACACACACACACACACTCGAATTTCATAGTTTTAAAATATGAGACAGGAAAGATGAGAGTAATCCGATGTAATGAGAAATGAAAAAGGAAAAACCAAGAGATATTTTTTATATATTCATCAACGTTTCGTCTTTATATTGTAAGACTTCCTCATGATGATAATTTTTTAAAAAATGTCATGCAAGTACATCAAAATAAGGGTTGACATAATAGGTTGATGAGAAAAAGTAGTAGCCGTGGCTAATAAGAGTGCTGGACCAAGGTCCGGGCTGAGAGAAGTCAGTCAGTGGCAGAGAGTGAAATGAATGTGGACAGCTGTGAGTGAAAAAGGGGAAGGGGTGGTAGTGTTAGTGAATTTGTATTAGGGTGGGACACCCACCCCGCCTACTTTCAAATTATCTTCATTTCTTCAAATCTTTTTCTAAAACTATGATACTACCTACATACCAAAGACATAGAGTTCCCCCTAGAACTGTAGAGGGAGCCCACCTCCATTGAAGCTGTATTGGCGGTATATTCTATGTATTTGTTCCACATACATGTTGTGACTGTTAGGCCGAGGAGTTTGAATGTTGGGTTCTGAAGTAGAGTAGTATTAGCCATGGCAATCGATGGTTGAAAAGGTTTTATATAATTGTTAAAGGAAGGGGAGCTTTGTCTTAATAGAATTAATTGTTACCATCAATTGATGGCCTCATTCCACAACAGACTGGGGGTCATTTTCTAATGGATTCAGCCATTGCGTTGGATATTGTGCCTTCGTTTTGCCCGCATATTAAGAACAGGACGTAGTATCATCAGCAAATATACTCCCTTCAAACACAATTGCACCAGGGAGGTAATTTATGAAAATCAGGAATAATAAAGGTCCAAGTATCGATCTCTGAGGCACAACCGTATTAATGTTATGATGTTTAGATGCACAGCAACCGGGGCAACCTTTATCTTTCTTTTTTTCTAAGAAGGATCTGATTATATTAAATATTCGTCCAGTAATGCCGTACAAGTTAATTTTCTTTAGAAGACCTTCAATGCCAGACCTTGTCAAAGGCTTTGGATATATCAAGTGCTACTGCCGTAGCTTTACCTGACTTATCCAGTGTATGGTATATGCGTTCAGATATGACCGTTATGATATCTGCAGTAAAATGGGCTTGCCTACATCCATATTATTAGTCAGAAAGCATTAACAAGGTGGTGGACTATCGCTAGATTTATTAATGATTCAAAGATTTTAGCGAAGAGCAGAAAATGACTGATGGGGAAATAATTTTTCAGATAGGTTTTCTTTAACAAGAGTTCTAGAACACTGTTACCCCATAGACAATTTTATGTCTATCATGAAAGCAAGATGCATTTGTTGTAGACTTTGAAAAGTACAGGGGCCAGCTCAGCAGAGCATTTTGTTATTACTATTGCGTGGATAGGATCAGGCTCACATGCTTTAAAGGTGTCAAGTTGTTTTCATGATACCCCCGATATGTGTAGCTACTTTCCGTAGTGGGAAAAATTGGGAGAAAGTGGGAGTTCAAAACGTACCATTTGGCAAGCATTTAGTCTTATCAGTTGCCGTTTAAGCGGCATAATTGTGGCTAATAATGAGAGTATTGTTTATTACCCATTATTCACCATATTATTATAGATTTTCCTGAAATCGCGAATTTTTTAATTCTTCGACTCAATACGTTTTCTGGTCATCTTAGTATACGTACTCTTAGCTGCGGCTATTAAATCTTTCAATGATTTCTTGATGCTATAATTTTTTGTCTATTAGTAGTTTACTTATGGTGGTTGAATTGGCAGAATGTTTTCTGCCTATGCGCAACGGCAGCTGCAAAGGTCGAAGTGAACCATTAGAGAGAGTGGAATTTTCTATAGAATTTCCGCGTGAGGACATCTGCTTCTATGCCTGCTTTGACCTAATCTGTTACCTCATGTGCACACTGTTCAACAGAGAGAGAGAATGCTTTACTCCATGGGGCGTCTCAGGTGTGATCTTTGATGGATTCCCATCTGCCTGTCTGTAGTATCCTGTCGTTTTGAGTAACGGCTCTTCGGGATGGAGTCAAAAGTTTAGGTTGATACCAACCATTAAGCATTCCCGGGTGGGCTATGGGCATCCGCCACACAATCCTCGAGTCGTGCAGTCAAATTGTTGTGTTTCAAACTCAATGCTATATATGCTGGAATATAAAACCCACCTGACTTATTTGTGTAATCAATTCCAGTTCATGTGCTCAATTGGAAAAGTGATACTTCTCACTATATACATAAATAATAAATTCCTCATGACCATTTGTCATATTTTAGCAGTCTATGATTAGTCGAGAGTTAATCGCCAGGTGCCAGAGTGACAAGGTGCCACTTGTCTGGACTGTGCTGTTCTACTTTCCATATACTGAATATTTTTACCTTTTATATAAATATATTTACTGTCATGCACAATACCAGAAAGCGCTGATCGAAGGCAGATGTCGTACGCCGGTTCCTATGACGCGTAACTAGTAACAGATGGCGAAATCAGAGAGCGATAGATGGGGGCAATCACTTTTCACATTACAAAACTATGGACTTCTAGCACGCTTGCTCATCTATCTCATCTTCTCTCCTACCATTGCTCTTTCTCTCCCTCCCTCTCTCTTTCTTTCTTTCTTTCTAGGCTCCCTCTCACCATCGCTCGTTCTCTCTCTCTCTCTTCCATCTGCGTGTACATATATATATATATATATATATATATATATATATATATATATATATATATATATAATTCTTATATCATGGAATAATACATTAGATAGGTATTTACTTCAACAGTGCTCAAACCATTAGTAGAGCCATAAGTATATTTTTATCCTATATATAGATATACATATATAAATATATATGCATATGTATAAGTAAATAGGATGAATGTTCAAACATAACTCAATCCCAAAACTAAGGACTATTTTAGAATGTATTTTGTGTGCTGAAAATATAAAGGAAAAAGCTGATTAACTCAATTTAAATATAAAAATAGATATTTAGTGTGTGCGTGTGTTTCTGTGTGCGTGGGAAGAAGAATGAGATAAAAAGGGACTATTTGACATATTTGGTTAATTAATTCCGCCGATTATCGTTTTTCTCTTGAAAATCTCGAGTGAGGAATTTTCTCTCCTTTCCTAATTGGCCAGTCTCATTTCGTAAATCTTAATCTATATTCGATCTGTTTTTCTTCAAATCGTTACAACTCTATTCAATAAGAATGAAAAAAAGTGTATTTCTTATTAAAATATATAGTCTGAAAAAGACACATGAAATGTTTTAATATGAAACTTGCTTGCAAAATCATAATTTTCTGATTCAAACATTCTAAGTCGAGCTCAATATATATATATATATATATATATATATAGAGAGAGAGAGAGAGAGAGAGAGAGAGCGAGAGAGAGAGAGAGCGAGAGAGAGAGAGAAATTGGTAGTTTGCTGGAAGCATTGCTGGGAGTAATATTAAAAGTTTTTAAAAAGGTTGAAGGCAATGCGAAGTTCCGGATCGCTGGAAGCTGTGAAGAACAAAAACAAAACAAAATCGAAATAAGTCGGATATAGATCGAAAGGTGTGTTTATTATTCTAGACAGCAAGGGTGTTAGTTTGTAATATCCGGATTATCAAGAATCAATTTGATATATTTCGAGAGATTTTTTTTTCTTTCTTTTTCCTCTCCTTGTAAAAAATAAATAAAAGAAAAATCCCGGATTCCGAGAAAAATGCCAGGAGTGCTGGGGGGTTAAACCGGAAGTGTTCAGGGTAAGGTATTCAGAGGAAAATTAAATAGATTCTTTTTTTTTTAATATATATATATATACATATATATATATATATATATATATAATGTAATTGTATGTTGTTTCCATTTATTTAATTTTTATTTTTATTTATATATTTACTATTATTGTTATTTTTTTTCCCCGTATATAAAACGTTGATTTTACTTATAATATATATGTTTGTCAACAGAATGATTCCGGCATTAGATTTTATATATGCTGTAGATAGCTAATTATTTGTTGTCGGTGCAGTATATATTATAATTTAGTTATACCTGGTTAAGTTTAATCCTTATTTATTGGTTTTAATTTACCTCTTAAGTGTCTTTTGTTTTAGGTATGGAAACTGATCGGTTTACTGGTTAAAGGGAGACAAATCTGTTATCTTTGGTATTAATTTATAAAGGGAATTCTGTTAATTGGCTTTGTTTGTTGAATTTATTTAACTAATGTAATGGTCAATTCTTAGTATAACGGGTATGATTTGTGCAAATAGTGTTTATTATGGGGGGGTTATTATCTGGGGGATGGGTTCTGGGGGAGTAGGTTATATGATGAAGGTAGAATTTAATTCGTGTCTCCGGTTCAAAACTGGATTATGTTTGGAAATGAGAATAGCTTCCATCAGTCTTAGGTCGCCTAGGTTCCTGGTCGAGGCTAGAATGGAAACGTTTATGTCTTGTTGTGTAGTATTGCATGAGGAAGTATGTTTGAAGAAGGAAGATATATTTGTGTTAATGTGTTCTTTTATACGCTGGTGTAATTGTCTTGTAGTATATCCAATATAGGAATGGTTACAAATAGTGCATAATATATTGTATACACAGTTAGTGCGGTGGCATAGTCCAGTGGTAGGAATGGGACAATTGGCTAGGGAGCATGGTTCTTGGTGCGTGTAGTGCGTTTTTTGGAAAGGTGTTGACGTAAGGTGGTGCCGGTGTGGGTGAGTTGAATGTCTAGTTTTTCTTTATGCTTACAGCGATCCGGAATTTCGCATTGCCTTCAACCTTTTTAAAAACTTTTATTATATATATATATATATATATATATATATATATATATATATATATATATATATATATATATATATATATATATATATATATATATTTCGCTTATTAAATAAATCATTCAGTGAAGACCGGGGTTGTGCCAATAAAAACAAGCTCAATGATACTCAATTACAGAGTACAGAGCATTTATATGCGATTTTATGAAGGCTTACCAAAGCATTTCTTTCAGGACACCAATGATCACCATTAAAGATTTTTTCTTACAAATATTTTTTATTCAAATTAATTTTTGTTCCTACACGTGTTTCACTGCCAAGCAGGTACTTGCTTGGCAGATCATCAGGGAAATTAAATGTCTGGAATAAAGGTTTCAACTGCCGACAATACACAATGTGGCGTTGCAGTAGTTGAGGTCACTTAAGGAGAGAAGAAGAAGAAAAACTAAAAATAAAAGTTAAAATTAAAAAACAAGAAAGAACAAAGATTAAAAAAAAAGAAAGGGGTAGAAAATGTCTTAGTAAAGTAGCTCGTGCATTATTTCTCCCACCAAGCCAACAAGCAAATAATCGGTCCCAAATGCATTAAAAAAAAACAACAAAAAAACGGACCAATGTGCAATAATACACTTTCACATCGGGCGGCACAATGATGAACCTCCCCCCCCCCCCCCCCCCCCGCAAAAAAAAAACTAAAACATTCAAGATACCGCTCACAAGTTACCATTCCAATCGAATGATAGTATGGGAATTCTACATCTAATTCATCATAAGGAAAGGCAACATAAATGTTCATCCGGATTGCCAGCGGTCAGACGAACCTTATTTACACGGCTGACTTGTTCCCCTTCAAAATAAACACACGACGAGTTGAACGAACGTCAATCTCGCATAATCTCTCCTTGATTTTGAGAAAAAATCTTAATTAGTAGATAGAAACTATTTATTCAAAATACTGTTTCTAAAAAATATATATCATTAAAATTATTCTTTATAGAAATTAATTATCTAGTGCCTGGGACGTCATTTTGCATTTTGGGAAAATATATTTCATTTAATTAACTGCCGATTATTATCGTGTTGTTATTTAACGAAGCGAAAAAAAACCTTTCCCGCAGAAATTATTTTTAAAAAATCATTCATGTATCAAAAATAAAATGTTACTATAAAAAAGTTTTCTACAAAAATCTAGTAATTATTTTAAATAATTTAAAATATTTCCTTAACGGCTGTGTCTGTTTACAACTCTTAGGGGAGAATGTTATTCTATATTCCATAAATAAATATTACTACGGAATATCGTTATCAGAAATCTATTTTCTATTTAAAAAAAAACATTTTTTTAATGGACGGGGTTATTTTTTACCACTTTACGGGAAAATATCACTCTAACTCGTTAAATGACGGGAGACTTTGTTATTACTAATATGAAATCCCTGTACAAAATACCTTTTATAAAAATCCATTGTTTCTATTTTTAGAAATTAAGACCGTGTCGGCATGCATGTTATTTAATATTTTTTTTCCTTAATTATTTTTCCTCCATTCCTGCCACCCATTGTTTTATTTAATTTAATCTAATTAAAAACTAATTTTATTTAATTTAACCTAATTTGATTAAATAGTGATAGCATGCAGGTTGTTATTTCTTATTTTTCACTTATTCCTAGAGTTGATCTGTTCCTTTCTTAGTATACATATGCGTGGGCTAGTGAACCCAGTTCAGCAGAAGAACACCTCGAAAGATTTTATATATCTCATAAATAAAATATATTAATGCCGCTTATTGTGTTTACTCCCCTCCCCCTGTAGAGCTACACTTGGCCATTATTACCATGGAGGAATTTTCAGAATGGGTTAATGATCATGATTAACGGGTACCTAGAAATAGGTTTATGACTCCACCGTCCTTCACCCTGATTCTATATAATTGCTAACTTTACTTTAATGTCATAGATAAATTACTTGAAATTCCCAATGCATTTCGTATAATATATCTATTTCTGTGAATAATTGTGATTTATTATTTATTATTCCATTATCTTTTCATATGTTACAAAATTTCCCCACTCTATTCTGCTGAAGAAGTATTTACTATAGTTGACTATCAATGGGCCTTATTCCGATAGAATATTCCTACCTTATCACCCCCAACCTAAGTTCCGAGCTTCCGCTAATAATCGGATCAAGTCATATCTTAGTATAAGTACGTGTTACTAACTCTTAGCCTCTATATAATAAACTAATTATTGCCCCAGATAGCCTCAGGAATGACCTATCCTGCCTATCTCTGTTGTAAGTTTATACTTCCCCCAATTCCCCTCCTATCTAGGTTTTAGGCTTGATAACAGGTAACGGTTTCTATGCAGACAGTATTGTAGTATTTCCTGCCTAGCGTTCAGTAAATTATCTCTAGATATCATGATGTGGTACGACTCACATGCACATAAGTTGCATCTCTTCCTTTTGTTCGGTTTATATTTGCTATAATTTTAACTTTTATTTTTATTTTTTTCCTCTTCTCTCCTTAAGTGACCTCAACTATTGCAACGCCACATTGTGTATTGTCGGCAGTTGAAACCCTTATTCCAGACATTTAATTTCCCTGATGATCTGCCAAGCAAGTACCTGCTTGGTAGTGAAACACCTGTAGGAAAAAACATTTAATTTGAATAAATAATATTTGTAAGAAAAAATCTTTAATGGTGATCATTGGTGTCCTGGAAGAAATGCTTTGGTAAGCCTTCATAAAATCGCATATATATATATATATATATATATATATATATATATATATATATATATATATATATATATATATATATATATAATTAACTTAGTTCACTCCAAACAAGACAAGTTGCCACTGTAGACATAAGAGGCTACTAAGAATTAGGGTGAAAGTTTAGGAGGGTCATCCTAAATTCAGTGTTGTGCAGTCGGATGCTTGTTCACATTAGCTTTAAATTTCTGCATGTCGGTACAGTCGGGGGAAACAGGGAGCATGGATAGAGTTCCAAAGTGCCGGCAGCTCGAGGAAAGAAGCTATTGGAGTAAAAGGCTCTCCGGCATCTGAAGATCTCCACAGTGAATGGATGGGATTTAGCTGATTGTCGGGTTGGTCGAGAGTATTTACGTTTAGGGGGCACCAGAGCAGCAAGTTCATCAGAGTACATTCCATTGAAGTACTTGTAAAACAAGCACAAGTATGTAACATTGCAGCGATGAGGCAGGGGCTTTAACTTGGTAGATAGTGAGGGACCTATTAGATTAGTGACTCTTTTTTTTAACCTAGTCTAAGAGGGGGAGACTAGTGGTTGGTACAATAGCCATGCATGGGCGGATGTCGGCTTTGTAGAGATATAGAATACTGTCAGGTGTGAGAAGTTTTCTAGCTCGGTAAAGGGCGCCCACTTTCTTTGCAGCAGTCTAGGGAATGTTTTCTATTTCTTCCAATTCATGTTACCTGTGAATGTTAGGCCGAGGAGTTTGAACGTTGGACTCTAAGCTAGCGTGTTATTTGCAATGACAACTGGTGGTTGAAGAGGTTTCTTGTAATTGTTGAAGGAAAAGAGCTTTGTCTTAGCAGCATTAAATATTACCGTTCATGTATGACTCCATTCCACAACAGACTTGAGGTCGCTTTCTAAGTATTCAGCCATTGCTTCGGATATGTGCGCGTCAGTTTTACCCACATGACGAGAGTAGAGCGTGGTATCCTCAGCAAATATACCCATCTAAGACACAATGTCATCAGGGTGGTCGTTTATGAAAATCAGGAACAACAAAGGTCCAAGGATCGATCCTTGGAGTGCATTTGCATTTATGTTATGTTGTTTGGATGAACGGCCATCGAGGACAACCTGAATCTTACTTTTGGATAGGAAGGATCTAATTACATAAATTTTCGTCCAGTAATATCATATGAATACATTTTTATGAGAAGATATTAATGTCAGACCTTGTCAACGGCTTTGCATATATCAAGTGCTACCATATATATATATATATATATATATATATATATATATATATATATATATATATATATATATATATATATGTTTGTTTTATTTTACTTCAGGTGAATTTCTCAGAAATCTATGGGCCTTTTTCCTGGAGCTATCACTTGATCTCTATATGAGATACATAGATATCCGTGTGTTCGATTACAGATCTCTTTATCTCTCAAACGTTGAGTTAATAAAAAGTGAAGAACATTAATTTTTTTTATCTCCAATGTATCACGTAACTATGTTACAGTATATCTTTCTTTTGGTCTATTGGTCTTACCGTATTCCAGGACAAGAATTCATCTAGTCTGGTGGAGTATCCAGATAAGTGCAGTTTCTTGAAGTAACATCACTAGTAAAATCAGTGCATAGCCGTATCGAGAGAATCTTATTTGGGCTTCGAATATTGTGTTATTTGGTATATGTGGACATGGGTAACTAGTGTGGAGAAGTATCCTCATGTCAGGTTGTCATGACAAACCTTTGTACAGAGATACCGAAAACGCTCGATGATTGTGTCTAGTAGGTAATTTAAACTCACCTGTGTCTAGTAGGTAATTCCAAATCTCCTGCGTCTAGTAAGTAATTCAAACTCTCTTATGTCAAGTAGGTAATTCAAACTCTCCAGTAGGTAATTCGAACTCTCTAGTAGGTAATTCGAACTAATATATATATATATATATATATATATATATATATATATATATATATATATATATATGTGTGTGTGGGGGGGGGGTGTTATTCGTAGTCAACCATAGATATTAATTTATAGGTACTAGAAAAGTAGATTCAATCAACTATATCTTCATTAACCAGTAATGTAATTCGGTTTTACGACAGTTTCACCATTTATCGAGACAAACAAGGCATCCTATCATATTTTCAAACAATTTACTGAAGCATATTTTATCATATTTTCTTTTTCTTTTTCCTTTTTTACGTTTTCTTTATTTCTCGTATATTAAGAGTATTTCGGCGTTAGTTTTTAAATCAATAGAGAATTTGTTTTGACACATCGAACCTATATAAATATTTACAAAAATAAGGGTTTCTTGGGAGCTTTTGGGGGTTCTTTTCTTGTCTTTTTTCTGGTGAATCATTGTTCTGGAAATTTTGACATATGTTCTCCTAGATTAATGGTGAAATGGCCGTAAAAAAGAAACTTCTTTACTGGTTAATAAAGATATAGTAGCTAGAATCTGCCTTTATATTGTCTGATATATATATATATATATATATATATATATATATATATATATATATATATATATATATATATATGTGTGTGTGTGTGTGTGTATTTATCATAATATTAGTTATAGCCCGATTTTTAATGCTATGACGAGCTTATTATGACAAGTATAATTAGGCTTCTAAATATGTACGCTTACATAGACATAAATACATCTTAATTCTCTTTCTTCAATTGTGCTTGTTGGGTGTACCGCATGGTTCTAGGCGTCTAGAAACAACTTAAAATTTTGATTTTGGTTTGAGGTTTCAAATCGTGTGACGGCAGAACAATCATCTTCCACACTGATGATTCCCGGAAAAGGAAGAAACACATTTGTATGTGGATAATAATATAAAAATAGTTATCATATATTGATTATACATATATATATATAAACATATTTCTTGAAAATACTTTTCAAAATCAAATACGAAACGATACTTATAAAAGGTGTCAATATTTCTTATAACATTTTCACGCGAGCCACGTGGAGCATTAAGGATTTCAATATTGTCCGGTCAACACCTCAACGGACATTCACTATAGAAAGGGTGGAAAATTGATTCATAAGAAAATATATTGCCTGAAAGTGTTGTTGTTTTTTTAAACAGAAAGCTTGCATAAAGGCTGTAAAGTAAATAAATGTTTATTTTAAAGAAAAAAGTATAAATCGTTTTTGGCTTTCTTAAAATTTAATGTCAAATACGAAACACTACTTATAATAAAGTTCTAATATTTCTTATATATATATATATATATATATATATATATATATATATATATATATATATATATATATATATATATATATATATATATGATAAAGAAAAGAAAGAAAGTGTCCCAACCTAATGGAAATTGAAAAAGAAAAACCAAAAATATCATTTATGTATTCATCAACGTTTCGTCTTTAGTATAAGACTTTATCAGGATGATTGTCTGAAAATAACATCACGCAGGTACAGAATGTTTGGAATGGATAGGTGGCGGCGTCTGCGACTCTAAACCTGTGGCCGCTAAAGCAAAAAATCAAATTATGAGATACAAATAGATGGTGGTAGTAGCAAGCGGTGGTTGGAGTATAAAATTATTAGGAAGTGGAGAGGTATTACAATAATGCGGAGGGAGTGAGTGAGAACGTTGGTAGCAGTAATGTAAATTATGAAGGGGGGATACGAGATATGCTCATTGATTTTTTTTTAATTTAGCCTTGAGATGAGAAAAACGGGAGGTTAAGATGTTAGGGTCGTGTAATTTGACGGTGTAGGACGTTATGGGGGAAGGCGGGGTTAGGGGCGGGAAAAGGTCAGGCGTTGGGACGGTGTCTATATTTGATACCTACATATATATGTATGAGCATACAAACATATACTCATTTAGATACACAGATGTATATTCACATTCACATACATAAATAACCACGTAAAATAGTATACAATGTGTGGAAAGCTAAAATTAATAAGGGAAAAAATATTATTTCTGTTCTGAACTTGCTCAGGTGAATGATTTGTAACAAGAAGTTGTAAGAATATAAAAGTGTGGTTTTGTCCATTATTTTAAAATAAATCCTGACTATTGGCTGATGGGATGAGTAAAGAGTTTATGAAAAAAGAGGCGGATATATATACTTATTTATTTATTTATTTATTATTTATTTAATTTTTTATTTATTAATTATTCATTTATTATTTAATTATTCATAATCACACAAGTACATATACACGCAACCTACACACACATATATATATATATATATATATATATATATATATATATATATATATATATATATATATATATATATATATAAGATACATACATACATACACATATGCAAATAATATAATTACTTAAACTACTGTTGGAGAAGTAAAAAACGTGAAGTGTTAAGAGCGAAAGAAGAAAAGAATGTATTTATTTATATTTATCGAAAGTATTTCAGTGATAGCGTATTTATTAATTATTCACTTATTTATTCATACATGTGTGTGAACATACATATATGCACGTACATATATACGAACAAATATCAACATAAACATATGAAAAATAATTTATCGAATTCATGTAATTTATATGTAGACATTGTGCGCGACGCATGTACAGAGTGTAATATAGGGTAGCTATCCTGGATCTGATTTTTTTTGTTCGGATAAAATAAGTTTGCTGATTAAAGGAGATAACGTTGTTTGATAGTGTTAGAGTTTATAATGAGTGCTGCTCCAAGAAGTCTTCGCCGAGATCTTTTTGAAATGAATTTAATAAGTTTAACCTGTTCAAAATTAAAAGAATGAACGTGTTGTACTGCGTGGGGGAAAAGCGCGTTCAGAGTGTTGCTATTTTTTATGTCTCTTTTGTGTTCACTAAGGAACTTCTTCAGGCCTCGTTAAGTCTCCCCTACGTATATTTGATGACAATTATTACATAGGACAGTGTATATACCAGCGTGAGATGTGGATTTTTTCGGAATTGTCTTGCTGTGTTTAATGTTTGTTGTATAGTTTGTGATGTAGTTTGTATTTTCGGAATTCCTAAGTTATTAAGGTGTCGCAAATTATTTGGTTATTGGAATGAGTGGGTAAAGAAGATGTCTATTTATGAAATAAATATTAGGCGTTTGAGTTTATTTATTGCTTTTCGAGAATATTTGTAGGGCTTTTTCTTTGCACTTAATATAGTATGTGTGGGGTATTGCAGTGTTTTTAAAGAATATGTGATGTATTTTATTTCCTCATCTATATATTGAGAACTACAGATTCTGAGAGCACGTAGGAAAAAGCTAATTATCATACCTGTTTTTATTATGTTGTTATGGTGTGAATAGAAATGTATATATTCGTTTTAGTGGATGGTCTTGCGGTGCACTTTGAATTATAGTTTGTTTTTTTTATTTTATTATGAGTATCCCCTCCCCTTGATAATTTAAATTAATTCGAGCCACTACCAACGTTCGCCCCACTCCCTCCGCATTTATTGTAATACTTCTCCCACTTCCTAATTATTTCATAATTCAACCGCCGCTTGTCACTGCCACCATCTATTTGTATCTCATAATTTGATTTTTTTTTTTTTTGCTTTAGCGGCCACATGTTTTGAGCTGGCAGACGCCGTCACCTATCCATTCCAAACATTCTGTACTTGTGTGATCTTTTCTTCAGAAAATCATCATGAGAAAGTCTTATAATTAAGACGAAACGTTGACGAATACATAAATGATATTGTTTGGTTTTCTTTGTTACATTTCCATATATATATATATATATATATATATATATATATATATATATATATATATATATATATATATATATATCGTTGTACAGAATAAACTTTTAAACTAATGAATCTGTCATTATAAATATTGGAATATATATTCTCAGGGACACGGTAATATTTTTTGTAAACTTTACCATTTTGGGGTGCGCCCTCCCACTCTCGCACCCTCCCCCTAAAACTTAAAAAAAAAAAAGTTTAATACAAAAGATTTAAGATAGCAAAGAATTCCACCGCATCAAATTTTAGGTTATATAAAGTAATTTATTTTTTAAAAGAATCGGTGCGCGCGTGATCGTCAATAATATGTACGTGCTTCGTATGTATGTTAGGCAACAGGGTTAGTCACGTGGCCACATGATTTATTTGTTTTATAAATGCTACCATTTAGAGTAGGTTCCACTGAAACCGCACTATACTTTTCACATAAAGAAAAGAAAGTTAAACAAATGCTTTATTTATTGCTTGTACCTGTCCTAGGACTGGTAGTCTCGCAAACAAAAATAAACAAATAAATGGCATCTATAAAAACGCGATACAAGCGCGAGTAAGCTCGGTGGTAGAGCTTCGGACTTCAGACACTTGGGTACTGGTTTCGAATCTTGCTAGGCTGATGAGTTATAAACGACAAAACACGTACCCGTGGATAATTGAATTTATATATATATACATATATATATATATATTCTTACGATTTTTAGCCCGACGATTTCCTACAGAGGTGAAATGCGGAAGCCTCTGTGTAGCTTAATTGCCATAAATATATTTTATAACTTGCTACCTAGTTCTAATCATGCATTGGGCACTGTTGAAGTAAATACAGAAAATTGATACATAAAATATTATATCTCCTTATAGCATTTTATATGAATACTTGAAATTATGATATATATAGATTCACTGTATAATAGGTCTTCAGTGTGGCGAAACAGGCTTCAAGCTGAGATCGAAACTCGACTGTTTATTCTACAATATATAAACAATGTCATGTACTGAAGAGTGATTTATTCGTTTTACTTAGAACTTTTCATTATCGCCAATGTTAGCTGTGTATGTCACTTACAGAGTGCTCAATCGACAAAGAGGTAGGGGCATGTGTAGTGATCCTAGTGACTGTACAAGCATAGGCTCGACTTACAATCTTTAACTACACACGAGCAATCATGGGACGATCATTGTGATCTGTGCAAACCAGGCAAAAAATATATAGAAATGTTATTAAGGGAGTCAATGCTCCAAGCATTGCTGCACAGGGGTCTCAATTGATTCCCGAGATTCGACGAAGTGAAAGATTATAAATTTAGTAAAATTTATTTCATTTAATGTCACTTCATTTAAGCCGCCTGACAACCAGTCAATGCGGAGTACATCATACGCATTGAATAATATATAATGTACTAGTAGTAGTAGCAGTAGTAATAATAATAATAATAATAATAATAATAATAAGAAGAAGAAGAAGAAGAAGAAGAAGAATAATAATAAGAGATAAGTACACGTATATTTTTAATTCTTCTTTTTTTTGTTTCTATGTGCATTTTACTTAACAAAAAAACAGTGATTTTAATATGTGCGTATCACTTTTAGAAGAAATTTGATGTCGAAACTTTTGGATAAAAATGGGCCTTTAATTAACAAAATTAAGTTTTAATTAATGAAGAATTCGTAGAAGCGGAAATACACTCTATCACATCCCATAATGCAATACGAGCACTTAACCACACGTGCAATCCAAGAGATAAGTACACGTAAATTTTTAATTCTTCTTTTTTTTTTTCTATGTGCATTTTACTTAACAAAAAAAACAGTGATTTTAATATGTTCGTATCACTTTTAAAAGGAATTTGATGTCGAAACTTTTTGATAAAAATGGGCCCTTAATTAAAATTAAGTTTTAATTAATGAGAAATTCGTAGAAGCGGAAATACACTCTATCACATCCCATAATGCAATACGAGCACTTAACCACACGTGGAATCCAAGAAATAAGTACACGTATATTTTTAATTCTTCTTTTTTTTTTGTTTCTATGTGCATTTTACTTAACAAAAAAAACAGTGATTTTAATATGTGCGTATCACTTTTAGAAGAAATTTGATGTCGAAACTTTTTGATAAAAATGGGCTCTTAATTTAGAAAATTAAGTTTTAATTAATGAAGAATTCGTAGAAGCGGAAATCGAACCCCCCCCCTCCATCTCCTAGCACTACGATCAAGAATACAAGCAGAAAAGTGAAGGGGAACATATCGTCTCCCTGCATCTGCTTTTATGGAGCGGCCAAGAAAACTTATACTATGTCCTTATATAACATATATATATATACAAAATTATTATTTTTATTTTATTTTTTTGTTTGTTTGTTTGTTTGTTTTTTTGTTTTTTGTTTTTTCTGTATGTTTTTGTTTGTTTGTGTGGTAGTGCAAAATATCACTCATTAAAATGAATGAGACAATCACTATCCCTGTGACAGGCCCACAGGCAGAATAAGCCCGGGCCTGGTGTGGCCACACACACCAAAAATATGAATAATGCACAATAATATCAATACAAGCCGTGGGACTCAGGAGAAAGACCTGAGTGTCATGATGGGCAGGTGCTCCCTCGTTAGCCAATATGGGGGACCCGGTCCGCATCCTGCGAATGTTGGCCCTTCTCATTTCAGAAACAAGACAACGGACAAGAACCAGGTAAGTAACCTCTCTGATTCCAGGTATGACAAGGACACAGACCAAAGACAGGAAAACCAGAACGAAAACAGCAAACTGAAAAGATATAGAAATAAATGGACCACGAAAGAGAACAGACTGGTGATGGAGTGCTATTATAAAAGCCGCTACCCTACAGAAAGAGGCTACCGAAAACGAATGAAACATCTCTGGGACATTGCTAGTGACTACCATACAACGGAACAAAGGATAGCAGATCAAGCAAGACAGATCCTCAAGCGAGGATGGTTCTCGGAGATGGAACTGACGGAAATCAGACAGAAGGTGAATTGCGAAACGGAGCAAGAAACACCACCGAAGGAGAAACCACAGGAAGAGGACGGGTAAAACATACACACTGAAACTGAAGAGAGTGAAGGCTACAGGATCACAGAACCAGATGAGATAGAAGACTGCGGAACCACAGAACCTGCTGAGATGGAACTCAACGAAAAAGGAGCAAGTGACGTGGAGAACATTAGACGATACATGTTAGAAAACAAAACAAAACTCCCATCTCTCAGGAATGAAGTAGCGAAGAAGTTAAAAGCAGAAACAGAAAGAGTAAACAGACTCCTCACACACATCCCAACAGAAACTATTACGGACGTAAACAACCTGATATATGCAGGGGCAAAATCGGTAAGTATGAAACTAAGAAACGAAGAGAATGGACAAAAGAGAGGACCGACAAAACCTGGATGGGAAATCAGACTGGAAACCCAGATCACCAAACTTCGGAAAGAAGCTAAAACCGTGAACAGAAGGAAGGAGGACATGAAACGATTAAGAAGCAAAAATCAGAAACGCAAGGAAAAACTAAATGGGAAACATGAAGAAATAAAACAAAAGATAGCAGCAATAGAAGGAAGACTGAGACGATACAGGTACAAATCAGAACAGAGCAAACAGAACAGGACCTTTGAAAACAATGAAAGCCAGTTTTACAAAAACGTAAATGGAGAAAAATAACAACAGAGCAACCGAACCCAACAGAAACAAAACAATTCTGGAGCAAGATATGGTAAGAACCAAAAAAGCACAACAACAATGCCCAATGGTTGAAAAACATGAAAGATGAACTGCAGGAAATCGAACAAGCAACCGAAACAGAAATCAACAAAGAAACGATCAAGAAAACCCTAAGAAAAATGGCAAACTGGAGAGCACCAGGCCACGATGGAATACATGCATACTGGTTTTAAAAATTCACGACCCTGCATGAAAGACTAGCGCAGAAACTGAGTGGATGTATCCGCAAAACAGACGTACCAGAATGGATGACGGAAAGAAGAACAACATTAAGACCCCAAAAAGGGAACGACCCCCAGCAACTACAGACCGATAACATGTCTACCAATAATGTGGAAAATTCTCACAGCACAACTGAGAGAACAAATCTACCAATCCCTGGACAAACGTGGACTGCTCCCCGAGGAACAAAAAGGATGCCGGAAAGGACAAAGAGGGGCACATGATCTACTATACATTGATCAAAAGACCCTGAATGAGGTGAAGAGCAGACAAAAGAACATAACCATTGCATGGATTGACTACAAGAAAGCCTACGACAGAATCCCTCAAACGTGGATAATTGAATGCTTAAAAATATAAAAGATACCAGACAGGATTATTAATCTCATCCAGAAAGCGATGGAAACATGGAGACTAAAACTGACTAAAACGGAGGACAACACCTGTCTGAGATAAAAATACAGAGAGGCATTTTTCAAGGAAACTCTCTATCACCACTATTGTTTATAATAGCCATGATGCCACTCAACTACATACTCAGAAAGTGTGATGCCGGATACAGGTTTACGGATACAGAACAAAGAATAAACCACCTGATGTACATGGGTGACCTTAAACTGTTTGCAAAAAACAAAAAAGAACTGGAAAAGCTGATAAATGCAACCAGGATATTAAGCCAGGATATTCAAATGGAGTTTGGAATAGAAAAATGTGCACTACTAGAGATTAAAAGAGGAAAACTGGAGACGACAGAAGGTATAGAACTCCCCAACCAAGAAGAGATGAGGGCGCTAGGATACAAGAGAGTTATAAATACCTGGGAGTTCTGGAAGCAGACACAATCAAATATACAGAAATGAAAGAGAAGATTGGAAAAGAATATCTACGAAGAACAAGGAAACTCTAAGAAACTAAACTATATAGCAGAAACCTAGTAAAAGGGATAAACACATGGGCTGTATCACTAATAAGATACTCTGGACCATTCATAGGCTGGACCAAAGAAGAACTCAGGCACCTTGACCAGAGGACTAGAAAACTAATGACTATGCACAATGCATTGCACCCAAAAGACGATACGGACAGACTCTACATGAAAAGAAACGAAGGAGGTAGAGGACTGGTAAGTATAGAAGACTGTGTGGAAGACACCAAAAAAGAGCTGGAGAAATATGTAACCCAGAACACGGAAAAACTTATCACCACAGCAAGAGACACCAGCCCAACAAACAACTCCGGAAGCACTGAAACCAGAAACAAAAAGACAAGAAAGGAAAAGTGGGAAGAAAAACAACTACATGGACGCGTTATAAGACTCACAAGCGATGAAACCAATGAAAATAGCTGGGCATGGCTAAGAAAATGACACTTGAACAGAGAAACGGAATCTCTGCTGACGGTCGCACAGAACAATGCGATTAGGACAAACTTTATTAAAGCAAAGTTAGATAAAACTCAGGAAAACAGCAAATGCCGATAATGTGGACAAAGAGACGAAACGATAAATCATATAATAAGTGAATGCAGCAAGCTAGCCCAAAAGGAATACAAGAACAGACATGACAGCATGTGGAAAGAAGTACACCGGGAAATGTGCAAACAACTGAATTTCGAATATGCAAAAAAACGGTACAGACACTAGAAAACCTAAAACACAAAATCATATCGGATATGAATGTACAAACAGACAAACCCATAACAGCAAGGAGACCGGATATGATAATAATCAACAAAAAGAATAATCCTGCAAAATCGCAGACTTTGCCGTTCCAGCGAACCACAGAGTGAAGATCAAAGAGACGGAAAAAAGAAACAAATATACTGAACTTGCCAGAGAACTGAAAGGAATATGGAACATGAAGAAAGTCAGTATAACACCAATAATCATAGGAGCACTAGGAACAGTCCCCAAAAACATGGAGAAAAGACTAGGAGAAATAGGAATCAAAGGGATAACTGAGACCATACAAAGGACAGTAATGATCAAAACAGCTACAATCCTGAGAAATGTCCTCGAATGCGGAAACCAACCCACATAAGCAACGAATGGAGAACAAACACATAGAAGCACAAGAAAACAGAACCGGGGAAAATACAACCGCATGAGAGAGGCGCAAGCATAGGCTGACACCACGAAAATTATGGACAGAGGGTCGAGGAAGGAAAGCGAAAACCAGACCTCCACTGGAAGAGCGCGGACAGCTCTGGGACCTTGGGGAGGCTTGTTGCCACTCGGGCCCCAGAGGGGACCAATGGCCCTTATCAGCGGGAAATCGATGGTAGGTGGCTGTTGCGATACCACAAGGTCATCAGCGGTGTTGAGCGAAAAGAAGTGGAGCATACTGGAAGTCTGAGGAGACTTGTTGTCACTCAGACTCCAGGGAATACCACAGGTTGTTGGCAGTGGGCGATCACTGACGATGACCAGTGTGATAACTCCTAGTGAGTAAATAATAATAATTATAATAATAATAATAATAATAATAATGATAATAATAATGCAAACGACTGACTTTCGAACACGTGGACAAATGGTGCAAGCATAAATAAGAGACAGTAATGGAAAACAAAAATTACAAAATCCTCTGTGACACGAAGGTGCAAAAATATAAACTCATACAAGCAAGGAGGCCGGGTGTCATAATAGTCAACAAACAGTAAAAATCCTGCCAAATCGTAGATTTTTCTGTTCGAGCAAACCACAGAGTGAAGATCAAGGAAACGGAAAAATGAAGAAAATACACGGAACTTGCCAAAGAAATATGGAGCGTGAAAAAAGTCAGTATAATAGCAATAATCGCATGAGCACCAGGAACCGTCCCCAAAAAAGACTGGAAAGAAAGACTGGGAGAAATTAGAATCAAAGGGAGCACGGAAACCATATAAAGGGCTGTAATGATTAAAAAAAACTGCAGTCTTAAGGAAAATAATCGAATGCGGAAAGCAACAAGTATAAGCTACGAACGGTAACCTGTTAAAAGGAAGTTACAATAGGAAGAAAACAACAACAAAAAACACAGGAAGAACACCACATGAACCCAAGGAACAGAAACTGCAAGAAATTTCAGAAACTACCCCTCCCAAATAAATGATGGCACCAACCTCAGCTGATACCACACTAAATAGTCGTGAAGGGTCAAGGAGGATGGGAAGGCCGAGGACGAAGAGCACTAACAAGACTTCCGCTGGAAGATGGCGCGGAGTACTGGGATGTTGGGGAGGCTTATTGCCACCAAATCCCAGAGGAGACCAATACTCGTTACCAGCGAGAAATCAATGGTAAGCGGCTGTTCCGATACCGCAAATGTCTTGTGAGAGACACGTTCTATTTAACCTATAAATGAGACCCTAACAGGTACTACCACTCTGATCAAGGACCTGGGAGTAGTGATTACTAAGCTTGCTTTTTTATTATTAATGTGGTAGGCGGATTAGTAATTATAGGGCATTAGTAACGAAACATGTCTTGATCTTCCGAGCAGGAATTAACTACGGTGTTATTTTATGCAAAATAGTTGTTACTGCTATTTTTAAATATGGCATAGGCCTATGCTTTTTTAATATCTTACATGGCGCTAGAATTTATTGACAAGAAACATAGCAGCTCCAACATTGGGATCTAATAACGTTAAAATAAAATCCAGGGTCCACATGATTGAGTAGAATGTTCTATTTAAGATCTTAATAAAGTTATAGGTTCTTAAAACAACATTTGCTTTCCTTGAAATTGAATTTCTAATCATTAAACCAATCTTTCAATTTGCCTTTGACATGATATTAAACAAAAGAACAAAGGAAGCGAGTGAGGGGCGTTGTGTCCCGCCAACCTTAGAAATGTCCTGGTAACAACCTTCGATATGAGACTAAGGTTAGATTTTATCTTGTACGAAGGCTTAGCAAAGTTTATTGTGTCCTAAGAAACATTTACCTTTATTGCAGGTAAATTTACTTACTTTCCCTCCATTTCCCAAACGACATATGGAATTGAAGGAGATAAATCATTTAATGGTCGTCTGTTGCTTGGCATCCAAATTTCTTCTTCTTTTCCTTCTCCGCTTTAAAATCCCTTGATTCTTCTATTTCTTCTTATTCCTTTTCTTTTTTCTTTGTCTTTTTTTACTTTTCTTTTACTTTCGTATTTTCTTCTCCTTTCTTTTATCTAATCTTTTTCATCTTCTTTTCCTTTCTTCTTCATATACTTCTTCTCTTGTGTTCTCATTGTTCTTTTTCTTATTAAATTGAAGGAGATAAATTATTTAATTGTCGTCTGTCATTTGGCATCCATATTTCTTCTTGTTTTTCTTCTCCTCTTTCTAGTCTCGTGATTCTTTTCTTTTTTATTCCCAAACTCCTATACTTCTTTTTCATCTTTTTGTACTTTTGATTTAATTTTCGTCTTTTTTCTCTTTTTTTCATTTCTTCTTCATCTTCTTTTTCTAGTCCTCCTTCATTTTTTTTCTTTTCTTTTTCCCCATTATTCTTTCTTTTTCATATTCTCCTTTTTGATGTGATACTCTTGCTTCTGTATTCTTATTTCCTTTCGTCTTTTTCATCTTCTTTTTATTCCTCTCCGACTCTATTATTTTTCTTTTCCTTTTTTGTTTTTTTTATTTTTTCTTCTTCATATTCTTCTCCTCTTTCATCCCTCTTGTTTTCCTTTATATCTTTTTTCCTTTCTTTTTCTTCATATTCTCCTTCATTCTCCTTCTGTTCCTTATTTCTTTCTTTTATTCCTTTCTTCTTCGTCATATTCTCCTCGTCCTTCATTCTTCTTATTTTCCTTTTTTTCTTCGTTTTTGTTCTTCATATTCTCCTTCTTCTTCATTCTTTTTCTTTTTCTTTCTTCTTCTTCTCATCCACCTCCTTCGTTCTTTTTTCTTACATTTTTATTTCTTATTTTAGATATTACCCTCTTCCCTCTTTATCCTACTTTTCTTTCTTTCTTTTTCTTAATCATCTTATTCTTCTGCTATCTTCTTTTCGTTTCTTCTTTTCCTTACTTCTTTTGTCCTCTTCTTCACTTTCTTCTTTTCCTTTCTTTTTGTTTTTCTTTCTTCTTCATCTTCTTTTCCTTCTTTTTCTTTCATTCTTATCTTCCCTTTTTTCTTCTTTTACTTTTCTTCTTCTTTCTCCTTTACTTTTCTTTTTTTAATCTTATTCTTTTTTTCTGATTATTTTTCTTTTTTCTTTATAATCTTGTGTTTTTCTGTTTTTACTTTCTTCTATTTGATCTTCTTTTGATTTTGTTTTTTTCATTTTAGTCTTCGTCATCTTCTTTTTCTCTATCTTTTTTTCCTTCTTCTCTTGTTTCTCATATTTTCTTCTTTTTTTTCCTTTCTTGTTTGGCTTTGTATCTTCATCCTACTCCACGCTTGAATCTTTCTCACATTTACGTGTAAAATATAAGTAAATATATTTATATTTAACACGTAAATGTTTGCAAAATATTCAATTACACAACACATAAATCTATAAACTATTTGTAAGAACTTACAGCAAAAACAAAACTTTTACCAAAATGATTGGATTCGACATTAAAGCATCATAAAACAATTGATATACCACGAAACAAAAGCAAAAACATACATACAAAACATACGTGCAATTTTGACATATAATTCTCTAAAAAAAGTCGATATGACGTTCAACCCCTCAAACCAACAAACAAACCAGAATTTTACATCATGAATAAATATTTGACAATTTAGCTAGAAGCAAAATGTAGTATCTGTCCTGATACATTTTTGTCCTCAGTCAGTGAAGGAAAATATTTGTAGACTGTGGATTGAAGGGGTTTTTAGCCCCCCTTCAACCTAATGTTGGAAACCAAAATTGGTACCAAATTCCTGCAGCTTATAAACAAACACTTTCCACCAGGTAACGCATTGCAAAGGTTATTTAATAGAAATAAATTAAAATTAAGTTATAGTTGCACGGATAACCTTGAAAGAATCATTAAAAAACACAACAAAATACTTAAAAGAAATAACATAAACAATGGTATTAACAGTAATAGAACCACTAACAACTGTAATTGTCAAACAGCGGATGAATATGGCTTGCAGAACAATTGCATTACTACCTCAGTAATACATTAAAATTAAGTTATAGTTGCACGGGTAACCTTGAAAGAATCATTAAAAACACAACAAAATACTTAAAAGAAATAACACAAACAATGGTATTAACAGTAATAGAACCACTAACAACTGTAATTGTCAAACACCGGATGAATGTTCCTTGCAAAACAATTGCATTACTACCTCAGTAATACATCGCGCAAAAATGTACACGGCAGAAAATCATAAAGAAAAGAAGTTCTATATAGGAAGTACGTCAAGGAGTTTTAAAGATAGGTTTTACGTACACACATTATCATTCAGACACAAACATACAGTAACACTTCGTTGTACCGATATTTGTGAAAATTAATAGATTATAAAAACAATACTAAGATTGAACATAATCAGAAAAGCCAGGATCTATGGAGCATTTTACTCACCTTGAGTTTTATACCTTGGGGGAGAAACTAGAAATTGTAAAGTTTAAAGATAGAACTGCAGACATTTTAAGTAACATACACTGAGCAGATTTTAAATTACAAACATTTGTATCCACTAATAGATGTAATTACGCTGCTCCCGACCCCACTATTACACTCCTTTGAATTTATGTGATTTTATTTTTATATTGTCTTTATTTTTATTTTCATATTTATTTATGTTATTTTACTTTTATTTTTATTTTTATTTTTACTTTATTATTCTATTTTTAAATTCTATTTTTATTTTTCAGTATTGTGTATCATTCTTTGTTATTATACCAAACCCTAGAGTAGATCTGATTTTAATTCTTCTCTCACTTTTTATTTATTTCTAGAACTAACTGTTATGTTTATAGTGTACCTGCATTTAAGTTTATTTAAAGCTAGGTTGTGTTTTGTTTACTTATACTTCGTCATTATGTAGTACACCCATGCATTGCTGTTATTTTATTGTATTTTTTTTGTTTACCTGAGTAATGCTTGCTTTCTGGTTGTTCCTTGAAATAATGCTATAACCGGTCTACATGTAGACAAATAGAATAAGGATCGTAAGACAAGATGGAAAATGGAAGATATTACGGCAGGAGCTGTTATCATTTGATGCCTGATACATGATATATGGATGATACATGCTATATGGATGATACATCCAGAATATAATAGAATCAAATCACATGGAGATGTATGAAAGGAGAATGACAAGTATGAACGTGTATTTAAATCATTTTGCAGGATAAATATCGGTAGAGTTATTCCCCAATTCATAGACCATGTATTTTGTAAAAACGGCGTGTATTTAGTAGGGACGGCATATATACGGAAAAAAATTTAAGTAGATGTATGCCCTTGCGAACAAGGATAATATGGTGTGTGAGGTAGAAATGCTTTCATCGCAGAAATATATAGATATTGACCAGTATATATATATTATATTGTACAAATAGGTGTACATCAAAATGCAGATTTATTTACTAACGTTACTCTAGGCTAACGTACTTATTTGAATGTCGGTCTTTGTACGTATAAATGTGAAAAAATGCGGTATTTATGCATACTTAAGGTTGATGATTGTGTGGACGGATATATGTGTGTTAAGATGTAAATATGTATATATATATATATATATATATATTTGTATACGTATTTGTACGTATAGCAATGTGTATGCATGTTGGAGTATGTGTATATATAGATATGTATGTATGCGTATGTGTTTTGTATATATATATATATGTGTGTGTGTGTGTGTGTGTTTATCAGTACGTACGTGTTAACATACGAATAAAGTTTATATATAATCCAGATTTTGAAATAACTAATTCGCTGACCGTTAGAATATTTTATAGAAATAGGTAAATATTGACCAGTATATATATCATATTGTACAAATGGGTATGTACAGGGTGACAAAAAAAAACGGGCCCCAACTCTAATTAGACCCCGTTTCTTAGTGTTTCGTCCGAATTAAATGAATTTTTGGTCATAACTAGTTTATTATATTCAAAACTTCACATCAAAACACTAGGGTCTTTAGCCTGTTTTCTCCGTTCTACAGCATGTGTTCTAGATGGCCTCCATTTAGTTCCGTGCATTTCTTGAGGCGCAGAACGAAGTTATCCATGATGTTCTTACAGATTGAATTGGGAATGGCTCTCATCTCCTCCCTGATGGCTTCCTTGAGTTCCGTGATGGTTCTGGGTTTCCCTGCGTACACTATGTCCTTGAGATAGTCCCAAAGGAAAAAATCTGGGGGGCTTAGGTCCGGGCTATGGTGTGGCCACTCAAAATTAGTCTTGAGACTGATCACTCGACCTCCGAAGTTCTCTTTCAGCCAATCTCGGGACAGGTTTGAGGTGTGAGAACTTGCTCCGTCTTGCTGGAACAAGAATTTGCTCATGAGCGACGGGTAGAGGGGCTGGAGCTCACTCTTGAAGGTTTTGAGGACCTCCACATACCGCTCCTTGGTGAATGTCACTGCTGCGCCAGATTATTCTATGAAGATTGGTTCGATGATGCCTTCTGACCGAGATTGCAGCCCACACCGTGCACTTAGGAGAGTGCAGGAGCTTGGTGGCTACTTCATTGGGTATGGAGGACCCCCAGAAGACATTTTTCTTGAAGTTCGCCTTTCCGTCAAGATGGAAGTGGCCTTCATCTGAGGTCCAAAGGGGGTTAAGGAAACCTGGTGTCTCCGCGATCTTATCGAGCATCTTGACTGCCATAGCGCTCCACTGCTTCTTGTCTGAAGCTGTAAGGGTCTGCAGCGTCTGTATTCTGTATGGGTAAGCCCTGATATCGTTCACCAGCACTCTCCTGCAAGTCTCACGGGTCGTAAAATAGATTCCTTGTATAGCGAGTTTATTTTATATATATATATATATATATATATATATATACTTACCTTTATATAATTTATATATATATATATATATATATATATATATATATATATATATATATATATATATATATATATATATATATATGAGTTTACTTCATTGTTAAATGCATAAGTAGATCTACGTAGTAGTATACAAATATGTTTATGCCACGCAGCTTACACAGAAACATCTATGTTTAACTCTTACTTCTAGAGGTAAAACATGCGCACACCAACATAAACGTTTCTGTGTAGCATGCTGGTCATACATATATTTTATACTATATAAAGAATGGGGGGCACTGTTATACCTCCCCCAAAATTCTACTCACTGTGAGAATCGTTAATAAAATTCACAATTATTTCTTCAATCAAACCATATTTGATCCAGAGTAAATTTATTTCATATTATGACTTGTCCATCAAGTTTTAGTCAGAAATGTCCAACAATATTTTCCATATATGGATACGACTGAGTTGAACATCATCAGTTCAGTAATAGATTGGGATTGTTTTAATAGACATTATTATTCAGATAATTCTACAGATAAGTATCTCGAGGGTTAAGATCCGGTCAGTCTGAAGCCAATTCAGGATCACACTTCCTACTGGTGAAACGATCACCAACGTGTCCCTGTATATCATTTAACGTTGATTAAACAAAGACTGTTTGAAATTCATAACTGAAACGTGCTGGGCAAGTAAATTATAGACTGAACTTTATTTGTACCAAATATGATTGGATTGCGACAAGTGTTGTGAATATTATTAATGGGTTGCATTTTTGGAGAGTTACCCTAGATCTCATAGACGAACCACATGAGTAGCTTTTTTCAATGAAGTTTCTATTAAATAACTTATGGAAGCTATGTTGAAGCGAGAAGAACTTATCTATCAGTTCGAAGAATAACTTAATGCGTTGGTTCTGACATTAAGTGAAAATGGTGGATGAACCAAATGATATATCCTATCCTGTTTTATTTATCATTTTAGCTGGGTGTGCGGTGGGTATATAAGAAATCTATTCTTTGAATCCACTTTCGCAAAGTGCTTTGTTGCGGGAATGAGCAACTTAATTAAATATACAGTGTTGCTTATTTTCAATAATGTTCACTCTTAGTATGAAGAAATTGTAAAACGTTACAGCGACACAAATATGTATAAAAATGCACGCATATACATCATACGCATCAATATCTATATAAATACATATTTACAAATACATACATAAATACAGAGTGCAGCAGAAATACCTCCCACATTTTAAACTATGAAATATGTACTGCTAATGAACTTAGGCAAGCACCCATCATGTCTACATTTAGCTAATGACTTACGATTTTCTTTTTAGATATCATTATCAAGCAATATGGTTTAGACTGGTACACAGCATACTTTTTCTGTAGAAATTCTTTTAAAGAATGGTGAATCTGTAATTGCAACACAGAGAGCATTTTGAGCTCATTACATGTGACGTTGGAATTATGCCGTTCAGAATAGAAAATCAATACTTCTATCGGTTGCAAATTTCAGAGTCGCAAGTTCTGTCACTTAAAAGAAAATCACCTGAAAAAAACTCGAAGCGTTCGAACTCCAAAAAGTGTGACAAAGTCTGTTACTCAGTTTCCTAAACGTTCAGCTCGCAAACATACAATTGTCTGATTGAACAGCCAGAAAGAATTCTACACACTGATCTGAATTTCCATCCAAAGAAATTACTGATTGCTCAGAAACTGAACGCGACTGGGGAGATGGCATGTCATGTTGTGACGCTGTCTTTCAAAATGTTTCTAGAATGACTCTTCGAGTGATGGAAAACTTCAGAAACCATCTCCAAGAGTGAATAGAGAATAGAGAATAGAGATTACTATTTAAAGGAATGTAATTGTTAAAATGAAATGAACAAAAGCTGTGACCCTTTATTTAAACAACCCTAATATAGATGTTTCATGAATTTTGTTTTCTTTTCGTTCTGTTAAACTTTGAAATGTAGGAGGTATTTCTGTCGCACTCTGTACAAATACATACATTCATGCAAATACACATATCTACGCAATTCATGCATACAAATATGCTGAAAGATAATTGCACATATTTCAACTAGAATAACAACATTTCCAATCCAATAAACCTGAAATTGCACATATTTCAACTAGGACTACAACATTTCCAATAAAATAAACCTGTTTATTACAAAATTATTAAGGAATAGGGAAATGGGTACGTATTTAGTTTTGCACGTGTGAAATAATTCTAGCATAACGATCTATTTATCTATTTGATATTAAAACTGTGATGATGGTGTTTGTTATCTTGTCAGCGTGCACATTTCACCTCGACATAAATGTGTTAGTTGGTGGGAGGAAATAAGAATAGCGTAAATGACATGAAAATGATTAGAGATATGGCGGAAAAAACGACAGTATGTATGTAATTAAAGTTAAGGAAAGAGGGAAAGAGAAGAGAGAAAAGAGGAAACAAGCGGTGATAGATCAGGGAGAAAATAGGAAACAAGCGGTGATAGATCAGGGAGAAAATAGGAAACAAGCGGTGATAGATCAGGGAGAAAATAGGAAACAAGCGGTGATAGATCAGGGAGAAAATAGGAAACAAGCGGTGATAGATCAGGGAGAAAATAGGAAACAAGCGGTGATAGATCAGGGAGAAAATAGGAAACAAGCGGTGATAGATCAGGGAGAAAATAGGAAACAAGCGGTGATAGATCAGGGAGAAAATAGGAAACAAGCGGTGATAGATCAGGGAGAAAATAGGAAACAAGCGATGATAGATCAGGGAGAAAATAGGAAACAAGCGGTGATAGATCAGGGAGAAAATAGGAAACAAGCGGTGATAGATCAGGGAGAAAATAGGAAACAAGCGGTGATAGATCAGGGAGAAAATAGGAAACAAGCGGTGATAGATCAGGGAGAAAATAGGAAACAAGCGGTGATAGATAAGGGTTTATAATATCATTACAATATATTCTGACTTTGTGATGTTGAAACAAATAGAGAAAGAGAGTGTGTTTTTGAAACCATTTTAGTAAAACATGATTATCGACCAGCGTCAAAATTAAGAAATTATATATGTATATATATATATATATATATTTTTTAAACTTGAATTCACTGTGCAGCGAGATATTTGTTCACATTACACTTAAATTTCTGCATGTACGTAGTCAGTAAAACAGTGAGCAAGTAAGTAGTTCCAAAGCTTGAGGAAAGAAGCTATTCGAGTAGAAAGCGCTCTGGCATCTGGGGACCTCCACAGTGAATGGATGGGATTTAACTGATTTTAGTATTTGTTGGGTGTATTTACGTCGATGGGACACAAGAGCAAGCAGAGAAAGAAAAATAACTAAACGGGTGACGGATGGTCTAGTTCATCTCACAACCAATAATAAACTTTGTTATACTTTTAGTGTCACATTTCAGGCGTTCGTCATCGTTTGACCATCAGAAATCCAATCCGAGAAAACGTTCAATTTTCCTGGTGTCTGGTTTCAAGTAATTTATAAGAAATTATAACACACAGTCTGTTTTCATAGACACTAAAAACAATAGGCAAGATATTAAAAGTCTTACTCGCATAAATTATTTAATTAAAGATGTTATTCGAGTATGGTAATGGATAGCGGCAGACTATGGAATCGATATGACTAGGTCCAATGTTTTAGTTTATATTAAACGCTGTTTAATATTCAATATTTTAAAAAAATATAGAAAAAAAAAACAAATACATCTAAATGCATATGTAAATACAGAGATAGATATATAGAGAGAGATGTTAAATATTAATTGACAGTGTTAAACATTTATGGTTAAATGTGAAAATAAATTTCCAGGTACATCGCGTATGATTGGCGCGTGGGAGTTTTTAGATGTGATGTCTGTTCGTAAAGTTAATAAGTTCTTAAAAAAACAGCCATGAATGTTTTATCTGAAGTTGTGCTGCGAATAGAGTAATGGATACTAAAACAGGCTAAGGAATCGGCAATTCGAGGCTAAATATTTTACTCTCTCTCTCTCTCTCTCTCTCTCTCTCTCTCTCTCTCTCTCTCTCTCTCTCTCTCTCTCTCTCTCTCTCTCGTCATTCAAATATTTCACCGAAGAAAAAGTGCATAAACTGTTTAGTTTACTAAATAAATAATGACTCGCTCTCATCTCCTAACGTCGTCTCCTCCTCCTCCTTCCACAATGTCCTCCTCCTTCCACGTGAAGCGACAGTAGATGCGGGGTGAGTTAATGGTTTAATTAAGTTAATGTTGATCTATTTAACAATTTCATTTAGTTAGCTCTGAGGTAAAGTCACCGTTTTTCAACTAGATGTTACGGTTTCGATTCCAAGTCTCTCCGTCCAATTTATTTGTTGTTTATTTATTGAATTTCTTTATGAGCGTGACACACGTACGTACACCTTAGCGTATTAATACATAGATTATTTATAAATATATATATATAATATATATATATATATATATATATATATATATATATATGTGTGTGTGTGTGTGTATAGATATATATGTGCGTGTGTGTGTGAATATATATATATATATATATATATATATATAGTGAAATAAAAACGGAATTGTTACTACATTTTACTTTTGGGAAAGTGGTCATTTGATCAGTACCCCTGGGGAGCCATCAATTTTATAAGTGTTCTGTTTTTAAATTTCTGAAACAGTTACATGGTAAACAGCTGATGATCCCCGTTTAATATTTCACAATTTAAGTTAAGCTCCCGTGTTTATGTTTCACTGTTATATACTTGAATTCCCTTTTATATTTGTAATTTTTTTAGCGGTAAGTCGGCTTATGGAAGTGCTAAGTCTGCAATATTTTGGATTTAGTTAGTATCCCTAGGAATTTAAACTGCATTTTCATTCTTTGTTTAAAATAAATCAAAGCTTCTTTAGACTATATATATATATATATATATATATATATATATATATATATATATATATATATATATATATATATATATATATATATATATAGAGAGAGAGAGAGAGAGAGAGAGAGAGACTAAAATATTTAGCCTAGTCTCACCGAGCCTGTTTCGGTATCCATTCGTCTATTCGCAGCACGACTTCACATAAAACATTAATGGCTGTTTATTATAACGTATTAACTTTACGAACAGACGTCACATCTGAACATACATACATTCATGCAAATACACTTATTATTTGCTAAGTCTACTTAAGTCGACGCAATGTTGAGATATGCAAAGTGCGATACAAGACCAGAAGCGCCCGTTACGACCTCGCGGCTAATAACAGCAGCTGAAAGAGAAAAGAAAGACTACCGTGTATGATAGTATCTCCGAAGAGGGGGATCTTTTCCTGGTAAAAATCTATGAGGAGTAAGCACTGGGATCCGTCGTCCTCTGGGCATCTCTGCCTCTGCGTGTGACAAGCAAAACTTTGTCAGCTGCGGAACAACAAATAAATCGAGTCAGAGTGGCAAAATTGCTTCTGCGCCATATATTTGTGGATTCTGAGTCAAACTTTCCTCGACTTCGTATGCAACCGCTAAACATTGCTGCTACCGGTGTCGGAAGTACAATCCTGCGATTTTGCAGGTTAACGAATAACTGTGAATAACAAGTACTTCATGCAAACCAGACAATTCTGACGAACGATTTTTGACTCGATTAACAGCAACAACAGATAACACCGAAAACGTTCGTTCGTAAACCATCATTTCGTCGCGCTGTTGCAAAATGTAACGCATTTCCAATTCAAAAATTATTTCGTTTTTCACTTTATTCAACGTTAATCTTTGCAATTATATATTTTCTTTAAATCAGCATCAGATTTCCATATCGATTCTCCACTGCCAAGACCCTAAATCGGTTTAATTGCACATTTATTGTCTCATGTTCCACCGGTCGCCTAATGTTTGCCCAACTCAAACTCAGTTCGAAAAACGTTGCATTTTCGTAGCATATGTTTGCAAATTACAACGATATAACAAACACTTACACAATAATCGACCGTCCATCGTAATTTATTATGTAAATTTCATAAACCTTAATAACTCGAATTTCTAAATTCGTTTGTTAAATTATAAACGATCAATTTGGATATCCAACCAAAGCTTATATGTCCACACAGCCACCATTCGCCCATGCATGGAGTATTGTTGCCAGATCTCGGCTGGAGCTTCAACAACTCGTCTCACCCGCTTAGATAGATTCAAAAAAAGAGTAGCTAACCTAATATGTCTCACACTGTCTACTGGGCTCTAGCCTCTGTCTCAACACGACAATCAGCAAAATTTCACCCCTTCACTATAGAGGTAATTAGATGCCGAAAAGATTTTTACTATAATAGCTTCTTTCATTAAACTGCTTGTCTCACTGTTCATTGTTTCTCCGACTGCAAGTTTAATATAATGTGAACAAATACCTCGCTGCGCTACTTTCCACTTAGGATGGCCAATGAATCTGGCCCCTAATTCACAGTAGCCCCTTATGTCTCAGTAGTAACGTGCCTTTTGAGGGGGTGAATATAAGTATAGAAAATTAAATAGTTAGAGAGTTTCACATGTTGTATTAGAGTTGATGAAGCTTATCTTATATATTAAGTAAAGTGAGATTTCCCTTCCATAAACAGAAGCTTATATAAGATTTTTCTTCGTGTGATTATTGGTACATGTTTAAAAAATTACTTTCATTCAAATGTGCCGATTTTAATATTTTATCCACTAAGCCTGTTTCCCTTTACTTACTAATTTCAACGTTGGAGATGAGTGACTAACATGTATCCCCTTCTCCAATGATTAAATTAGCGCCACTTTTTCGTATTACATCGTCTGTACGCTCACTTCACATTTTTCTTTTACTAATAGTTCATCGCTTATCAAAGCTCGGGGACAACTCGAGAGTAAAGGTTAGAGAAACTGTCAGTTGGACGATGAACGCCACTATGCAAGGATTGAAAAAAACGGGCGGATTTGGGCAGAAGATTTCTTAAGAGAAATCGATTATCCAAGAGGTCGACTGAACAAGTATTTGAAGACGACGATGTTGTAGTCAGCTGGAAAACAGCTTCGTGGTATTTAGTTCACAGATAGGAAGCTCTAGAAATAAAATTTGTTCATGGAAGTCCGGCTTATTTTTATAGTCTTTTGTTGTGGTGGTAGCCAGGCGAGTTCTTACTGTGATTTTTTTACAAGGGAAAGGGGGCAGGGATTCAAGTTCAGTTGAGCACCTACCATGAGATTGAACATACAATAGGGAGAGGCTAGAAACATCTCTTAAGTGTAAAAGATGCTGTAGGGAAGAGAAGAGACAAACTTCCACTAGATTGCGAAGTCGATTTTATACTCAAAAAAAGGGTGCGCAGAGTGGTACCTCCCCAGATATGACAGCAGTACTTCATCTTAGGACTATCTTGCTTTTAGAAGATTTTAAGCGCTTGCCTATTCGAGGTGAACATAAACTAATGCGAGATAGCGACACAACTACTTTAGACATTCACGCAAATTTGTCCCCTTAAAGTCCAACCTTTCTTCACTATGGTAGGAGAGATGGCAACGTTGTAGTGTCAGAGATACTCGACTAACAGTACACGGGTGAAAATCCATGAGGAGTCGGAATCAGGAGTCGTCGTCTTCTGCTTGTCTCTGTATCAGCATATGACAAACTAGGATGTGTCAGGCGCGGAACAGAAAATCAATGAAGTGAAAGTGGTAAGATTGCTTCTGTGCCAATCCTTTGCGTGTTTCGGGTCAAACCTTCCCCGACTTCGCATGCAACAGCTAGCCTTGCTGCTCTCTGTGTCGTAGGTAAACGCCTGCGATCCTATAGGTTAACAGGTTAACGAATCGTTGCAACGAACGATGAGGGTTTCATGCAGACCAGACAATCCCGAGGCACGATCTTCCTGAGCTCTATACAGAAATCCGACTTGCCTAACAAACAAACAAACAACCCCAGATCTTTTAACAGAATAAAATTGAGCGAGTCCCTGGTCAAAAATAGAGAGTGTAGTATCAGAAAAAGTTGAGCGGGTCATGAAGGACAAAATGTGTAGACCATTTCAAACATGAAGATCTGTCCATAAATAATGAGAGTAAAAAGTAGATCTTTGGTTTACTTTCAGCGCCTTGTAACTCTCGTTCCCTTATTTTGTCTTTTAGTTCTCACACTTCATAAGTGGTGTTACTGACAAAGCGAAAATAACTGCTGTTTTCTGTGTCGGAATCTAACGTTGGTTAGTTTTTGACCTGGAAGTGGTATTTTTTTAGCTCTGTACATCACGTGGCTTCATACATTTTCTGGAACAATTTCCATAAACAAAATCTCCAAGTCAAATCCTCTCAGTAAAGCATATATTTTAAAATTAGGCCAAGCGATAAAAATTGACTTATTTTCACAGATGAATTTCGAGTGACATAGATGGACCTGATGGATTAGCGAATGTTAGGTGTTATATGATCCAGATGTATCTGTGGCTCAAAGGGGGCTGTATTATGATATGAAGTGGACCAGTCAAGTCGATGAAAGTCGATTGAACGGTGTTAGCTTACATAACATGAATCCTTTTAAATGGTTCAAATCAAAGCCAGGTAATTTCCATGTATGTATGTATGTATGTATGTATGTTTTTACGACACTGCTCATTCTGTGGCATTACGAGCTGATTATTTGGACGGCGGTTGTTTTACTGACACATACAGTAATTCGCTCTCTCTCTCTCTCTCTCTCTCCCCCCCTCTCTCTCTCTCTCTCTCTCTCTCTCTCTCTCTGCTCTTCTTTTTTATGTTGGTGTCTCATCCTTCATTTGAATAACAGCGGTTATAAAGGTTTTCTATATATTTATAAAGTTTGGTATATATATATATATATATATATATATATATATATATATATATATATATATATATATATATATATATATATATAGTGTGTGTGTGTATGTGTCAGGTTATATTGAAAAGAAATCAATAAAGTGCCTGATCGTAGAGAAGTGAGATTTAATATAATTTATTTGAAAACTATATGTTACACATTTCAGAAACGTACCGCGGTTTCATCCCGATGGGCTGACTTTTTACATTTTCTAAAAAAATCGCTATGCCCAGTGGAATCGTCGGCGTTCTGAATAAGATGAAACTATGATGAGATTTTTCTCATCGTGGTTTCACTTCATTCAGAACGCCGACGATATAACTGGGCATAGGGATTTTTTAATGTAAAAAGTCAGCCCATCTGGATAAAACCACAGTACGTTTCTGAAATGTGTAACATAGAGTTTTCAAATAAATTATATATATATATATATATATATATATATATATATATATATATATATCATAATCTTCTAAACAAAGGAACAAATCAGTATGAATTATGGAATATATATTCTAGGCAACAGGATAAGTTACATGGATACATTATATTTTTTGTAAATGTTAACACTTAGGGGATGTATATATATATAACGTTAGGTAATATATATTTTTTTTTACTGTACCGGATAAACTCCTAAACTAATGGACCAATCATTATGAATTTTGGAATATATATTCTCGGCAAGACAGTTACTAATACGGGAACATTATTGTTTAAATTGTAATATTTAGGGGATGCGCACACCTACATTCGAACTCTTCCCCTAAAAAAGCTTTTCAAAAAATGAGATACAGAAATTTAATAGAGATTTGCTCTTCATTAAATTGTAAGTTATATTAATTAATACAGTTTTCCAAAAGATCGGTGTGAGCGTCAATAATATGTACGTTCTTGATAAAATCCTAAAATATTAAACTTATCGTTATGAATTATGGAATACGTATTCTATGCAACAGAGTAAGGACAGTGGATACATTATTTTTATTATTTTTAATTTACCATTTAGTGTATCATAGCCCCTACCCCCGAAGAAAGAAAAACATTAAAATGTATTCCTAATGCTGCATTTATTGCTTATATCCGTTCTGGGGTGAGGATTCTACTACTTAATAATAAATACACACGTTGGGGTTGAACAACGTTTCCGATTTTATGTTTCGGAATATTTCAGATGAGGATTGATACTTTGTATTATTAGGATTATTCGGACAACTGTTCTTATCTTAATTATTACTCACAACGTTTCGGCCAGTCTAACCTCTGTACTTCTTCGGGAATTTGTACGGAATTTTGAACTGAACCCTTTATTTAATCAACGGGGGTAGATTGCTCTCGTTCCGTCAGTCATTACCATGTAGAAGTGTTAATTAGTTCCTAATTATATTATTAGTATCGCCTGTAGAAACTGTAATTTAGAACTGATTATCACTTAGCACTTTATCCGTTGCGCTACGGATCCATGCTGATTTCTACCCGATCATGGCTGACGGAAAGAAAACAATTTATCAGCGTGGATTAAATAAAATGTTCAATTCGAAATTCCGTACAGATTCCCGTACAGCTAGTGAACGTCGGACGTTACATTGGCTGACATATTCTGAGACATACAGAATACTCCGCGGGTCTCCCTCGACCCACACGAAGAGGAAGAGGAAGGGGGCAGCTATCCCAAGCACGACCACTTTGTTTCACGGTTCAGAAAAAAAGAGAAAGATTCTATCAGTTTATCAACTACGTGTCCCTTGTGACTTCCAGTATTTGGAGCAACACAATGAATATATATGGCCAATTGTGGAGATGAAATTATATCTATGTAGTAACTAATCTTACAATGTCGGTAATTGAACTGATACATAATGAAAGTTTGAGTGACACCTAAAGGTCAGAGGTGACCCCAGAACGGAAGTCGACGAAACCAAGCTACTTCCGGACGGAAATTTTCTATCTCTTTTCTGGTTACAATGCAAGCAGAGAACACGTGTCCAGGACACTGTCCCCAAATGGAGGGTGCGGACGCGCACAATGTAGCTAGATGTAACGAGGCGAGCTATCTGTCTAGCTGTCTAGCTGTCTTTCTCTCTAACGTGCGCACACAAGTAACCAGTTCTTCTGATTTTTTCGGTGACTTTTCTTCTCTTTTTAATATTTATTTTATAAAATAACATCGGCGTCCGAGTAGTTTTGTCAACAGACCTGCGTTCACAGCGGGTATATAATGGTTTATACACGCTCGGTAAGCGAAAGTCTAACAAAAACTGCTGAATTTAAAAATTAAATAAAAAGCATTAGATAGTATTTTTTTATTATTATCTAATGAGTCTGCACCTACCAAGGCCAAAAGTCACTCAATGATACGGGTTAATGAGATTGTCAGTTGGATGATTAACAATACTGTGAGAGGATTGAAAGCAAAAAATGGAATGGACAAAATTTGATTACTTAAGAGGACGGCTCAACAAGTATTTGTGAACATTGGACTTTAAGACTATCATGTTGTTGTCCACAGGGAAGCAATCTTGTAGTACATGTTCCACAGATGGAAAAGTTTTGGAAAGAAACTCTATTCATGGAAATTCCGTTTGATGTAAAATATACGGTGGACGAAAGGAAATTGCATTGCAGTAGTGGTAATAAGACGAGTTCTTGCTTTGAATGTCTTGCAAGGAGGAACGAGAGGTTGGAGCTCAGTCGAGAACCTTTCATGAAAATAACTATAGAGTAAAGAAAGCAATATCTCTTTTATGAAAAATGGGTTGTAGAAAACAGAAGCGACCATGCTTCATTAGATTGCGAAGACAGTAAAGAGTTCTCTGTGCGGCACCTCCCCAGATGTGGCAGTAGTAATTCATCCTTGTACGTATCTGACTTTTTATATAGGCATATGATTGCACTAGGAGTTAGCTACTTCCTGGAGTGGTAGAATGATCAAACCATTTTTTCAGCAATCGTGGCAACAGATTGCTGGCTGGAAAGAAAGGTCATTATACACAAATGGAAATGCTTAAAATCTTTAGCCTATATGTTGTTTCCATTTGGTCTAATATTGATGTTGATAAATGTTTAATGATTCACTCACCGTCTTAAACAACGATTTCTCCAGTTTTCAGGTTGCATATCTTATAATAAATCCAATAACTTTAATGACATGTTGAAAGTAGTTAGATATTTACATAAAGCTTTCTTTTACGTCTAAATTGATCGTTTAAAATGTTACAAATTTTTCTCAAAGGAAATTAGACTTATTGCGGCTTATCTGATGTACATATCTTCAGAAATACTGCAGTTCCGGTCGATACCAAAATATTTTTTTACGGATGACCATTTATCAAGACTAGGAAACCACTAGAGGATAAGGGTTAATAAGATTAGTTGGACAACGAACAACGTCATGAGACGATTGGAAACGATGGGAGTAATAGGCAAATTTTAATTATTTAAGAAGACGACTTATGAAATACTTACTAACATTGGACTTAAAGATTGCCATGTTTTAGTCATCATTGAAGCAGCCCCATGTGAATGTGTTCCACAAATGGGAAGTACTAAGAAAGACTCTAAGTTCAAGGAAGTTCCATTTAGTTGTAAGTACACAGAGGGAGAATGGAACATTTTTTGCTGTGATAATAGCGATACGAGTTATTGCTGTGAATGTTTTACAGGGTGTACCAAGGATTGCAACTCAGTATAGCACATATCATGAAAATAACGATAGAATAGAGAAAGACTAGCAACGTCTCTTCTGTGATAAAGAGTCTGTAGTGAAAAGAAAAAAGCTTCTCTCATTGAGAAGTCGATTTTGAACTCTGTAAAAGAAAGAAAGAGGGTTCTGAGCGGCCCCTACCCAGATATGGTACTCCATCTTAGGACATATCTGATTCTTATACAAGTAGATAATTGTGTCCGACGTAATGTACTTACAAGCGCGGTAGAGTGATCTAACTATTTTCCCAGCCACAATAGCAACAATGTCTTCCATTTAAGGTTTGCAATGAAAGCTCGTCCTAGGAGCTTATCAAAGCCGATTTACAGATCTGGTTTACTTTTACGTAGACCTATAGACACGTTTGTTATTGTTTGGGGCTGTACATAACATTTGTAAATAGACCCGTCATTCTGAATAATCTATATAAATAAAATGGGATGTGTGTTTGCATGTACAGCCTTGACTTTCCAAGTTGAGTGGCTATACAGACGAAATTTGCTTTACGGATAGACATCGATAAAGGCACATATCATGAATCGTCTGAAGTTTTGGTCTTAAAAGCAAGATTAACATTTTCAGTTTTCAGGAAGAACTGTCATAAGAGGGTAACGAAAGGCAAAGCAAGTCAAGGCGGACAGAAGAAGAGAGAAAAACCCGGAAAGGAGAAAGAAAAGTAACGCAGGAAATAAAATCCAGCCAAATAACGACGAAAAGATAATGAGGTAAGTGTAATATAGGGTGGGCAAAAATAAGGGTCCTATTTTTAAAAATTCATAACTTTTTTATTTATTTATTTATTTATTTATTTATTTTTTTTAGAATAAGTAAAGGACCCCTTCCGAAGCAAGCATGAGCCGTATTAGCCCTAAGAAACGTACCCTCATTTAGAAAACATTATTTTTGCTTAAAAAACTCAAAACCGTGTAAAAAACAATACTTTAGTTTTTGTAAGTTTTAAGAAGTGTTTTTCGGCTAAAATTTGTTTTGTTTATTTCAAAAATTCTCGGAAGGGTCAGTCTACACACACATAAAGTTTGGTGAGTTTAACTTTTATTTTGTGGAAGTTATTCAAATTCAAGTTATTCAAATTTAAAGATAGGACCCTTATTTTGGCCCACCCTGTATATCCGTAAGTGAAAATAAAAAAAGGTTTCAAAGACAATCCAACTTTCAACCATTCTGCACTTCAATCTGCTCTATCAACTGCTCTCTTCAATCCCAAAAGTACAGTTTTTATACTACTAACACCACCACCTATGCAAATTGACTGCCAACCAGAACCATCTAGCTTTAGAAACTCTAAACAGCCAATCTGCAAAAGGGAGATAACTCAATTAACATCTTGACTGCTAGGGCCATCTCAATTAACAGATATTTTAACCAAGGCAGATTAAAGGGCCACAGTATTATGAGAAATATCTTAGGGTAGACGCTATCAATCATTCCTCTTTATTGTCACACTACGAGTGGCGACAAGGTATTTTATCACAGTAAGGCTCTAGCAATTTGGTATAAATAAGCTTTTTCTTAAAAGAAAAGCGGATCTCAACCAAAAAGCAGAAAACTCACATCCATGGTTGGCTTTGGCGAGTTAAAAGGAAATCCGATTTTTCTTGATTAAAAAAAAAAGCAAAATTCCGCTGAAAAGCGGAGAACTTTCGTTTACAGATACACCTTAATAAAGTGTACAAAGGTATGTAATTTTATCAAAAAAAGGGTTGATATGCTGTAAAACAAAACAACCAAAATGACATTTCAATGTGAGGGGTTCATTGTCTCCTAAATGTCCCTTATATGGAAAAAGATCAATATGATCTCCTGACCACAATCTGGATAAGTGATCATTTCTATACAATTTCACGTTTCTATGTCTTATAGCTTTAAAGTATTATATGGTCATACTCAAACAACTGATCCAAAATATTGTCCACCTGGTTTTAGTCATGAAAGTCCAACATTCTTTTTTATCACCGTTATGGTTAAACTGAGCGCTAGTCGTTAAGAAGTGTTGGGAAGACGAAGAAGTGTGGTGAGTGATAAACAGTGTTGTCAGCAGGATGCGGCAAATCTCCGCACTTCAAAAGACATTCAGTTTTAATGACTGTGGGGGCATTTTGGTGATTGTCTCATCAGTATGAGGTGTGATCTTTAATGAGATTCACAATCACCGGACGATAACTCCCTAGATTTTCATATGTAAGGTATCTAAAAGAGTACGTCTATCAAAACAATCCTCAGAATATACCTGCACTGAAAAGGACTTATCACAGCCTGAATCGTCACAGTGCCAAGAGTGGAGTGTGTCAGAGTTGGATATGAGCCGTTTGTTCCATGCTTTAGTCTGACTCGATTCTCGTCTGTCGACGGCGACGAGTTGTTGGCTTACATGTCCGCCATCTTTAATTCAAAAGCGTTCTTGTCAATCACGCTGGAAAAAGTAAACTGTCCGAAAACAAAGCACAGGACGACCCGAATAAATTCGCACAATTTATTGACTACTCCAGAAACGTCGATTTCTGTGAATCGTGTTAGGTTTTAAGTAACCCAGGAAAGAAAGTTGGGCGCCCGCCAGCGGTTTTAACACTAGCCGCTGGCTGACAGAGGTCCGACGCGGACGAAATCCCCAACTAAAAAATAGGCCGAGCTCATGGGAAAACGGAAGTCACGTGACTCATGACGTCACCCTCTCCCTTCACGTGGGCAACTCGCGCTTCACCCTCATATTATTCAGTAGCATTTTCTAGGTCGCTTTATATAAATGAAATACGACGTTTGTATGAATGTTTCTAGTTTTGTATGTACACCGAGTACTTTCTCAGCTGAGCAGCTACATAAATGACAGTTTGTTTGCAGATATATCAGGATAATGTGCACAAAGTGATATAGGGCAAGATATTGACAGTGTTCATGGTGCAGGCCCAGAAGTGCAGACAGTGCACTTTAGCAGCGTTATGCTCCGTTCTTATACTGATTCCAAAATGCGAAAGTTGTTCTCCTTCAACAAAAAATGAAGAGTCGGAACAAAAAAGGTAGAATATTGACGTTTTCTTAGTACACTCAACTTTACATATACAGTCAACTCTCTTGCTCCCAGCTCGAGGGATCAAAAGACGGAACGTCCACGCACCTCGATCTAAAGCCAAGCCTAGTTTATCCCCGATTCAATCTCGACCCGTGACCGTAATTCTGAAAATTGTTTTTCTTCATACATTACTCAACCCAACATAACTTAAACGACAAACAATAAATGTTTTTATTTCTATTTTCTTCCCAACTTTTAAATTATCAAAACAACCACAATTGCATTCTAAATGCGAGCTCTATCCACATACCGCCCCTGACTTACATATCATCTCCAGCTTCTCCGATAACCCCGGGTGATTTCTTCACACTCCGTTTAGTTCTATCCAAGTAACGAAAACCAATTTAAGATAATTCAAACTTCGTAGAGTTTGGTGTTTGTGACTTACACTTCATGATTTTGGGGTGAGTTTACCAAATCTTCTTTAAGGTTCGACTACGGATACGATCAGCTTTATAGAATACTAGCAGTATTCACCCAGCGTTGCCCGGTTGGATATATATTGCTGGTTGGAAATAATTTGTATATTCAAAGAAAAGTTTTAAATAACATTATCATTGTGAAATCAAATAATTACAAAAATGGTAGCGATTTTGAACCAGAAGAAAATTACTTTTTGTTTGGCTTTTCCGGCTGTTTGCGTAAACAGTCGGAACATTTTTTATGGTAATTGCTCCAGACAAGGCAGAAGGCCACTTGATGTAAGGAGTTTACAGAAGATACTACTTCAAGGTGAAAAAACTAGCCAATGATAAGTCTTATATGGCTAGATTCTGACCCGGAAAACGGCAATTATTCCCCCTTTGTCAGAAACATCGCTAATCGAATGTGAGGACTTAAACCAAAATGAGGGAAACGAGAGTAACGAGGCTGCCGAAAATAAATCTAAGGTCAACTTTTTACTCTTCTTTTTCAAGCGCTTATCCAATCAGAAGGCAAGAAAAGCAGATCAGTTAAAATTAATTCGTAAATTGATGATTGTCAAGAACTTCTAACAGAGAAAAAAGGGTGAAAACACAGCCAACAAATAACTGTTACCAAAGACAATGAAATAAGATTAGGTTAGGGTAAAAAACGGTTGTTTTTGTTTGGTTCAAAAGCTAGACCAGTACCGAAATAAATCCCTTTTAAACATTTGACTTTCTCGTGAAAAAAAATAATAAAATTTGTTTCATTTACTTTTTTCCTCAAAAAATAAATAAGTTTTCATAAAAATAAACATATGATGAGTGTTTACTTTGGATTAAAATTTTGTTTCATTTACTTTTTTCCTCAAAAAATGAATAATTTTTCATAAAAATAAACATGATGAGTGTTTACTTTGGATTAAAATTTTGTTTCATTTACTTTTTTCCTCAAAAAATAAATAATTTTTCATAAAAATAAACATATGATGAGTGTTTACTTTGGATTAAAATTTTGTTTCATTTACTTTTTTCCTCAAAAAATAAATAATTTTTCATCAAAAATAAACATATGATGAGTGTTTACTTTGCTTTAAATTTTGTTTCATTTACTTTTTTCTTCAAAAAATAAATAATTTTTCATAAAAATAAACATATGATGAGTGTTTACTTTGGATAAAAATTTTGTTTTATTTACTTTTTTCCTCAAAAAAAAAAAATTTTTCATAAAAATAAACATATGATGAGTGTTTACTTTGGATTAAAATTTTGTTTCATTTACTTTTTTCCTCAAAAAATAAATAATTTTTCATAAAAATAAACATATGATGAGTGTTTACTTTGGATTAAAATTTTGTTTCATTTACTTTTTTCCTCAAAAAATAAATAATTTTTCATAAAAATAAACATGTGATGAGTGTTTACTTTGGATTAAAATTTTGTTTCATTTACTTTTTTCCTCAAAAAATAAATAATTTTTTATAAAAAAAAAACATATGATGAGTGTTTACTTTGGATTAAAATTTTGTTTCATTTACTTTTTTCCTCAAAAAATAAATAATTTTTCATAAAAATAAACATATGATGAGTGTATTCTTTGAATTGAAATTTTGTTTCATTTACTTTTTTCCTCAAAAAATAAATAATTTTTCATCAAAAATAAACATATGATGAGTGTTTACTTTGGATTAAAATTTTGTTTCATTTACTTTTTTCCTCAAAAAATAAATAATTTTTCATAAAAATAAACATATGATGAGTGTTTACTTTGGATTAAAATTTTGTTTCATTTACTTTTTTCCTCAAAAAATAATTAATTTTTCATAAAAATATACATATGATGAGTGTTTACTTTGGATTAAAATTTTGTTTCATTTACTTTTTTCCTCAAACAATAAATAATTTTTCATAAAAATAAACATATGCTGAGTGTTTTCTTTGAATTAAAATTTTGTTTCATTTACTTTTTTCCTCAAAAAATAAGTAATTTTTCATCAAAAATAAACATATGATGAGTGTTAACTTTGGATTAAAATTTTGTTTCATTTACTTTTTTCCTCAAAAAATAAATAATTTTTCATAAAAATGCACATATGATGAGTGTTTACTTTGGATTAAAATTTTGTTTCATTTACTTTTTTCCTCAAAAAATAAATAATTTTTCATAAAAATGCACATATGATGAGTGTTTACTTTGGATTAAAATTCTGTTTCATTTACTTTTTTCCTCAAAAAATAAATTATTTTTCATAAAAATATACATATGATGAGTGTTTTCTTTGGATTAAAATTTTGTTTCATTTACTTTTTTCCTAAAAAAATAAATAATTTTTCATCAAAAATAAACATATGATGAGTGTTTACTTTGGATTAAAATTTTGTTTCATTACTTTTTTCCTCAAAAAATAAATAATTTTTCATAAAAATAAACATATGATGAGTGTTAACTTTGGATTAAAATTTTGTTTCATTTACTTTTTTCCTCAAAAAATAAATAATTTTTCATAAAAATGCACATATGATGAGTGTTTACTTTGGATAAAAATTTTGTTTCATTTACTTTTTTCCTAAAAAAATAAATAATTTTTCATCAAAAATATACATATGATAAGTGTTCACTTTGGATTAAAATTCTGTTTCATTTACTTTTTTCCTCAAAAAATAAATAATTTTTCATAAAAATATACATATGATGAGTGTTTTCTTTGGATTAAAATGATGTTTCATTTACTTTTTTCCTAAAAAAATAAATAATTTTTCATCAAAAATAAACATATAACTTTGACCTCCGTCGTTAGGGTTAGAGTCAGAGTTAGGGTTAGGGTTAGCGTCAAAGTTATCTTCATTCAGTTTAGAGTGTGGTCATCAATGTCACATCCTTAGCCAAAATGTATGGTCTATTAGCTACAGTGTGTTCAGCTCCTATGTATTTTATCACTGGAAAAATGTTTGGATCATTATGTCGATCTAGAAGGTATCTCACTCCTGACGCAATCCTCTACCTGTATAAAAGCGAAATACGTCCTAAGATTGATTATTGTTGCCACATCTTGGGAGGTGCTGCTCAGAGCAACTTTTCCTGCCTTGACAGAGTACAAAACCGACTTCGAAATCCAGTTGCCAATCTCCTTTTTTCCTCCCTACTACATCTTTCCAACAGAGAAGACGTTGCTAGTCTTTCTCTACTCTATCGTTATTTTCATGGCACGTGCTCAGCTGAACTTCAATCTATAGCCCCCCCCCCCTTTAAAATATTTACGAAACTCGTCTAGCTACAATAATTTCCCTTTCTCCATCTCGGTGCCTAAAACTAAACGAACCTTCAGTGAGCAAAGTTTCTGTAGAGCGCCATACCGCGGGGATGCTTCCCAGCTGACTACAACATAGTCGTTTTCAAGTCCAATATAAACAAATTATTGTTAAGCCGTCCTCCTAAATAATCATATTCTCATAAACTTCCACCATGACTACCTATCATCGCGGCGGAAACACCGGGTCTCGCAAAATTAGAGGCGTGTATTGAGGGAATATTTTTGAAACCGGTAGCTTACCATATATGGCTAGACTATGCATACGGTTTGAGGAGTGGAAAGTTACGTTGGAGGTTGAGGGACTAGAGTTGTGACAACGTTAAGGGACATGATGTCATGAAGTACGTGGCAGAAAAGTGGAATCGATTCTGCCTTTTGGGGTTTACGACGTCAAAGTTACCAGATGTATTTTTCAGTCTCCACTACTCATACACGGATGTGTCGGTGAATTACAACCCATCTAGATGTGTATTGCAGTAAATTACTGTAAAATCAATAGCAGAAACAAATAATGGCTTATTTGCTACTGTGTTTTAGATTCCTCCCATTATTACAGCTACCAGGTAGTAAGAAGAAAAAAAAGTTGAATGACGAAATATCCATAAATTTTCGACGTGTTTCTTCCTTAGTCTTTTCGCGTGTAACAAAGTGTAGTATCTGTTCTGATATTATACTTCATCTGTTGTATCCGCAGTTAATGAAGGGGAAATCCTCCTAGACTGAAGCAATATATAATTGTCCCAATCCAAGAATACTCTCTACTTCAAAGCTTGATTTTCCTCAACATTAAAAGCTAACATTGTGTCTAACTATGCCGTCATTCGCAGGCAAGCAAATCAGGACGAAACAGAATTCAAAACAGGACGCGATGTTTTCAGATGTTTTAAAATTCTTCCCATTATTACAGATTATCTCAGAAAGAAAAGAAAAAAGAGAAGCGCACAAGCGAAATATCCATAGAGCAATTTGCCACGTGCCGACAGAACTAGACGCGTGTCATATATGTTTGGTCACGGTTTGGGATCAAAAAAGCAACCCATACAAAATTACACAGGTAGCCTCGCCGGTCTTACATGCAAAATAGACAATTTGCAAACAAGTTCAAATTAGTAATTAACAAATGAAATATCCATAGAGCAACTTGCCACGTTCCGACAGAACAGGACGTGTTTCATATATGTTTGGTTACGGTTTTGGATCGAAAAGCAACCTATAGAATATTACATAGATAGCCCTCCCGGTCTTACATGCAAATTAGACAATTTCCAAACAGGTTCAAATTAGGAATTAACAGACGAAATATCCACAGCGCAATTTGCCACGTGTCAACCAAACTGGGCGCGTGTCATATATTTTTGTTTGTGGTTTGCGATCAAAAAGCAACCCATACAAGTTTAGACTCTGCTAGTGTCAAAAGAAATGTAAACTGCACCGTTTCAAGGCAAGTTTGAATTAGGAATTAACAAGCCTACGTAAAAATATATCATTAACAAATAAATCATTAACAAGTCTACGTAAAAATATATCATTAACAAATAAATAATTAACAAGTCTACTTAAAAATATATCATTAACAAATAAATAATTAACAAGTCTACGTAAAAATATATCATTAACAAATAAATAATTAAATTCACCAGTGAACACGTCCGCTCGTAAATCATAATTTATTTGCGTCAGGAAAAATATATCTGTTTCATTCTGTTTGACATTAATTTCTCCAATTCTTTCGCAAATGGGCCTCAGATTTCACTATCGATTGTCGACTGACAAGGCTGTAAATCAAGATAGTGAACCACGTTTCCATCGCGCGATCTCGTCTGCCTAAAACAGCCAATTTTAAACCACGTTGCATCTTCGAAGCATATGTTAACAAATTTAATACATACCCTATATGATAAATACTAAAACAGTAGCTGTGCAGGTGACGTAATGGATACGTATACGATATATATATATATATATATATATATATATATATATATATATATATATATATATATATATATATAGTAAGTTATGAAAATATATTTATAACCATAGCCGTTAGAATTCAAAATGTGTGATGTGTTAATCAAATGGAATAAATGTATTTTTTATCGATGCTATGTATAAAGTTCTGTTGGAAATGTCGTATAACATCGTATAAAACATCGATAAAAAAATTTAAAAACTCATTCCATATGTGTATATATGTATGTGTTGAGATGTTTGTGTATATATCTTGGAGATTGTGTGTGTGTTAGTATCTCTCTCTCTCTCTCTCTCTCTCTATATATATATATATA
>OY744544.1:41957287-42029787 GCA_963556195.1 Sepiola atlantica
ATATATATATATATATATATATAGTGAGAAAATAAGGATAAAAATTATATCTTTCTTATCTTGAATAGTCAATGCTCGATATACGAGATAGGGCAATAGTGTAAGTAGATATGTGATGAAAACAAAAATTGGATAAAGTACAATAGTTATTAATTTTCAGAAATCAATTGACTCAAAATAAAATATATTAAAACTAATAACATAGTCGAAGGAAGAAAGAAAAATAGGCTAGTTTGAATCAAGTATGGATACGTCAGACGGATTACTATCTTAATTTGACTTTGAAGATCCAGATAAGTTTAGATATTAGATATATATATATATATATATATATATATATATAATTTATTAGCATTTCATGTTTATGCATATATAATATTATATTTTTATATAAAATGTTGTGTGTATATATATATATATATATGTTTACATATATATATATATATGAAAAAGAATGTGCTATCATTCGAAATTAATAAGAACAAATGTCAAGAAAAAAGAAAAAAAGGAATTTAAATGATTTTTAATAAATCATTGCAACTCAAAACGTGGTCTTCAAAGACATTTGTTTTTCTGTTTTCAAGTTCCTGAATTTCTTAAAGATGCTTCCAAGAACTTTTTATTACATAAGCAGCCACGTGTTCCAAGACATTTGTTTATCTATTTTCAATTACACACACACACACACACACACATATATATATATACATATATATATATATATATTCAGTATTTACTTAAATAGTGCTTAAAACGTGAGTACTGCGTAGTAGTCTTCATATATATATGGCAAGTAAGCTACTTCGAGGCGAAAATGCATCATTCTTGCAGGAAATCATCAGGATACACACACACACACACACACACACACACACACATATATATATATATATATATATATATATATATATATATATATATATATATATATATATATATATATATATATACTAGTAGGGATACCCAGTGTTGCCCGGGGCTATAAAGAAAATAGAAGAAAGTAAATCAAGTCCGAGAAGAACAAATAGTAGCGACTAATTCCTAATTTCTTTCCATCCCTCCATTTTAACATAGTAAGAAGGTCATGTTTATAAATTCAATAGTCCGAAGAGAGTTACTATATATCTTATACTAAAAGTAATACTGTAATCTTACAATTTTAGATCCCGGACAATGGTCCGGTAAATTACTAATCTTTTTCCTTACTCCCCTATTTCAATAAAAATAAAAATAATTAAAAAGGAATGAAAAGAAGTTAATGAAAAAAATAAATTTAAAAAAACAAATAAAAATATAAATTAAATAGTGAATGAATAAAAAGGAATAAAAGTGATTTTTTTAAAATGAGTGAAAAAATGAATGGAAAATGAATAAAAACAATTAATGAAACAATGTATAAAAAGTAATAAAATAACAAATACAAATATGTGAATGAAAAAATGTAGGAAAAAATGAAGGAAAAAGAAATGAAAGTAAAATATTGAAAGAAAAAAAAGATTGTAAAAAGTGAATGAAAAAGTGAATGAAAACATTCATGAAAAAATGAATTTAAATGAATTAAAAAATGATGAAATATATGAATGAAAATTTAATGAATTAAGTGAATGGAAATTCAATGTAAAAAATCACTGAGAACTTAATGAAAAGTAGTGAATAAACAAATGAATAGAAAATGAATGAAAAAAATGAGTTTAAAAAGATAAATTAAAAAATTAAGAAAAAAATGAATGTAAAAATAAAAATAAAAAAGTGAATGACAGAAGAATGAAAATTGAATATAAAAATTAATGAAAAATAAATGAATAATAATGAATGAAAAAAAGTAAATTAAAAGACAAATGAAAATATGCGAATGAAAACAATGAATTAAAAGATGGATGAATAAATGATTGACAAAAAACATGAAACAAAAAAGTGCATGAAAAATGAATAATAATGAATGAAAAAAGTAAATTAAAAGACAAATGAAAATATGCGAATGAAAACAATGAATTAAAAAATGAATGAATAAATGATTGACAAAAAACATGACACAAAAAAATGAATGAAAAATGAATAAAAATTTAATGAAAGAAAGTGAAGAAAACATGGATAAAAAAATGAATTAAAATAAATATAATGAAAAAAAGATCGACAAAAATGCATGAAAATTAAATAAAACAAATGAAAAAATTAAATAAGAAAGAAATGAGTGAAAATAATGAATGAAAAATTGAATGACAAAAGTAAAAGGAAACAAATTAAAATAACTAAATGAAAAATGAACGAAAAAAGTTAATAAAATAAAGAATTTTAAATATTAATGAAAAAAATGAATGAAAAAAATGAATGAAAAAATTCAATGAAAAAAAATCAATGAAAAAAATAGATAAAAATAAGGGAATTAATTCAAAATGAATGAAAGATACTGCATGAAAAAAATGAATGAAAAAATGACTCCTTCACAAACTGACGACTTTGACTACTTCACTACAGACTTATGTTAAGAAGCGGTGCGGCTATGTATTGAGCAGCCCTTGCTCACCACAAACATGTTTAGAAGAGATGCGACCTGGATTGAGTAACCCTTGCCTCACTACAGACTCATGTTCAAAAACGGTTCGGCTTGGGTTTGAGCAACCCTTGCTTCACTACAGACTCATTTTCAGAAAAGGTGCTGCTGTAGCTTGAGCAACCCTAGCTTAACTACAGAGTTATGTTCAGAAAAGTTGCGGCTAGGATTGAGCCACCTCTGCCTCACCACAAACTCATGTTCAGAAGAGGTGCGGCTATTTATTGAGCAACCCTTGCTCACCACAGACTCATGTTTAGAAGAGATGCTACCTGGAGTGGGTAACCCTTGCCTCATTACAGACTCATGTTCAAAAGAGGTTCGGCTTGGGTTTGAGAAACCCTTGCTCACTACAGACTTATGTTCAGAAGATATGCAGATGACGACATAGCAAACCTTGCCTCACCACAAACTCATGTTCAGAAGAAGTGCGTCTGTGGATTGAGACACACTTGCCTCAGGGAATTTCTACGCCCCTCTATTTGAAGAGAAATGACGTTAAGAGACATTAAATTAAATAAAAAGTTATTCCCAGAAGTAATGACTCAGAATTTTCAAATTATTACACAATTACATTGAAATTTGATGAAAAATGACTGAAAAAACTGACCCTTCACCTCCGACGAAATTTTCCCATAGCCCTCTTTGGGGTGGGTTTAGAGACTCGGGAATATTTCCATTATCTCCCCTAGTTCATTTTACATGAGAATACACTTGTAGATTTTATTTACATTCTCTAACCTCACTTTTCTATAACACACAAACACAGATATTGTATTATATATATATATATATATATATATATATATATATATATATATATATATATATATATATATATATATATATATATAATTAATAAATAATATTTTTCAAATTAACCTATATTCACACGTGTTTCATGCCAAACCTGCAATCATCAGTTTAGGAGGAGACAATCCCTGCCCCTCCCACGGTTCGAACCCCGATACGAAAGTCATATTTAACTCATATATATATATATATATATATATATATATATATATATATATATATATATATATATATATATATATATATATATATATATAATTAACTTGTTACAAATATCCAGGGGGTATGAATCCGAAGGAAGTTGAAACCGGGTTTATGAGAGTGCTCAATGAAAATTCAGAGCAAAATATATATTTTTTTATTTTATTCCATTAGTTGCGACAAAACAAGTTTTGTTTCATTGGTGCTAATAGCTACCAACTCATCGGGCCGGCGAAAGGAATTCCTTTCGCCGGCCCGATGAGTTGGTAGCTATTAGCACCAATGAAACAAAACTTGTTTTGTCGCAACTAATGGAATAAAATTAAAAAATATATATATATATATATATATATGTGTGTGTGTGTGTGTATATATATATATATATATAAATAAACATACCGACATACATGCATATATTAAGGACTATATATATATATATATATATATATATATATATATATATATACGTGTGTGTGTGTGTGTGTGTGCATGTATGTTTGTGGGCATACTTGTAAATGAAATAACCAAACAGCGGTTATGACTTATATTATAAATATTGGTATATTTATTCCTTCTTTCTCCCTCCCTCCCCCTCTCTCTCTCCTTCTACATATATATATATATATATATATATATATATATATATATATATATATATATATATATATATGTGTGTGTGTGTGTGTGTGTGTGTGTGTGAGTGTGTGTGTGTGTGTGCGCGCACGAATGCAAATATGACCTATAGCCATATTTGTAATCTATGGCGTCACTTACTCCTGCTCGTGGTTTACATACAGGCAAATGCAACGTGACTACAAATTCGAACACCTTGTCACTTCGGGGAGGTGATGGGTGTGACTCTGAGTAATTAATACAACTTATCGCGCGACGCAATCTCATCGCTGTGACTTCACTTGGACAAACATTTGCCGTGTAATTCCTCTGATTAAACCGGTTGTTATCAAAAGTTATTGCTACTGAAAAAATCATGAGTGGAAACAGCTTAAGGCCAAAAGATTTGATTTTCTTTTTGTAAGCAAAGAAACGTAAGAAAAACCAATTACCCGATTGCATGTTAAAAAGGAAACAAGATCTCAACCAGATTTAATATCTCTCCAAGAATCTTTTTTTTTAACTTTTTGTGTCTTCAAAAGATGATCGTTTTAATTCGTGTGATTTTATTTACGTGTCTATAGCCGCCATGATTCTGCATTTCTAGTCCACATGACTGGCGATATTGTATATGGACAGATAACGAGATAATCCATAGTTTCATTAATATTTCTACATTCAAATGTTGAGTGACCCCATGCATAATTATCCCCACTTTGGATTATTCAAACTAACTTCCCACCTTCTTCAGAGACCTTGTAGAGCTCGGGAATCTTAATGTCGAACTCGAGAATATACACGTAATTTCGGATAGAACCCATTATTTTGTCGACGGGTGTTGCTTGCTCTCGAGTAGAAGTATTATATAATTCGTGATTGTATTCTTCATATCACCCGTACTGAGGATTGAACCTTCAACCACCAGAAGACTATAAGTTGGATTATTACTTACACACAATTACTGACAACTTTCTGACTATATTAGTATACATTTTAGGAGCTTTAAAACTATTCTTGTTTAGATATGTAGTCTTACTACTTATTAATATATATATATATATATATATATATATATATATATAAAATAAACTATTTTTAATGGTGAGTAAATAAAGTTATTTAGCTTGCTATGAAGGTAGCCTACAAGTTAGACGTCCATAGTTTCATTAGTATTTCTACATTAACAACTTGATAGACCACGTGAATATGAACGTGGTGCCCCATTTTAATCAAACTCAAGGAAATTATAAAATATTTTTGTTAATGAATAAAGCGAATAAAGTCGATCAGTTAGGTATGAGGTGGCCACGTGGGAATAAGGAAATTATCATTTAAAGAGGTATATACATGTAAAAGTCCATACGATAATCACTATAAGAAATATGGGACATACTTATTGTTAGATATTTCTTTCATGTGGTCCCATGTATGATCACGTGGACATCTTTGGATTCATCCTTATTGCTGACAGATGGGTCAGAGATTGACGAACATGGTCACATTGAATATGCATTCGTTATATTATTTCACCGGTCGGATTATTGCCCTACTTAAGTCTATTTAAAACACACCCTTTTTCCAGATACGTGATTAAGCTCAACCAATCAGATTCAAGAACAAATGACGACGTGCGAATCTATGAAACGGATGAAGAAATTGATGGAAACGCTATATACTCCATGTTTTTATTTAACGGTGAAAATAGTTTGTTTCTATTTTTCTAAAAGATCAGATGAAAACATTTGTTACTGTGCTCTATATATATTTTTTTTCTTTCTTTTCATTCATTTGCTGGGGACGAGGCATTCTTCCAAATGCCATACGATCACCCGCTATTTACAGACTCCAACCGAGAGCTCTTTTCAGAATTCTGCCTGTTCCCTTAAGTGCAGTTGTTTGGATTTCTCTTGCACTTGGTTCACCAGGTATACTTGCTAAATACTTTTTCAAGTTCTTCATGAGTCCAGTGGCTCCTATGATAACTGGAATGATAGAGATCTCTTTGCGGTTCCAGTTTCTTTTCATATCATACATTAGACCCTGATATTTTGTTATTTTCTCTCTTTCAGCTCTATTTAGGTCCCCATCATTAGGGACACTGACCAAAGTTGCCACTCTCTCTCTCTCTTGTTCCATATTACAATGTCAGGTTTGACAGCTGCGTTTTCCAGATAGGTAGCTGTGGGGATTTCATGGTCATAATGGATGGTGTATGTCTCATTCCCCACAGTTCTCTCAGGTAGATGTTCCCAGTGCCTGCTGCTACATCTGATATTCAGTTTCTTACAGATGGTCCAGTGAAGGTATCTGCACACTCCATTATGTCATGCTGTATAGGAGCCATCTGCCAACATGATTTTGCAACTCGATATCAGGTGGCTCACACTCTCCACTTCAGTGTGGCAAAACCTGCACTTGTTGTCCTGACTGAGACTAGCCATCTTTTTAAACGCATTTTTCATCAGGCCCTGGTCTTGTGCGGCCATTATAAGCCTCTCCTGGTCGTAGTGGAGGACTCTGCTTCTTAGCCAGTCCAAGGACCCTTCCTTATCAATATAGTCCTTGGATAGTTCATCGAGGAAGTATGTGGCACGTTTCTGTCCTGACCACTCATCAATGCACCTGTTCTTAAAAGTCTGGGTGTATCTCTTGCGGCTCTTTTGGGCTATCTCTGTGCCAGGATTGTTTGGTGTTTCTGCCTCATCTATATGACAGCCTTGTCCAAAATGCTTGGCCAACTTTGTGATGGAATTTGTTTTGCTGGCTCTTGACTCTTGGTGTTCACGTACCATTGCTAGGCTGGGGTTTAAGGAGCTTCTTAGGTACTGGCCAATGCTGACAATAGTGGCTCTGTGCTGGTGGTTTATTTCTGATAGACCCAATCCTCCCTCTCTTCTGGGCAAGTACAGTCTTGGCAGACACTGATTTCTATAGATGACCCTATGGAGGGTTAACATTTTTCGAGTCTTTACATCTAGCCTGTTGATGGTTTGTTGAGGCCAATCAATGATGCCAAAGCTGTACGTAATTACTGGCATAGCAAGTTGGTTAATGGGAGTTATTTTATTTTTGTTTGTAAACTGTGTTTTGCAGATCTTTCTGACACGGCGTACATACTCTCTGCCAATTTTCTCTCTCATCCTGGCATGTTGGATGGTGTCATTTTCCTCAATGCCAAGGTATTTATAGGACTCCTGCTCTTCGAGATCTCGTATCTCATTTTCCTCATCTAGCTGTAGATTGTCTGTCTGAATCTTTTTCCCAGCCCTGAGGGAGCACTTGGCGCATTTATCCAAGCCAAATTTCATTCCAATGTCTTTGGAAAAGGTGTGTACAACCTGCAGGAGCTGCTGCAATTCAGTGTCAGAGCTTGCATACAGCTTAAGGTCATCCATGAAGAGAAGGTGGTTGATTTTCTTGGATGGATCTCTCTGGCGTCCCTGACCAAGGTTGTAGGCTTCTCCCCTGTTGTTGAGAAGCTTACTAAGTGGGTCTATTACCATGCAGAAGAGCAACGGGGATAGGCTGTCACCTTGGAAGATTCCCCTTCTGATATTGATGTTAGGGATGGTAATCTTTCCATGGCTGTGGCTTAGTGAGATGTTGGTTTGCCACATTTTTATGTTGACTGTCATTGTTTTTTTAATCTAGTTTGTCTTTTTGTGTGCCTTTTAAAGAAAGAAATATTACAACAGAATCTTGTGATACAATCGTAGCCCAAGATGTCACTTTGTATCGTATCCTGGTTGCAAGAATTTGAATGCTTACTGGGCACTATCCTCGGGTGTCTAAGGTCTCTCTGTATAGGGTTTTGTCAATACAACCTGGCATTAGGATACTTCCCCCTACGAGTAAACCCATACCAAATATTCAAAATAACAGTATTCGGAGCCTAAATAAGACCCCTCTGTATGATTACCTCACACTGGTTTATACGAAGGAATGATGCACCTACTCCAAGTGATGTTGCCTCAAGTAACAGCACTAAGCTGCATAATCGACCAGACAAGATGGATTCTTGTCCTAGAATCCGGCAAGACCAAGAAATCACAAATAGATATAGCATAGTCAACTTGTCAATCGGAGGAGGAAGATTATGTTCTTACTTCATTACGAACTCAACGTTTGAGAGAAAAAGGAGAACTTTAATGAAACACTCGAATATCTATGTATCCTATATAGAGATCAAATGTCAGCCTCACGAAGAGGCCCCTTCATTTCTGAGAACTTACACAGAAGTAAAATGAAAAAAGGGTGACTCAGCAATAAATATAATCCATTTTCTAGTTCCGACCAGTTGCTCTGTAAATAACTCTGCGCACACAACGTGATTAAGGATTCTCAAAACTGTATACTAACCCCGCTAGTCCGAACTGGTGGTAAGCGTCTGGTCGGCATTTCTTCTCTGTTTTTTGTTAGAGAACGTGTTCCCTTCGCTCAGAGACGGGACCCTTAATTGTACTACATCCGACAGGGCCCGAGTATGCGAACTGAATGAAATGATTGTATATAAAATGGATAAGTCAGTTTTGTCTTTAAAATATATACTTTAGTATATCATTAGCTAACTCTGTTAGCCAACTCTGTAGTATCAATACATTATATTAGGCTGCGAACGAAGCCTCCCCCCTTGCGTGCCATCAGCTAATAAAACTGAATTATTAACGCTCAGAGAATTTGTCACTAAAAATACAACTCTCTCCATCACCCAACTCTCAACAAATGAGCCGAGAGTTAACACTATTTGACCTTTGAAAGCCTTCATAGCAAAACAAATGTCACACTTCATGCCGCTGATTTCAGCTGTTATCCTCTTGACCCTGTGCACTCATTGGTCTCTTAGTTTATTTCAAACATGGGCCGCGGAGAGGTTTAAACTGACAGCAGCTACAAGCGTAACCATTAATTTTTTCGGAGACTATATTTTGCGATGGTGAAATATCGCCAATTTAATCAGGTTGCAAATTAATGCTTCCATTATTTAATCCAACCCAATTACTAATTGTGCCACAAGCTTATGATGGAAGAAAGAGGAATAATAAGTCCATGTGGTAAGTGACATCTAAGTTGTTAACGACTGTCAAATATATCATATAAGTACGACGAAAATGTAATTAGTGCCTGTAAAAGAAACATATCTAATATTATAATGCTTATTGTAAGAAATAAATATGAAAATATTTCTGTTAAACAAATGTAAATGCTTATATGAAAGCCGACATTAATATAGAAATGTAGAAATTGCTTGTTGTATTACTGCCGTGAGCAGAGGCTGGTGGGTAGATGATTAGTGAAAATGTCTCCGCTTTAATAATCTTCCTAGCTGGAATAAGTATATTTTTTGAAAGAAAGTGAATCGAAATACATGTTAGTATAAAGAACAAAGTTGTAGGAAGAAAAGGAAAAAATCGTATTTACTAGTCTGTCTCAGACTACTTTTTATGTAACATTTGTTTACTTGTTGGAATTCATTTCTGAAAGCTAAAGAGATTACCTGAGCTGGATACAAAAACGCGATTAGTTACTGAATAGACCCTTAAAAGACTTAACATTTTCCTACTAGGTTGATCATGAAGACGAAAACACGAGCGTTTCTTTAATATCAACTGCTACTTAACTCTCACTATTTCAAAGAAGTCCTTCTCTAATCGGAGCGTCTAGTATCTCTCAGACTCCTTTTTTATGCATGATATAACTGACACTTCAAACTGACCCCGTGTCATAGTTCCTGTCGCGCTTAAGGAAATGATTAAATAACGCTCTAAAAAACATAGAACAAAAGAAAATCGAATTTCCCAAGCGAAAATAGAGTTTAATTAAAATTTCGATTAAAGACACCAACAGGGAGATTTCTTTTCTTTTACGTTTCTTTTTTTCTTTTCTTTTTTCTTTCCGTTTTTTGTGGGGGGGGGGTGATAATGGAAAACAAACAATCACTTAACGTGATGCGTGCCAAAAGAAAGAAGAAAATGGATTGGAGAAAACGGAACGGTTAACATCTCGTGAGATTTGACACCGTCTTGGAGAAAAAAAAAACTACAAAAACAGATATTCTAAAGATGCGTCCTTTCAGTGATGAAAATGATTTTTCAGCCGTTTAGTGTGACAGACCAACTAATTGACAGAGTGACGGAACGACTACAGACCGATAGAATTTCTAATAGAGTGGAAGCATATAAAAATGCTATTTCAAATTTCGACGAGACGTACCTGAAGAAGATCGGAGTTTACATCATCCGAAACGTTGTGAGAATAACACTGAAGATGATAACAGTAGTCCGAATAATACAAATAATACAAATTATCAATTTGCTATGCAGTGACGAGGTATATTGCATTGTTTGAGTGCGTTTTTTTGCCAAATATTAGATTAAGAAATAAGATCCGAGTCTAAGGTTTACGTTAGATGGTGATGCGAGAAGAGGGGTGGGTGAAAGGACGAGGGTGCAGTTTGTAAAATCAAAATTATGAGTGAAAGTGTTCCTATCTATGACTAGTGCGTTAGTAGGATTGTTGTGTTTAAGGTCCCGATTATATTCGTAAATGCAGGATTTTATATCACTGGTCGTCTCGCCGATATAAAACATCAGACATGGGGCAAATTTTATTTTGTAAATGCCAGCTAGCGAAGAAGTGTCCTTAGACACGGGGTTTGGTATTGAGTAAATCCTTACTTGTTTTAGAAGTCGATGTCACTATTTGTATGTTACATTTGAATTGTTTTTGTATGGAAATCGATATGAGATTATTGTGAAGAACTATATAAGATTAATTTTTATCAATCTAGTTGGTGTTATTTGTGATGGTGGCGTTTTTATGGGGGGGGGAATATTTGTAGTGTTAGTCTGTTTTTTGTTTTTAATATTAAAGGCTTCACGTTTGGGGTTGTGAATGAAAAACTGAAGATATTTTAAAGCTTTATAAGTGCTCTCAATGTAGGTTTCTTTATTGCGGAGTTAAGTCGGGCTTCAAATTCTGAGAGCTATGAGGAACGGGTCTATTATCATTCCGCATTTTATTCTGTTGTGGTGGTGGTGGCAATATAAATGTATGAGATCATTTTTATTTGTTGGTTTTCTATAGACTGAGAAGTTTAGACCGTCCGGTGAGTTGTGCAGAGTGATATCAATGGAGTTGAGGACGTGATTATTTTTTTAGTTTGGAGGTGAAGGAAATGGTGTATTCAGTTTTATTGAGTTTGTCGACGATTTCAGGAAGACTAATATAATATGGGTAGATAAGGGGTGTGTCATAAATATATCTGGAAGTTTTGGGGTAGGATGTATTTAAAGGGGACGTTCTCTAAAAAATTCAAGCAAAAGACAGGCAAGGATTCAACTGAGAAAGGGGACCCATGTGAAAACGAATTTTTTGTTTGTATAATTTGTTGTTAAAAGTAAAATGGCATTGTTGTGTGGGTAAATGGTATAATTTAGTAATTTGGGTAGTAGGGAGAGGAGATTAATATTGGACTTAATGAGATGAAGTTTTACGAATTTAAGGCATCTCGCTATCGATACGTTAATGTAAAGGAATTTGATATCTAAACTGGCCATGGTGAGGTTTTTCATAGTGATGTGTGGAAGTCTTTGTAGCGGATCTTCGGAGTTTTTATATGGGCTAGACTAATATAAGTGAGGCGGGGGAAGCTTTATTCAATAAAGTTCAATTATTCATTTATTCTGAAGACGTTCGTCGATCGACACGACACCGATAAATCTCTAGGTTTGATGATTTCTTCCTGTGTTTAATTGTTTTTCATTTTGTCTTTTTCATACATCCTGTTTCCACGGCATTTCATGATTTTATGATAGATCGTATTTTATATATATATATATATATATATATATATATATATATATATATATATATATATATATATATAAGGAAATTGTAGTTTGCTTGAATCATTGCTGGTAAATAGAAATGTAAGTTCCTAATCCGAGGCAGGAACAATACGATATAGGTACCGGGAGGTGGAACAGATGAACAAAAATAAATGAGAAGAGAAAATATGAATGGAATCTCAAATCAATTTATTAATATTTCACGGGTTTAAATGCCAGAACAGTAAATAGAAAAAAGTTTACTGTCAAGCAATTTAAAAGGTCCGGAAAAGGGGTAAACTTTAAACTTTAATTTTCGAGAGTGGAGCATCTCATTATCAAAAGAAACAGATCAAAAATATGACCGAGTGGTCGAAAAGGCGAGATGGAAACAACTGTTGACGAAATGCCGCAGAGAATTGGTGTCAGATTCGCAGAAAATGAGTTTAGATAAGCTAATTGGATATCAATATTAATTGTTACTATCATAATTTATTTTTTTATAATTTATTGTATAATTATTCAGCTTAAGCTTGTCATCTTATTAATACTTTATTTATATACTTTATTATTTATTATTATTTTATTTTAAAAAATTTTTTATTTTAATTCAATTTTAATTTAAAAATTTGATAAATTTTTGTTAGCGAAAGTCGTTAAGATGTTATTAGTCAATGAACGGTCACGGGGAGGCAACTGTTGAAATAATAAAAAAAAACAGGTTAGAATTAATTTAAATTAAAAACTGAAATCAATTGTGAAATAAAAAGTAAATTTATAGTAATATGAATTATGAAATCTAAAGAAGATCAAGACTCAGTTGAATGAAAAGGGATGGTGGGGGGAAATTTAGAGATTATAAATACACACACACACACACACACACACATATATATATATATATATATATATATATATATATATATATATATATATTAGTGAATATTTCTTAATTCTTATTTATTTTATTAAGATGTAATGGTATAGGATATAATTATTCCTTAAATGTATTTATTTTATTTATTTATTTTATTTATTTATTTATTTATTTATTTATTACTAATTATTCCTAAAATTAATTTATTTAATTTAATTTATTTTATATGAAATTAATTAAGTTTCATGTAATTATAAGTGATATTTAAGCACAATAAAAGGCATCGAGGTGTGGGGTGGATTGGTTTTGGCAGGTAGGTGATAGGTGTAGTAGGTCGGGCTGGGAAGGAAGGAGAGGCAAGGAGTGTAAGCATGGAGGGATAAGAGAATGAATGGAGAAGAAAGTTCAAATCTGTTATTTAAAGGGAGGCTATTCGTTGAGATAAGTATGGCTTCCGAAATCCGAATTCTTAGTTCGGTTTGGTGGAAAGAAATCCAATAGAGTGCGCAATTATATACTAATAGCGTAATACTTATTTATGATATTACAAAAGTTCAGATTTACATGGTACTTTTGGTTTCTGGCTTCGGGGACTGGCAGGTTTTAAAAAATGCTGGGTTTTTTTTGTTGTTTTAGTTATAAACCGCCTTACCGATGTCGTTAACTTTATGGGAGTCATTCACTGTTCTAAAATAAAATGTTTCTAGAAAAAATCTCAAAAAGACCCTGTAATAAAGTTTTTTTTTTTCTGGAAAATATAATTTGGAATTAAGAGTCTCTTCCTGGAATGCAATTGACAGCCTGTTGGAATTCTATCCAGGAACAGACACTGAATTCTTAATTATATTTTCTCGGAAAAGAACTTGGTTAAACATGGCGAAATATTAATTGAATGCCTCTCTCTCTCTCTCTCTCTCTCTCTCTCTCTCTCTCTCTTACTATCTCTCTGTATCTATCTATCTATTTATCCCAGCGATGTTTGGAAAGATAAATAAAAAACAAGATATCTTCATCATAATCGCCCGTGTCACTTAATTGTAATTAACGACGATCCAACCAAACAAGCGACCCCTCCAAGAATTCACCTTGAATCGGGTAGAATTAACGGCGTCAAGTTTTCATCCCTTCATTTCTTCGTCTCATGAAATTATAATCACCGTCGGGAAGTAACGCTGGTTAAGTAGATATCAACACGGACTGAAGACTTGCGTGTTCCATGTTTGAATCCAGTCGGTTCCACAGTACTACTTTCACTTCGGGATGTTGACAACTTTCTCGTAGTCCTTCCCGTAAGTACCCGATGTCTTTCCAGAAAGATTTTTAACTAGAAAAACATCGTGGAAACTAATGCCAACACGAGAATGATCTGATTCACACGAAAGAGAAGATCATCACAGTCGTATGTGACAGTAGATGGCTGGAGGATGATGCTTTGCAGTCCATTGAATTTTCGATTCCACACCTGCGGATTTTTGCCCGTTTTTGTCTGGAACATCCTTTGTCAAACTTGTATTCGTCATTTACTTTTGTTGATTAAAATGAGTGAAGATATATTTACATTTTACGTATCCGTGTTCTTTTCTAAATTATATACATATATATATACTAGTAGAATACCCGTCCCAAGGCGGGTATAAGCAATAAATATAGAATTAATTTGAAAGTGTAATGTTTGTTCATTCTCTGGGGGTATGGTACGGTTCTGACTCCCCGCTTAAATGTTAAAGTTTACAACAAAAATAATGCTCACTTTACTCACCCTGTTGCCCTGAATACATAGTCCATGATTCATAATAATAAGTTTAATAGTTTAGAATTTTACCAATGAGATAGATAATATGGAAGTTCATGCGCGCGCCGATCCTTTTAAAAACATATTACTTAATATAACTCAGAATTTGACGGACATTCAACTAGTTGATATATATATATATATATATATAATGATATTGTTCGTTCTTTTTTTTTTTTTTAAGCATTGAATGAAATGTAATAAAATGACGTAAGAAGCCCTTTTAACAATGCGTGAAAGAATTTATTTCTTTTTTTTCTTTTTCCAATTAATTTCGAAGTTTACAAACTTCATCTTCAGAGATGTATTTTTTTTTTTTATATAAAATAAACAAACTTTACTTTTGTTTATAAGTAGCGTCGAGATGGTGTGACGCTCTCCACCAAGATGGAATGGGCGGAAGTGAAAAATAATAAGAACGATTATGCCAGGTGCAAGCCGGGAGTTATAATGATATTGTTCGTTCTTTTTTTTTTTTTTTAAGCATTGAATGAAATGTAATAAAATGACGTAAGAAGCCCTTTTAACAATGCGTGAAAGAATTTATTTCTTTTTTTTCTTTTTCCAATTAATTTCGAAGTTTACAAACTTCATCTTCAGAGATGTATTTTTTTTTTTTTTATAAAATAAACAAACTTTACTTTTGTTTATAAGTAGCGTCGAGATGGTGTGACGCTCTCCACCAAGATGGAATGGGCGGAAGTGAAAAATAATAAGAACGATTATGCCAGGTGCAAGCCGGGAGTTATAATGATATTGTTCGTTCTTTTTTTTTTTTTAAGCATTGAATGAAATGTAATAAAATGACGTAAGAAGCCCTTTTAACAATGCGTGAAAGAATTTATTTCTTTTTTTTCTTTTTCCAATTAATTTCGAAGTTTACAAACTTCATCTTCAGAGATGTATTTTTTTTTTTTATAAAATAAACAAACTTTACTTTTGTTTATAAGTAGCGTCGAGATGGTGTGACGCTCTCCACCAAGATGGAATGGGCGGAAGTGAAAAATAATAAGAACGATTATGCCAGGTGCAAGCCGGGAGTTATAATGATATTGTTCGTTCTTTTTTTTTTTTTAAGCATTGAATGAAATGTAATAAAATGACGTAAGAAGCCCTTTTAACAATGCGTGAAAGAATTTATTTCTTTTTTTTCCAATTAATTTCGAAGTTTACAAACTTCATCTTCAGAGATGTATTTTTTTTTTTTTTTATAAAATAAACAAACTTTACTTTTGTTTATAAGTAGCGTCGAGATGGTGTGACGCTCTCCACCAAGATGGAATGGGCGGAAGTGAAAAATAATAAGAACGATTATGCCAGGTGCAAGCCGGGAGTTATAATGATATTGTTCGTTCTTTTTTTTTTTTTTAAGCATTGAATGAAATGTAATAAAATGACGTAAGAAGCCCTTTTAACAATGCGTGAAAGAATTTATTTCTTTTTTTTCTTTTTCCAATTAATTTCGAAGTTTACAAACTTCATCTTCAGAGATGTATTTTTTTTTTTTTATAAAATAAACAAACTTTACTTTTGTTTATAAGTAGCGTCGAGATGGTGTGACGCTCTCCACCAAGATGGAATGGGCGGAAGTGAAAAATAATAAGAACGATTATGCCAGGTGCAAGCCGGGAGTTATAATGATATTGTTCGTTCTTTTTTTTTTTTTTTTAAGCATTGAATGAAATGTAATAAAATGACGTAAGAAGCCCTTTTAACAATGCGTGAAAGAATTTATTTCTTTTTTTTCTTTTTCCAATTAATTTCGAAGTTTACAAACTTCATCTTCAGAGATGTATTTTTTTTTTTTTTATAAAATAAACAAACTTTACTTTTGTTTATAAGTAGCGTCGAGATGGTGTGACGCTCTCCACCAAGATGGAATGGGCGGAAGTGAAAAATAATAAGAACGATTATGCCAGGTGCAAGCCGGGAGTTATAATGATATTGTTCGTTCTTTTTTTTTTTTTAAGCATTGAATGAAATGTAATAAAATGACGTAAGAAGCCCTTTTAACAATGCGTGAAAGAATTTATTTCTTTTTTTTCTTTTTCCAATTAATTTCGAAGTTTACAAACTTCATCTTCAGAGATGTATTTTTTTTTTTTATAAAATAAACAAACTTTACTTTTGTTTATAAGTAGCGTCGAGATGGTGTGACGCTCTCCACCAAGATGGAATGGGCGGAAGTGAAAAATAATAAGAACGATTATGCCAGGTGCAAGCCGGGAGTTATAATGATATTGTTCGTTCTTTTTTTTTTTTTTTAAGCATTGAATGAAATGTAATAAAATGACGTAAGAAGCCCTTTTAACAATGCGTGAAAGAATTTATTTCTTTTTTTTCCAATTAATTTCGAAGTTTACAAACTTCATCTTCAGAGATGTATTTTTTTTTTTTTTTATAAAATAAACAAACTTTACTTTTGTTTATAAGTAGCGTCGAGATGGTGTGACGCTCTCCACCAAGATGGAATGGGCGGAAGTGAAAAATAATAAGAACGATTATGCCAGGTGCAAGCCGGGAGTTATAATGATATTGTTCGTTCTTTTTTTTTTTTTAAGCATTGAATGAAATGTAATAAAATGACGTAAGAAGCCCTTTTAACAATGCGTGAAAGAATTTATTTCTTTTTTTTCTTTTTCCAATTAATTTCGAAGTTTACAAACTTCATCTTCAGAGATGTATTTTTTTTTTTTTTATAAAATAAACAAACTTTACTTTTGTTTATAAGTAGCGTCGAGATGGTGTGACGCTCTCCACCAAGATGGAATGGGCGGAAGTGAAAAATAATAAGAACGATTATGCCAGGTGCAAGCCGGGAGTTATAATGATATTGTTCGTTCTTTTTTTTTTTTTTTTAAGCATTGAATGAAATGTAATAAAATGACGTAAGAAGCCCTTTTAACAATGCGTGAAAGAATTTATTTCTTTTTTTTCTTTTTCCAATTAATTTCGAAGTTTACAAACTTCATCTTCAGAGATGTATTTTTTTTTTTTTTATAAAATAAACAAACTTTACTTTTGTTTATAAGTAGCGTCGAGATGGTGTGACGCTCTCCACCAAGATGGAATGGGCGGAAGTGAAAAATAATAAGAACGATTATGCCAGGTGCAAGCCGGGAGTTATAATGATATTGTTCGTTCATTTTTTTTTTTTTAAGCATTGAATGAAATGTAATAAAATGACGTAAGAAGCCCTTTTAACAATGCGTGAAAGAATTTATTTCTTTTTTTTCTTTTTCCAATTAATTTCGAAGTTTACAAACTTCATCTTCAGAGATGTATTTTTTTTTTTTTATAAAATAAACAAACTTTACTTTTGTTTATAAGTAGCGTCGAGATGGTGTGACGCTCTCCACCAAGATGGAATGGGCGGAAGTGAAAAATAATAAGAACCATTATGCCAGGTGCAAGCCGGGAGTTATAATGATATTGTTCGTTCTTTTTTTTTTTTTTAAGCATTGAATGAAATGTAATAAAATGACGTAAGAAGCCCTTTTAACAATGCGTGAAAGAATTTATTTCTTTTTTTTCTTTTTCCAATTAATTTCGAAGTTTACAAACTTCATCTTCAGAGATGTATTTTTTTTTTTTTATAAAATAAACAAACTTTACTTTTGTTTATAAGTAGCGTCGAGATGGTGTGACGCTCTCCACCAAGATGGAATGGGCGGAAGTGAAAAATAATAAGAACGATTATGCCAGGTGCAAGCCGGGAGTTATAATGATATTGTTCGTTCTTTTTTTTTTTTTTTAAGCATTGAATGAAATGTAATAAAATGACGTAAGAAGCCCTTTTAACAATGCGTGAAAGAATTTATTTCTTTTTTTTCTTTTTCCAATTAATTTCGAAGTTTACAAACTTCATCTTCAGAGATGTATTTTTTTTTTTTTTTATAAAATAAACAAACTTTACTTTTGTTTATAAGTAGCGTCGAGATGGTGTGACGCTCTCCACCAAGATGGAATGGGCGGAAGTGAAAAATAATAAGAACGATTATGCCAGGTGCAAGCCGGGAGTTATAATGATATTGTTCGTTCTTTTTTTTTTTTAAGCATTGAATGAAATGTAATAAAATGACGTAAGAAGCCCTTTTAACAATGCGTGAAAGAATTTATTTCTTTTTTTTCTTTTTCCAATTAATTTCGAAGTTTACAAACTTCATCTTCAGAGATGTATTTTTTTTTTTTTATAAAATAAACAAACTTTACTTTTGTTTATAAGTAGCGTCGAGATGGTGTGACGCTCTCCACCAAGATGGAATGGGCGGAAGTGAAAAATAATAAGAACGATTATGCCAGGTGCAAGCCGGGAGTTATAATGATATTGTTCGTTCTTTTTTTTTTTTTAAGCATTGAATGAAATGTAATAAAATGACGTAAGAAGCCCTTTTAACAATGCGTGAAAGAATTTATTTCTTTTTTTTCTTTTTCCAATTAATTTCGAAGTTTAAAAACTTCATCTTCAGAGATGTATTTTTTTTTTTTATAAAATAAACAAACTTTACTTTTGTTTATAAGTAGCGTCGAGATGGTGTGACGCTCTCCACCAAGATGGAATGGGCGGAAGTGAAAAATAATAAGAACGATTATGCCAGGTGCAAGCCGGGAGTTATAATGATATTGTTCGTTCTTTTTTTTTTTTAAGCATTGAATGAAATGTAATAAAATGACGTAAGAAGCCCTTTTAACAATGCGTGAAAGAATTTATTTCTTTTTTTTCTTTTTCCAATTAATTTCGAAGTTTACAAACTTCATCTTCAGAGATGTATTTTTTTTTTTTTTATAAAATAAACAAACTTTACTTTTGTTTATAAGTAGCGTCGAGATGGTGTGACGCTCTCCACCAAGATGGAATGGGCGGAAGTGAAAAATAATAAGAACGATTATGCCAGGTGCAAGCCGGGAGTTATAATGATATTGTTCGTTCTTTTTTTTTTTTTAAGCATTGAATGAAATGTAATAAAATGACGTAAGAAGCCCTTTTAACAATGCGTGAAAGAATTTATTTCTTTTTTTTCTTTTTCCAATTAATTTCGAAGTTTAAAAACTTCATCTTCAGAGATGTATTTTTTTTTTTTATAAAATAAACAAACTTTACTTTTGTTTATAAGTAGCGTCGAGATGGTGTGACGCTCTCCACCAAGATGGAATGGGCGGAAGTGAAAAATAATAAGAACGATTATGCCAGGTGCAAGCCGGGAGTTATAATGATATTGTTCGTTCTTTTTTTTTTTTTAAGCATTGAATGAAATGTAATAAAATGACGTAAGAAGCCCTTTTAACAATGCGTGAAAGAATTTATTTCTTTTTTTTCCAATTAATTTCGAAGTTTACAAACTTCATCTTCAGAGATGTATTTTTTTTTTTTTTATAAAATAAACAAACTTTACTTTTGTTTATAAGTAGCGTCGAGATGGTGTGACGCTCTCCACCAAGATGGAATGGGCGGAAGTGAAAAATAATAAGAACGATTATGCCAGGTGCAAGCCGGGAGTTATAATGATATTGTTCGTTCTTTTTTTTTTTTTTAAGCATTGAATGAAATGTAATAAAATGACGTAAGAAGCCCTTTTAACAATGCGTGAAAGAATTTATTTCTTTTTTTTCTTTTTCCAATTAATTTCGAAGTTTACAAACTTCATCTTCAGAGATGTATTTTTTTTTTTTTATAAAATAAACAAACTTTACTTTTGTTTATAAGTAGCGTCGAGATGGTGTGACGCTCTCCACCAAGATGGAATGGGCGGAAGTGAAAAATAATAAGAACGATTATGCCAGGTGCAAGCCGGGAGTTATAATGATATTGTTCGTTCTTTTTTTTTTTTTTTAAGCATTGAATGAAATGTAATAAAATGACGTAAGAAGCCCTTTTAACAATGCGTGAAAGAATTTATTTCTTTTTTTTCTTTTTCCAATTAATTTCGAAGTTTACAAACTTCATCTTCAGAGATGTATTTTTTTTTTTTTTATAAAATAAACAAACTTTACTTTTGTTTATAAGTAGCGTCGAGATGGTGTGACGCTCTCCACCAAGATGGAATGGGCGGAAGTGAAAAATAATAAGAACGATTATGCCAGGTGCAAGCCGGGAGTTATAATGATATTGTTCGTTCTTTTTTTTTTTTTTTAAGCATTGAATGAAATGTAATAAAATGACGTAAGAAGCCCTTTTAACAATGCGTGAAAGAATTTATTTCTTTTTTTTCTTTTTCCAATTAATTTCGAAGTTTACAAACTTCATCTTCAGAGATGTATTTTTTTTTTTTATATAAAATAAACAAACTTTACTTTTGTTTATAAGTAGCGTCGAGATGGTGTGACGCTCTCCACCAAGATGGAATGGGCGGAAGTGAAAAATAATAAGAACGATTATGCCAGGTGCAAGCCGGGAGTTATAATGATATTGTTCGTTCTTTTTTTTTTTTTTAAGCATTGAATGAAATGTAATAAAATGACGTAAGAAGCCCTTTTAACAATGCGTGAAAGAATTTATTTCTTTTTTTTCTTTTTCCAATTAATTTCGAAGTTTACAAACTTCATCTTCAGAGATGTATTTTTTTTTTTTATAAAATAAACAAACTTTACTTTTGTTTATAAGTAGCGTCGAGATGGTGTGACGCTCTCCACCAAGATGGAATGGGCGGAAGTGAAAAATAATAAGAACGATTATGCCAGGTGCAAGCCGGGAGTTATAATGATATTGTTCGTTCTTTTTTTTTTTTTTTAAGCATTGAATGAAATGTAATAAAATGACGTAAGAAGCCTTTTTAACAATGCGTGAAAGAATTTATTTCTTTTTTTTCCAATTAATTTCGAAGTTTACAAACTTCATCTTCAGAGATGTATTTTTTTTTTTTTTTATAAAATAAACAAACTTTACTTTTGTTTATAAGTAGCGTCGAGATGGTGTGACGCTCTCCACCAAGATGGAATGGGCGGAAGTGAAAAATAATAAGAACGATTATGCCAGGTGCAAGCCGGGAGTTATAATGATATTGTTCGTTCTTTTTTTTTTTTTAAGCATTGAATGAAATGTAATAAAATGACGTAAGAAGCCCTTTTAACAATGCGTGAAAGAATTTATTTCTTTTTTTTCTTTTTCCAATTAATTTCGAAGTTTACAAACTTCATCTTCAGAGATGTATTTTTTTTTTTTTATAAAATAAACAAACTTTACTTTTGTTTATAAGTAGCGTCGAGATGGTGTGACGCTCTCCACCAAGATGGAATGGGCGGAAGTGAAAAATAATAAGAACGATTATGCCAGGTGCAAGCCGGGAGTTATAATGATATTGTTCGTTCTTTTTTTTTTTTTTTAAGCATTGAATGAAATGTAATAAAATGACGTAAGAAGCCCTTTTAACAATGCGTAACAATGCGTGAACGAATTTATTTCTTTTTTTTCTTTTTCCAATTAATTTCGAAGTTTCAAAACTTCATCTTCAGAGATGTATTTTTTTTTTTTATAAAATAAACAAACTTTACTTTTGTTTATAAGTAGCGTCGAGATGGTGTGACGCTCTCCCCAAGATGAATGGGCGGAAGTGAAAAATAATAAGAACGATTATGCCAGGTGCAAGCCGGGAGTTATAATGATATTGTTCGTTCTTTTTTTTTTTTTTAAGCATTGAATGAAATGTAATAAAATGACGTAAGAAGCCCTTTTTAACAAATGCGTGAAAGAATTTATTTCTTTTTTTTCTTTTTCCAATTATTTCGAAGTTTACAAACTTCATCTTCAGAGATGTATTTTTTTTTTTTTTATAAAATAAACAAACTTTACTTTTGTTTATAAGTAGCGTCGAGATGGTGTGACGCTCTCCACCAAGATGGAATGGGCGGAAGTGAAAAATAATAAGAACGATTATGCCAGGTGCAAGCCGGGAGTTATAATGATATTGTTTCGTTCTTTTTTTTTTTTAAGCATTGAATGAAATGTAATAAATGAGTAGAGTAGCAGTTTTAACAATGCGTGAAAGAATTTATTTCTTTTTTTTCTTTTTCCAATTAATTTCGAAGTTTACAAACTTCATCTTCAGAGATGTATTTTTTTTTTTTTATAAAATAAACAAACTTTACTTTTGTTTATAAGTAGCGTCGAGATGGTGTGACGCTCTCCACCAAGATGGAATGGGCGGAAGTGAAAAATAATAAGAACGATTATGCCAGGTGCAAGCCGGGAGTTATAATGATATTGTTCGTTCTTTTTTTTTTTAAGCATTGAATGAAATGTAATAAAATGACGTAAGAAGCCCTTTTAACAATGCGTGAAAGAATTTATTTTTTTTTCTTTTTCCAATTAATTTCGAAGTTTACAAACTTCATCTTCAGAGATGTATTTTTTTTTTTTTTTATAAAATAAACAAACTTTACTTTTGTTTATAAGTAGCGTCGAGATGGTGTGACGCTCTCCACCAAGATGGAATGGGCGGAAGTGAAAAATAATAAGAACGATTATGCCAGGTGCAAGCCGGGAGTTATAATGATATTGTTCGTTCTTTTTTTTTTTTTAAGCATTGAATGAAATGTAATAAAATGACGTAAGAAGCCCTTTTAACAATGCGTGAAAGAATTTATTTCTTTTTTTTCTTTTTCCAATTAATTTCGAAGTTTACAAACTTCATCTTCAGAGATGTATTTTTTTTTTTTTATAAAATAAACAAACTTTACTTTTGTTTATAAGTAGCGTCGAGATGGTGTGACGCTCTCCACCAAGATGGAATGGGCGGAAGTGAAAAATAATAAGAACGATTATGCCAGGTGCAAGCCGGGAGTTATAATGATATTGTTCGTTCTTTTTTTTTTTTTAAGCATTGAATGAAATGTAATAAAATGACGTAAGAAGCCCTTTTAACAATGCGTGAAAGAATTTATTTCTTTTTTTTCTTTTTCCAATTAATTTCGAAGTTTACAAACTTCATCTTCAGAGATGTATTTTTTTTTTTTATAAAATAAACAAACTTTACTTTTGTTTATAAGTAGCGTCGAGATGGTGTGACGCTCTCCACCAAGATGGAATGGGCGGAAGTGAAAAATAATAAGAACGATTATGCCAGGTGCAAGCCGGGAGTTATAATGATATTGTTCGTTCTTTTTTTTTTTTTTTAAGCATTGAATGAAATGTAATAAAATGACGTTGACGTAAGAAGCCCTTTTAACAATGCGTGAAAGAATTTATTTCTTTTTTTTCTTTTTCCAATTAATTTCGAAGTTTACAAACTTCATCTTCAGAGATGTATTTTTTTTTTTTTATAAAATAAACAAACTTTACTTTTGTTTATAAGTAGCGTCGAGATGGTGTGACGCTCTCCACCAAGATGGAATGGGCGGAAGTGAAAAATAATAAGAACGATTATGCCAGGTGCAAGCCGGGAGTTATAATGATATTGTTCGTTCTTTTTTTTTTTTTTTAAGCATTGAATGAAATGTAATAAAATGACGTAAGAAGCCCTTTTAACAATGCGTGAAAGAATTTATTTCTTTTTTTTCTTTTTCCAATTAATTTCGAAGTTTACAAACTTCATCTTCAGAGATGTATTTTTTTTTTTTTTATAAAATAAACAAACTTTACTTTTGTTTATAAGTAGCGTCGAGATGGTGTGACGCTCTCCACCAAGATGGAATGGGCGGAAGTGAAAAATAATAAGAACGATTATGCCAGGTGCAAGCCGGGAGTTATAATGATATTGTTCGTTCTTTTTTTTTTTTTTAAGCATTGAATGAAATGTAATAAAATGACGTAAGAAGCCCTTTTAACAATGCGTGAAAGAATTTATTTCTTTTTTTCTTTTTCCAATTAATTTCGAAGTTTACAAACTTCATCTTCAGAGATGTATTTTTTTTTTTTTATAAAATAAACAAACTTTACTTTTGTTTATAAGTAGCGTCGAGATGGTGTGACGCTCTCCACCAAGATGGAATGGGCGGAAGTGAAAAATAATAAGAACGATTATGCCAGGTGCAAGCCGGGAGTTATAATGATATTGTTCGTTCTTTTTTTTTTTTTTTAAGCATTGAATGAAATGTAATAAAATGACGTAAGAAGCCCTTTTAACAATGCGTGAAAGAATTTATTTCTTTTTTTTCTTTTTCCAATTAATTTCGAAGTTTACAAACTTCATCTTCAGAGATGTATTTTTTTTTTTTTTATAAAATAAACAAACTTTACTTTTGTTTATAAGTAGCGTCGAGATGGTGTGACGCTCTCCACCAAGATGGAATGGGCGGAAGTGAAAAATAATAAGAACGATTATGCCAGGTGCAAGCCGGGAGTTATAATGATATTGTTCGTTCTTTTTTTTTTTTTTAAGCATTGAATGAAATGTAATAAAATGACGTAAGAAGCCCTTTTAACAATGCGTGAAAGAATTTATTTCTTTTTTTTCTTTTTCCAATTAATTTCGAAGTTTACAAACTTCATCTTCAGAGATGTATTTTTTTTTTTTTATAAAATAAACAAACTTTACTTTTGTTTATAAGTAGCGTCGAGATGGTGTGACGCTCTCCACCAAGATGGAATGGGCGGAAGTGAAAAATAATAAGAACGATTATGCCAGGTGCAAGCCGGGAGTTATAATGATATTGTTCGTTCTTTTTTTTTTTTTTTAAGCATTGAATGAAATGTAATAAAATGACGTAAGAAGCCCTTTTAACAATGCGTGAAAGAATTTATTTCTTTTTTTTCTTTTTCCAATTAATTTCGAAGTTTACAAACTTCATCTTCAGAGATGTATTTTTTTTTTTTTATAAAATAAACAAACTTTACTTTTGTTTATAAGTAGCGTCGAGATGGTGTGACGCTCTCCACCAAGATGGAATGGGCGGAAGTGAAAAATAATAAGAACGATTATGCCAGGTGCAAGCCGGGAGTTATAATGATATTGTTCGTTCTTTTTTTTTTTTTTTAAGCATTGAATGAAATGTAATAAAATGACGTAAGAAGCCCTTTTAACAATGCGTGAAAGAATTTATTTCTTTTTTTTCTTTTTCCAATTAATTTCGAAGTTTACAAACTTCATCTTCAGAGATGTATTTTTTTTTTTTTTATAAAATAAACAAACTTTACTTTTGTTTATAAGTAGCGTCGAGATGGTGTGACGCTCTCCACCAAGATGGAATGGGCGGAAGTGAAAAATAATAAGAACGATTATGCCAGGTGCAAGCCGGGAGTTATAATGATATTGTTCGTTCTTTTTTTTTTTTTAAGCATTGAATGAAATGTAATAAAATGACGTAAGAAGCCCTTTTAACAATGCGTGAAAGAATTTATTTCTTTTTTTTCTTTTTCCAATTAATTTCGAAGTTTACAAACTTCATCTTCAGAGATGTATTTTTTTTTTTTTTATAAAATAAACAAACTTTACTTTTGTTTATAAGTAGCGTCGAGATGGTGTGACGCTCTCCACCAAGATGGAATGGGCGGAAGTGAAAAATAATAAGAACGATTATGCCAGGTGCAAGCCGGGAGTTATAATGATATTGTTCGTTCTTTTTTTTTTTTTAAGCATTGAATGAAATGTAATAAAATGACGTAAGAAGCCCTTTTAACAATGCGTGAAAGAATTTATTTCTTTTTTTTCTTTTTCCAATTAATTTCGAAGTTTAAAAACTTCATCTTCAGAGATGTATTTTTTTTTTTTATAAAATAAACAAACTTTACTTTTGTTTATAAGTAGCGTCGAGATGGTGTGACGCTCTCCACCAAGATGGAATGGGCGGAAGTGAAAAATAATAAGAACGATTATGCCAGGTGCAAGCCGGGAGTTATAATGATATTGTTCGTTCTTTTTTTTTTTTTAAGCATTGAATGAAATGTAATAAAATGACGTAAGAAGCCCTTTTAACAATGCGTGAAAGAATTTATTTCTTTTTTTTTCCAATTAATTTCGAAGTTTACAAACTTCATCTTCAGAGATGTATTTTTTTTTTTTTTATAAAATAAACAAACTTTACTTTTGTTTATAAGTAGCGTCGAGATGGTGTGACGCTCTCCACCAAGATGGAATGGGCGGAAGTGAAAAATAATAAGAACGATTATGCCAGGTGCAAGCCGGGAGTTATAATGATATTGTTCGTTCTTTTTTTTTTTTTTAAGCATTGAATGAAATGTAATAAAATGACGTAAGAAGCCCTTTTAACAATGCGTGAAAGAATTTATTTCTTTTTTTTCTTTTTCCAATTAATTTCGAAGTTTACAAACTTCATCTTCAGAGATGTATTTTTTTTTTTTTATAAAATAAACAAACTTTACTTTTGTTTATAAGTAGCGTCGAGATGGTGTGACGCTCTCCACCAAGATGGAATGGGCGGAAGTGAAAAATAATAAGAACGATTATGCCAGGTGCAAGCCGGGAGTTATAATGATATTGTTCGTTCTTTTTTTTTTTTTTTAAGCATTGAATGAAATGTAATAAAATGACGTAAGAAGCCCTTTTAACAATGCGTGAAAGAATTTATTTCTTTTTTTTCTTTTTCCAATTAATTTCGAAGTTTACAAACTTCATCTTCAGAGATGTATTTTTTTTTTTTTTATAAAATAAACAAACTTTACTTTTGTTTATAAGTAGCGTCGAGATGGTGTGACGCTCTCCACCAAGATGGAATGGGCGGAAGTGAAAAATAATAAGAACGATTATGCCAGGTGCAAGCCGGGAGTTATAATGATATTGTTCGTTCTTTTTTTTTTTTTAAGCATTGAATGAAATGTAATAAAATGACGTAAGAGCCCTTTTAACAATGCGTGAAAGGAATTTATTTCTTTTTTTTCTTTTCCAATTAATTTCGAAGTTTACAAACTTCATCTTCAGAGATGTATTTTTTTTTTTTATATAAATAAACAAACTTTACTTTTGTTTATAAGTAGCGTCGAGATGGTGTGACGCTCTCCACCAAGATGGAATGGGCGGAAGTGAAAAATAATAAGAACGATTATGCCAGGTGCAAGCCGGGAGTTATAATGATATTGTTCGTTCTTTTTTTTTTTTTAAGCATTGAATGAAATGTAATAAAATGACGTAAGAAGCCCTTTTAACAATGCGTGAAAGAATTTATTTCTTTTTTTTCTTTTTCCAATTAATTTCGAAGTTTACAAACTTCATCTTCAGAGATGTATTTTTTTTTTTATAAATAAACAAACTTTACTTTTGTTTATAAGTAGCGTCGAGATGGTGTGACGCTCTCCACCAAGATGGAATGGGCGGAAGTGAAAAATAATAAGAACGATTATGCCAGGTGCAAGCCGGGAGTTATAATGATATTGTTCGTTCTTTTTTTTTTTTTTAAGCATTGAATGAAATGTAATAAAATGACGTAAGAAGCCCTTTTAACAATGCGTGAAAGAATTTATTTCTTTTTTTTCTTTTTCCAATTAATTTCGAAGTTTACAAACTTCATCTTCAGAGATGTATTTTTTTTTTTTTATAAAATAAACAAACTTTACTTTTGTTTATAAGTAGCGTCGAGATGGTGTGACGCTCTCCACCAAGATGGAATGGGCGGAAGTGAAAAATAATAAGAACGATTATGCCAGGTGCAAGCCGGGAGTTATAATGATATTGTTCGTTCTTTTTTTTTTTTTTTAAGCATTGAATGAAATGTAATAAAATGACGTAAGAAGCCCTTTTAACAATGCGTGAAAGAATTTATTTCTTTTTTTTCTTTTTCCAATTAATTTCGAAGTTTACAAACTTCATCTTCAGAGATGTATTTTTTTTTTTTTTATAAAATAAACAAACTTTACTTTTGTTTATAAGTAGCGTCGAGATGGTGTGACGCTCTCCACCAAGATGGAATGGGCGGAAGTGAAAAATAATAAGAACGATTATGCCAGGTGCAAGCCGGGAGTTATAATGATATTGTTCGTTCTTTTTTTTTTTTTTTAAGCATTGAATGAAATGTAATAAAATGACGTAAGAAGCCCTTTTAACAATGCGTGAAAGAATTTATTTCTTTTTTTTCTTTTTCCAATTAATTTCGAAGTTTACAAACTTCATCTTCAGAGATGTATTTTTTTTTTTTTTATAAAATAAACAAACTTTACTTTTGTTTATAAGTAGCGTCGAGATGGTGTGACGCTCTCCACCAAGATGGAATGGGCGGAAGTGAAAAATAATAAGAACGATTATGCCAGGTGCAAGCCGGGAGTTATAATGATATTGTTCGTTCTTTTTTTTTTTTAAGCATTGAATGAAATGTAATAAAATGACGTAAGAAGCCCTTTTAACAATGCGTGAAAGAATTTTTTTCTTTTTTTTTCTTTTTCCAATTAATTTCGAAGTTTACAAACTTCATCTTCAGAGATGTATTTTTTTTTTTTTTATAAAATAAACAAACTTTACTTTTGTTTATAAGTAGCGTCGAGATGGTGTGACGCTCTCCACCAAGATGGAATGGGCGGAAGTGAAAAATAATAAGAACGATTATGCCAGGTGCAAGCCGGGAGTTATAATGATATTGTTCGTTCTTTTTTTTTTTTTTAAGCATTGAATGAAATGTAATAAAATGACGTAAGAAGCCCTTTTAACAATGCGTGAAAGAATTTATTTCTTTTTTTTCTTTTTCCAATTAATTTCGAAGTTTACAAACTTCATCTTCAGAGATGTATTTTTTTTTTTTTTATAAAATAAACAAACTTTACTTTTGTTTATAAGTAGCGTCGAGATGGTGTGACGCTCTCCACCAAGATGGAATGGGCGGAAGTGAAAAATAATAAGAACGATTATGCCAGGTGCAAGCCGGGAGTTATAATGATATTGTTCGTTCTTTTTTTTTTTTTTAAGCATTGAATGAAATGTAATAAAATGACGTAAGAAGCCCTTTTAACAATGCGTGAAAGAATTTATTTCTTTTTTTTCTTTTTCCAATTAATTTCGAAGTTTACAAACTTCATCTTCAGAGATGTATTTTTTTTTTTTTTATAAAATAAACAAACTTTACTTTTGTTTATAAGTAGCGTCGAGATGGTGTGACGCTCTCCACCAAGATGGAATGGGCGGAAGTGAAAAATAATAAGAACGATTATGCCAGGTGCAAGCCGGGAGTTATAATGATATTGTTCGTTCTTTTTTTTTTTTTTAAGCATTGAATGAAATGTAATAAAATGACGTAAGAAGCCCTTTTAACAATGCGTGAAAGAATTTATTTCTTTTTTTTCTTTTTCCAATTAATTTCGAAGTTTACAAACTTCATCTTCAGAGATGTATTTTTTTTTTTTTTATAAAATAAACAAACTTTACTTTTGTTTATAAGTAGCGTCGAGATGGTGTGACGCTCTCCACCAAGATGGAATGGGCGGAAGTGAAAAATAATAAGAACGATTATGCCAGGTGCAAGCCGGGAGTTATAATGATATTGTTCGTTCTTTTTTTTTTTTTAAGCATTGAATGAAATGTAATAAAATGACGTAAGAAGCCCTTTTAACAATGCGTGAAAGAATTTATTTCTTTTTTTTCTTTTTCCAATTAATTTCGAAGTTTACAAACTTCATCTTCAGAGATGTATTTTTTTTTTTTTATAAAATAAACAAACTTTACTTTTGTTTATAAGTAGCGTCGAGATGGTGTGACGCTCTCCACCAAGATGGAATGGGCGGAAGTGAAAAATAATAAGAACGATTATGCCAGGTGCAAGCCGGGAGTTATAATGATATTGTTCGTTCTTTTTTTTTTTTTTAAGCATTGAATGAAATGTAATAAAATGACGTAAGAAGCCCTTTTAACAATGCGTGAAAGAATTTATTTCTTTTTTTTCTTTTTCCAATTAATTTCGAAGTTTACAAACTTCATCTTCAGAGATGTATTTTTTTTTTTTTATAAAATAAACAAACTTTACTTTTGTTTATAAGTAGCGTCGAGATGGTGTGACGCTCTCCACCAAGATGGAATGGGCGGAAGTGAAAAATAATAAGAACGATTATGCCAGGTGCAAGCCGGGAGTTATAATGATATTGTTCGTTCTTTTTTTTTTTAAGCATTGAATGAAATGTAATAAAATGACGTAAGAAGCCCTTTTAACAATGCGTGAAAGAATTTTTTTCTTTTTTTTTCTTTTTCCAATTAATTTCGAAGTTTACAAACTTCATCTTCAGAGATGTATTTTTTTTTTTTTTTATCACTCAGACCCCAAGAAGTTATATATCTTGGATTTTCAATAAGTGTTACTCGTCAGAAGAAAAGGCGAAAATCGTTATCTAAAACACCAGGAGAATAAAAAATAAAATTATATATATATAATTTTATTTTTTATTCTCCTGGTGTTTTAGATAACGATTTTCGCCTTTTCTTCTGACGAGTAACACTTATTGAAAATCCAAGATATATAACTTCTTGGGGTCTGAGTGATGATTAACTCTGATGGACCGTTAAGAATACAAACATTATCATAAACTGGAATCTAATTTTCTATTATTTGTCTGAGTGATGATTAAACGGACCGTTAAGAACGTGAAGCCTTTGAGAAGGAATAAACTGGAATCTAATTTTCTATTGTTTATTTATACATGCTCTGGTGTAAAGACTTAATATCTATTGAGCTTAAACCTTGAAATGCTGACTATAAATAATAAATATATGCATTTATATTCATATGTATAAACATATATAAATATATAAGATTGTTGTCGTTTGTAGTGTCTATAGTGTATAGGTAAGAGATAAGGTTTTGAGTTTAAGGTTTTAGAAGGTTCTACCAATGTTAAAGTATGTGCACCGGGTGAACTGAAAGACATTCTTTCAGTTCACCCGGTGCACATACCTTTGCATTAGTACAGCCTTCTAAAACCTTAAACTCAAGAGCAAGACGATAAAAAAGAAATAAAAAGACTTTGATTCTTACTGTCCCACTCTCTTTCTCCCTCTCTCTCTCCGTCTGTCTGTTTCTCTCTCTCTCTCTCTTTCTCTCTCTCTCTTTATATATATATATGTATATATATGTGTATATATATATATATATATATATATATATATATATTGCAGCTCATCTACGAGTAACTTGATATTGGAATTGTAATATAATATTAAGATTAAAGGGCGTACAATGAAAGTGACTAAACTCACTCAGGAAAAAAATAAAATATCTCAATTATAAAAACTAGAAAAAGTACCGACAGTAGTGCAAATCATCCAAATCAATATATATATATATATATATATATATATATATATATATATATATAGAATAAATATGTGTTATTGTTTATTATCTATGTACGTATACGTTTCGTCCTTTTTAAATCGGGACTCATCAGCATAGAGATATGATTATTCACTACCGGTCACGCGATTCGAAACCCTGGACTATAAGTATTTTTCAACTCAAATCTTACGTCTTTAACCACTCGGCCAATTTCAAATAGCGAATAAACGATGATAATTTTAACATTTTATCGGCGGGCTTAACGTCTAAGCATTCTACTTCTTTTAAGGGAAGGAACGATGCATTATAAAGCAAGTGACGTCATGCTGTGTTAATACTACCATTATAGTGCTCTACTTTTTTGAGGAGCGAAAAATAATAAATATTTGTTATTGTTTATTATCTATGTACGTATACGTTTCGTCCTTTTTAAATCGGGACTCATCAGCATAGAGATATGATTATTCACTACCGGTCATGCGATTCGAAACCCCGGACTACAAGTTTTTTTCAACTCAATATATATATATATATATATATATATATATATATATATAATTTTTTTTAGCTAATTTAAATGTGTATATTGTAGCTCAATAGTGTACGACTAGAGCTCTTAATTTAACATCATGTAAAACTTTATTTATTAAGTGAACAACGTTCTATATACTCTTTAAATTTTTTTATTTGCAAACAATTATTTTTGCCTATCTCAAGAACATACATTTTCATGATATACAAAATAGAACCGATTTTTCTTGACTAGGCTTCATCGGTGCATAAAAAAATTCACTAAGTCATACTGAAAAAATGTGAATGCATCACATATTCATTTATATTTTGCATATTGTCTTTATCCTTACTATTTTCCCAAAGGGAAATACTTATTTAACCATATTTTGGCATATAAATGTAAATATTATTATATGTCCGTTCCATTTGCATTCTTCTCTTTTACCGAGATCGATAAGAATTCATAAAAACATACTCTAAAAGTTAACATATAAGTAATCCATGTTTCTGTCATCTTTCGAATTTAAAACCTCTTTTCTATTTCTTTCTTATCTTTTTACTTCATTTAATACCTATATAATAAAGTAATGTCTTTTTCCCCGTGCAAATCATTTTGGGAAAATAACCTACTACTTTCTATGCAAAAATTTTCCACTCACCACCTATAGCACTTCCTAAAGCGTGTTTCACAAAAATATGCTTACATTTGTTATACCTACAAACAGTATTACATTTATTCCGAGACATCTCTTTCTCCCAAATACGTCTTAAAACAGAGTGTAGCAACCATTTAAATGCCATACTCCCACGTAACTCTTCTATATGGTGTCTTTCTTATAGCAACGACATTCTGTCATTCAGGGAATTCAATTATGTAATTCTGGCCGCTTGAAACTTATACATTTTGGGTAACTGCATTAAGTGTCTACGTTGGCCATGTTTCAGATCACAGGCAAGTACCGTTTCGACGTTGATCTTTTTCATTTCTATTTTTATTACTTATTTTCGACGATATATTTTCTTGTATACTATTTTAGATAGGACAAACCGCTCAAAATTACGTAGCTATGAAGTTTCAACGTGTGGTAATTCATGCTCTTCCAACAAAATAAACATTGGGATTTCTTCGAAGACCGAATAGAATTATTTTCGTCGTAAATATTCTGTATTTGACCATACATCATTAAAAAAAAACAATAAAACAATCATTTTAATAAATGAAACAATAATTATTATGACTAAACATAAACGTTTGCTTGCATTATTCATCGGAGAATAATAGAGCACATTTACGAATATGAATACCGATTTTCTTTTTTTTTACTAAATGTATTACTTGTAGAAAATCCCGCTATCAAAAGAAATTAAACATTGCTTTGGTTAAGAAAGATTTTTTTTACACGAATAAATATAAAATATATTCGGGATTATTCTGTTTTTGGATACGTTTTATAAGCTTATTTAAATTTCTATTAATTAATTTCCACAATTTCTTTAATATATACTTTTTTTATAAAGAAAAATAAATAACACAATGACCTACAGCGATTAAAACACGTAATTAACGTTTGATTTTCCGATTTTTATTAGGGGTCAGGAATTTCTGTGTAGCTGACTTGCGATTTTTTTGGTCTCTATGACACGATTGCCACATTCTCCTTTCTCTATCTGTATGTATGTCTGTCTATCTCTTCCCTCTCTCTCTCTCTCTCTCTCTCTCTCTCTCTCTTTCTCTCTCTCTCTTTCTCTCTCTCTCTCTCTTACAGCAAAACGTCTGATGTCATTGTTATGTAAAGCACATGTGTAGTTGACTTACCATATTATTATAATAGTTTCTATGTTACGATTGCGACATCCCCCTCTTTTGTTTGTCTGTCTCTCTTTTTCCCAACCATTTCTAATAATAGACCGTCCAATGTTTTCCGGTTTGTTCACAACCGAAAACAAGAAGATCAATCTCTCAATATGAGTGATATCTAAGAGGAAAAAATGAGAGTCTTGGAGAATGAGTTGTGTCCTTTCAAAATAAATGAAATACATAAAAATACATAATACATAAAAATGAAAGTGGGGAGTGGGAATCATTGAGGATTTCTATTACCGGGGGTTGCTCATTCACTCGATGAGCTAAACTTAATGTTGCTAAAATAATGTTCTTTTATTTTGTATTTTTCTAATCGGATTTTTTTTCAGTTTTGAATTTGAAATTTGTCATTTTTGTCCTTCTCTCGTGTTTTTTATACATGAGTATACACATACCCATCATCATTATTCTTATTTTAATTTTTCTAATTATGATACATTTTCTTCTTATAAATAGCATTATATTTTCCAGTTATATCGTGATTTTTCTCATATCCCTATTTTTCTATATATTTTCTATTTACTCTTTTATAATTTTTTTATCTTCTAATTATTTGAATTTTCATTAATTTAAACTAGATTCTATTTTGTTTTCTATTTTAAATAAAATATATATTTTTGGTTATTTGTTTATTTATTTTATTCTTTATTATTTCATTTCTGAATTTTACTTTTTTATTTACCTTATCTAGTTTTATTATATTTTATTTTTTCTATTCTAACATTATTATTATTATTAGTAGTAGTAGTAGTAGTAGTAGTAGTAGTAGTAGTAGTAGTAGTAATAGTAGTAATATTGTTGAATGCAACTATTGTTTATATTTTAATTTAATTTATTTTTCGATGTATTTTTTCTTATGTCTTTTTTTCTCTCATATAATTTCTTCTTCTCGGTTCAACCTATATGGTGAATGCTTTGAATGTTTTAAATGTTTGATTTGTTATTCAATTTGCTGTCTTTTGGCTATTACTTAAGTTCTTTTACTGGTGTTGTCTTTTAGTACTGAAATCTGATTTGTTTTCTCAAGAGACTTTTGTATGTGATGTTATAAAAGGCTCTGACGAAGTGACGTTTTTGGAATCTTCAAAAATAATAATAAATAAAATATTTCCAAAAAAATCATGGAAACGATCGTACGCCTAATAATAGTTGCTTTTGAATTCTTGGAACAATGTTCACAATTTATTGATCTCAACTAACTTTTTATATATATATATATATATATATATATATATATATATATATATATATATATATATATATATATGGGAAAATGAAAAAGGAAAACCAAAAAGGGATGTTTTTTATGTGTACATCAACGTGTCGTCTTTATTTATAAGACTTCATCAGGATGATAATATAAAGAAAAATGTTATGCAAGTACAAACACATATAGGGTTGACATATTGGGAAGAAAGGAAGAAAATAGTAGCCACTACTGGAGAAAACAGTAGGGTGGGCGTCCGTGCTTGGTGGAGTCAATAGTGAGGAATGAAAAATGAATGTTTATGAAAAGGAGTGGGGAAGAATGGAAAGATGGGGGTGAGCAAGGATACTGTGGCTGGTTGTAAGAGAAAGAGGTTGGGGATGAGCGGGAATAATGCGGATGGCAGTGAGTGAGGGAGTGGAGGGTGGAGGAGAGGGAGGAAGGAGGTATTTGAATAGGTGGCTGTGGTTAAGACTGAAGGGGAAAAATAGGTTGGAATGTTTGGGTTCATGGTGAATGGTGAATGTAGGTGTGGGGGTGTATGCAGAGAAATGGAGGGTGGGTAGAGAAGGAGGGGGCCTGTGATTTTGGTGGATGGGTGAAAGTCACGGTCTTAGAGAGGATTTGAGAAAATGAGGGGATTTGAGAGTGGGAGGTATGGAAGAGTAAGGGTACGAAAGAAGTTGTTGAGAGGGGGAATATATATATATATTTTTTTATATTTTTTCAAGAAATCAGTAAGATGCCAAGATTTTTTTATATAGTGAATCAAATATTTAAAACAAGACCGTTCTGTTTCAATGAAAATAAGAAGTCGATTGTTATATATTTTTATTTTACTATTTAGCAGGCCAACCGTACGGGAGAAAACTCCCAAACGTCGACGCTCTCTTTCATGTAATGTTGAGACAAATTTGAAAAAACATTTTATTATAACCTTTCAGCGTATGGACGCTTGCTTTCACTACTGCTATGTGTACTTACATCACACAATGTCGACACGACACTGTCTCACCATTACACCAAGGAGGGCTTTGCCGTTTGGGAGTTCTCTCCCGTACGGTCGGCGTAGTAAATAGTCAAAAAAATATATATAACAGTGTCGGATTCTTATTTTTCATTGAAAAAGAACAGCCGCACTTTATCGATTTCTTTAACAGAATTGTATTTTATTTTTAAAAAATGTCTTCTAATGTGAAAAAAAACATATATATATATATATATATATATATATATATATGAGATAAAGTAAAGTAACACGGAATCACATAATGTGATTCCGTGTTACCTTACTTTATTTTACACTTGCTCTGTTTATTACATGGAGCTTTCATACTCGGATTTCCTTCTGGAATTTATTTCACTCTAACTATATATATATATATATATATATATATATATATATATATAATCAGGCATTCAGACTATATATAGTCAGCCATTTTTTGCCAATGATCTTTAACATCCACATTTTCTTAACAGAGCTGTTCATTATTCAAATTTCTGGCAGACTTTTTGCTATATTTGCCGAACATTCATAGTATTCTGGATGTACGTTTTGGACATGTTACATTTTTCTATTCAAGTGGATTATCTTTGCTCAAAAATTTTGTATATTTCTGTATATATTTTTATATTTTGAAAATATGTGCTAACAGTAATATAATTTTATTTTTTATCCCTATTTTCTTCTGTGATGATAAAAGCTTGCATTTTTGAAAATCCATGAGTTAAGCAAGGAGAGAAAATGTTTATTTTTATATTCCTTGTTTAAACTACTTTATAATTCAATAAATATTGTTCTTTTTCAAATTTTTATTATAATCTCTCATTTCATTGTATGTGTGCATATATATATATATATATATATATATATATATATATATATATATATATATATATATATATATATATATATATGTATATATATATATGTATATATAAAGAGAGAGAAAGAAAGATAATACTTTAAAGATATAAATAATATATTTAACCAGTAGACTATCAGGATAAAAGCAAAGCTCAATATAATGTATAGATCAATAATATTAATGTATTTTTTATATATTTTAAATATTTTCAAAGCTTAATTTTATTATCTGCAGTAATATCATTACGGTAATGGTCCTCTGAGGAGAAGATTTTCTTTGAAAACTCATGAGTTAAGGACGCAGTATCACCTCTTTGTTTTTGAACTTTAATAAAATCTGATTAATTTCTCATTTTATTATGTCATTCGATTAATATTTATATATATATATATATATATATATATATATATATATATATATATATATATATATATATATATATATATATATATATATATATATATATATATATATAATGTTGATTTTCTTTCGGATACGGAATTTTATTAGGAAAGTTATGAAGGGAAGATATGTGTTATCTTTCATGATTAAAAGATACGAGACAATAATGTGCCAGCCGCCCGGTTTCGCCCACACTTAACGAAAGCTATATCGTGGGATTTTAAAATGGGAGAATGTAGAGAATAAAGGAAAGTATATATTTAAAACAAAGAGTGTTATGTTATTTACAATGGGTATTGTCTTAGAGACTAATCACACTCAGCTCCAATAGACACTTCTGTTTACAGAGAGAGGGTCGTTTGAGACGTACGTGGATAGTCTCCAAGATTTTAAGGTGGAAAATGGCGTGAGAACTTCTCAAGATGGTAAATGGGTAAATGCTGCAGTTCGTTAGGCACGATGTGTTTTTAATCAAATGATGTGTTTTTAACTGAATGATGTGTTTTTAATCAAATGATGAGTTTTTAATCAAATGATGTGTTTTAATCGAATGATGTGTTTTTAATCAAATGATGAGTTTTTAATCAAATGATGTGTTTTTAATCAAATGATGAGTTTTTAATCAAATGATGTGTTTTAATCGAATGATGTGTTTTTAATCAAATGATGAGTTTTTAACCAAATGATGTATTTTTAATCAAATGATGTGTTTTTAATCAAATGATGAGTTTTTAATCAAATGATGTGTTTTTAATCAAATGATGTGTTTTAATTAGATGTGTTTTTAACCAAATGATGTGTTTTTAATCAAATGATGTGTTTTTAATCAAATGATGAGTTTTTAATCAAATGATGTATTTTTAATCAAATGATGTGTTTTTAATCAAATGATGTGTTTTTAATCAAATGATGAGTTTTTAATCAAATGATGTGTTTTTAACCAAATGATGTGTTTTTAATCAAATGATCTGTTTTTAATCAAATGATGAGTTTTTAATCAAATGATGTGTTTTAATCGAATGATGTGTTTTTAATCAAATGATGAGTTTTTAACCAAATGATGTATTTTTAATCAAATGATGTGTTTTTAATCAAATGATGAGTTTTTAATCAAATGATGTGTTTTTAATCAAATTATGTGTTTTTAATCAAATTATGTATTTTTAATCAAATGATGTGTTTTTAATCAAATGATGAGTTTTTAATCAAATGATGTGTTTTTAATCAAATTATGTGTTTTTAATCAAATTATGTATTTTTAATCAAATGATGTGTTTTTAATCAAATGATGAGTTTTTAATCAAATGATGAGTTTTTAATCAAATGATGTGTTTTAATCGAATGATGTGTTTTAATCGAATGATGTGTTTTTAATCAAATGATGAGTTTTTAACCAAATGATGTATTTTTAATCAAATGATGTGTTTTTAATCAAATGATGAGTTTTTAATCAAATGATGTGTTTTTAATCAAATGATGAGTTTTTAACCAAATGATGTATTTTTAATCAAATGATGTGTTTTTAATCAAATGATGAGTTTTTAATCAAATGATGTGTTTTTAATCAAATGATGAGTTTTTAACCAAATGATGTATTTTTAATCAAATGATGTGTTTTTAATCAAATGATGAGTTTTTAATCAAATGATGTGTTTTTAATCAAATGATGTGTTTTAATTAGATGTGTTTTTAACCAAATGATGTGTTTTTAATCAAATGATCTGTTTTTAATCAAATGATGAGTTTTTAATCAAATGATGTATTTTTAATCAAATGATGTGTTTTTAATCAAATGATGTGTTTTTAATCAAATGATGAGTTTTTAATCAAATGATGTGTTTTTAACCAAATGATGAGTTTTTAACCAAATGATGTATTTTTAATCAAATGATGTTTTTAATCAAATGATGAGTTTTTAATCAAATGATGAGTTTTTAACCAAATGATGTATTTTTAGTCAAATGATGTGTTTTTAATCAAATGATGAGTTTTTAATCAAATGATGTGTTTTTAATCAAATGATGTGTTTTTAATCAAATGATGTGTTTTTAATCAAATGATGTGTGTTTTAATCGAATGGTCGGTTTTAGAAGACCCGTATGTATGTTTTAGAACGGCTGTTAACCGAAAGGTTCCATTCCTAATTTTACTAGGGATGTGTTGCTATACTCTGTTGTCCAATGTCAACGTCGTATTTTCGAAAGCAAAATAGCAAATTTTCACTGCTGAGCTTATGTGTTTGGCGAACTTCTTACTTACTGTACCAAGGCAACCAAATATTAATCGGACATTTAGTCACCGTATTCGGTTTTATTTCAGAAAAATTGGCTACTTTCCTTTTGATGACTGACATAATCACATCCAGTGGGTAGCCATTATTGGACAATAATTTTTATTTCTGCGTCTAATTTTGATTTTGAACAAATCATAAAGGCTCTGTGTGTTAGGGTCCAAATTAAATTTAACTTTCGTTTGCTTGGACAAAATGAATCCCAGCGAGTATGCGATCCTGTAAACATAGGTTTACGGTAAATTGATGTAAGGTAACAGGATCGAGTTTGAGTCACCAATACATCGAGGAAAGCTAGAGAGGAATTGCACTCTCCTTTATGAGAATACTTTAATGTGGGATGCATTTTGTTCGATAGGGAGAAGACTGAATTTGCCTCTGTTTGATTATTGAAGGGGCAAAATGTGTCGTCTACATATCGAAAGTAGACTAAAAGTTTCATGGGCCTAGACAGTAATTCTTTCTCATAGAAACCCACAAAAATGTTCGCCATCGTTGGTTCCAGAGCTAAGCTCATGGAAACAGTATCTATTTGCTTATATATTACATCGTTAAAACTGAATTCAACAAATGTAGTGGAAAAGTTTATTAGATCAATGAGCATGCTCTTCAAAATGGAAAGGGCAATAAATGGTTACATCCATGGCCATCCCTACTACAGGCCAGGCAATCGTGCAACTGGGGTCTTTTACTGGGGGCCATGTGAATTTTCTTAAATATTCGATATAGAACTTGCAAACAAAAGTAAAATTCCTCTGTGAGATTAGTTTGATGTTTTTATGTGTTTTACATACCAAATAATAAGAACCACAATAAGCTAATTGATAAATTTTACAATTATTGACAAATTCCTATAAATGAAGAGACAGGTAATTTTGAATAAACAAAGGCAAATGCATATTTCAATGAAGAATTTTTATTTCAATGTTGGAGCTTTTTTTAGAGATTTTGTACTTATGTCAAAAGATAATTACTTGTATATTGTGGTTAAAAAGAAAAAAAAGGATCCGCACCAGTTGATGATATAGTTTGCAACTTCTATATTGAATATTTAAGAAAATTCACATGGCCCCCAGTAAAAGACCCCAGTTGCACGATTGCCTGGCCTGTAGTAGGGATGGCCATGGTTACGATATAAGAATTCGGCACAGATATCTATTGTTTCCAAAATAAGAACAAAAGTAAATAGGTTACTAATATCATACGAGCACATAAATTTATTAGTAACCTTAAATAGTTGAATGTAATTTGCAAAATTAAATGAATCTTTTAGGCTGAATTTATTATAGCACTCTAATACTCGTTGTAAAATACCAAAGATTCATTTTGCGACCTTGTGTTGTGAGTATCCTACCATATAAAGAATAGGTATTAATGGGATATCTGCCTTGTATGTTTTGGGTAATCCATATAGACGTGGACGAATAAAGCCGGGTGGTCTAATCTCACTAGCTATATTAGAATGGAGTACATCGCTTTTTACCCATTTAACCAATTTTTTGGAACTTGGTTTGTAAGGAAGCTGTTGCATCATGGGTGCTGACAGGGCCCAACTTGATGAATTTTTCCGTGTCATACAATATAACCACCATTTTGTTAACGTAATCTTGATGGTTTAACACACAACAACCCCTGAACCTTTTTCCGGTATGGTTATTACCAGGGACTTATTTTGTCGTAGAGTTTTAATGACAGAGAAGTGTTGCTTCCGCCATTTAAACTCTGAATGGGATACTGGTGTACTCGCATAGATGTGAGCAAGGTCATTCAATCTAACCTTAAGGTCTCTTACTTTGGTATTAGAAATCGGTGGAAGTCTCACTGCCTGAGAATTTAGAATTTAGAATTTCAAATTCTGAAAATACTTTTTCACGTTTAACACTAGATGGTGGAATACAAAATTCTAATCCATGATCCAGTATTAAAAGTTCCGCAGGAGACATCTTCTGCGAGGATAGGTTTAGGACGTTCTTGCCCACCTCTGAGTTTATGGAGCAACCAAATGTCTTATATATTAAATGTTGCAACTTATTTTTGAATTGAAGCACTAGTTTTTTACGGTACGTTCATGTATAATAGCAACATGCCGTGAGAAACGAACGAAAGAATGCTCCCTGATTCCCTCCCTAGTTGCACAAGTGTGGTATATATATATATATACTAGCATATGGGCACAGGGATTTTGGGGGTATGAAGTACGCTGACAGGCTTTGTTTAAATTTATGGAGCTCTCTTAATTTCAGTATTATACTATGGCAACTACACGATAAATTTTATTCTTCAAAATCCTCTACAATTTGTTAATTCTTTAAAAAAAATAATTTTTATATGAAGCTCTTCTGACCTATCAAAAAAATCAGCAAACAGCAAAACTTTATTTTAGTCAGCAATAAAATCGTATGTTAAAAAAATATTTTATTTAAAAAAGTTTTAATTTACTTTTGTAACAAAAATCTGTTTTTTCGTATTCTCCCTTATTTTTATCATAGATCTTATCACCAATTATCGAAAATAAAGCGCTTGGATTAAATAATAATCCCCATCAATGGATTTCACGTAAAATGTTACCTTGCAAATATTATGTTTGTTATCAATAAAATAAAGTAAAAAATAAATAAAATATCGTATTTTCTGTTTATAGGCTTCCGGTATGTAAAAGAGCGCATGGTATTAGTATAAAACTTCTTAATACAGAATTAATAGCATCATTGGATTATTTGTAAAATTTTACATTAGGAAAGTAGTGTTTGATTTTGGTATAGGGCTTTATTTTCAATTGTATTATCAGACAGAGAGAGAGACCACGAATATAATATATACTAGCTGTTCCTACCCAGCGTTGTCCAGTAGTGTTTTACTACAATTTTTTTAAAAACTATACTGACCCTAAACGTAAGAAAAATTGTGTTTCATTTTGTTACTGGGCTTTGTTATAAATAAAGTAAAACATCATCTTTGTTGTTTATTGGTATCCGGCGTGTTTCCTTTTTGTTTTGTTTTGATTTGTTTGTTACTAAAAAAAAAGACGTCGTGTGAAGAAAAATGTGAAAATAAACCAAGGGTCATCATTTAGTTCAATATTTCGCCATGAGACATGAGACGAAATATTAAATCAAATGACGACTCGGTGTTTTTGCTTATTTCCTTTTGTCGCCTATACATACAATAAAATGTTTATACAATAACTGTTGCTTGTACATAAACATTGCTTCTAACAAAGCCTTCATCAGATGATAACTCTGGGTTTAGGCATTGTTTCGGGACAATCATTACCACTAACCCAGACTTTGTTGGATTGTCGTCACTCTGTGGGATTGCCATATCCACGCTGATGCAAATAGAGCCTTATCTTGTATTTTCTTTATGTATTTTTCTTGTCTGATGTAGAATGACCAAAATTATTCAAGAACGCGGGTGTTGAGTTGGCAATAAAACCTCGGCATCCGACTTCGATAGAAAATACAATGGTTTTCCAACCATTTCTGACGCATCCTTCTCATAGATCTTTATATCTTTCCAACTTATGCTGGTGTGTTCAGTCAATTTTTTTCTCAAATGGAACCGTTAATTCAATGACGACAATTTTTTTCGAATTCATAGACAAAATGACAATACCCGGACACTGGTTCGTTAACGTTATTTTTGTTGGAAATACGAGCCGGCGTTCTAAGTCGAATGTAACGTGCCAGTATGTGCAGCCATCAAACTATGACATGTTCTGCCTACGTTTCTCATGTTTTTCTTTCATTAAGATGGGATTACACATTAAACTAAGCGGTCCAAACATTTCATAATAAATAGATCAAACGGTTTCAATCCGTAAACAAAAGCTACATTTAGAATCGTGTGCGTTTTATTGGCTTATTGATCAAATTCAGCCGTTTTCTCTTTACTTAGTAAATTTGGTGCGGGACTAGGAGTGACTACCCCCCACCACCACCACCACCACACACACACACACACAACCACACAAATAAGTCTACATCATTCTGCTTCGGAAATTGTAAAAGAAATATGATAGAAATTTTATACGGGTCACTTTTTTGTATTACACCGTCTGTTCGTTCAGTTCATATTAATGACTACGACTATCAACAAGTACGGGGCTGATAAAAAGACTTTAAAAGTTACGTTCCAAGATTATAAATAATACCTATTTGTCCACAATCTTCTTTCCCGTGACGTTCTTAGTATATACATAACAAAACGTCCCTTACAATTATTTGTTTTATAGTCAAGCTTAATAAAATGTTATACATTATTTTTCTCTATAGATTGGTAAGTATGAATGTCTCGGTTTTTGGTCAGCTTACTGAGAGAAGAGGAAGGATCGTAGTATCAATTAGCAGCTTCTAGCTAAAAAAACACTAGTTCTTACCAGTCAGTTACCATAGAAACGTAGCGTATTCATCACATCGAATGAGAAAATAAGTTAGTTTCCATAGATACGTACGATAATTCTATGATGCCTGTTCTTGGTTATAACATAATACGAACGTTCCCTAGTAATTTTTTTTATTTATGCATTGAATTTTTATTTATTTTTCATTTTTATTTTAATTTAATGTTATATGATATTTAATTGTTATTCAAATCTATGACCGGTTTTGCAAAAAATATTCGCTAGTCGAAAAAATGATGTTATGTTAAAGTCCACTTAAATTCAAGCGAAACTCATCTGGTGAATGAAGATCTAAGAGACTATTTACTGAAAGTTTATTATCTTTTATTAACTACTAGTGCCCACTATCTGTCAGAAATGACGAAAGAAATTATGCTTCTCCAGTATTCGCACTAATATTCATATAAAATCATAAAATTGCGTCAGTAGTTTAATTTTTCATTCAGAAAATATTATCATTTCTGATGACCTAAAGAAAAACACCAACCTTGAGTTTGATTTTTTTTATTTCCTTTCTTTTAATTTTCTTTCTTTGATTATTGAGGAGTAGGGAGTCTATATATTAAAATGGCAGCTAGATACCGGATGTTAAAAACGTCAAAGATATCAGAAATAAATGATGACAATCGTCGCTTACATGAAGAAATAAGAAATAATAAAAGAAAGAAAGAAAGAAACCACATGTTCCACACCGGAAAGTTAAGAAACGAAGAAAAGAAAAACGTATAAATTGGTATAGAAAGCAGAAAAGGAGAAAAAAGAAAGAAAACTTTATGGAAGTAAATATGAGTTCGCTCTTTCCTCTTTCGTCGAGCATTTTTGTACTCGTTAACTTTTTGGGATGGGATCATATATATATATATATATATATATATATATATATATATATATATATATATATATATATACAAATAAATACACATTGCCCTTTCTTATAGAATGGGGGTGTTTATGTTTGTACCCATTGACATTCATTCAAATAAATAAATATATATTTCATTGATATATTATATACGCTGAGTCCAGAACATGTCCACCTCCCTAACATTAATTCATTTGTTTTGGTGTGAATTAACATAAAGGCAGTTTAACCAAAGAAAAACGATAAAAGAAAACAAAAAACGGAAATTCTTAGGATACGTCTATTCAATCTACGTGTTTAGCGATGAAAATGCTATTTTAAGCTGAAGCGTGGCGGACCGTCAATAAGGCCTCCTGTAGAGATGCACCAAAGTTTAACCTGAGTAATTTCTAGCCTTATTCGGGAATAATACAAACATACGAATAATTGGAATGTATACAAAATATGTGGTAAATTTTACCTCAAATTGTAAACGAAATAAAAGTATACAATTTTAATACTTATGTTACAAATATTTCTATAATATACGTTATAATTACATCGACAACAATCCTTTCTTTATTTAAACAAGCGAAACTGCGCTCCGTTTGGTTGCATATTTTTGATAGTATATATATATATATATATATACACATACCTATTAATCATAAAGTGTATGAATCTGTCCTTCAGAGTACTCTTACTTACTCTGCCAGATTCTATATATAGTGCTACAAAAACTCGCACAAACACCATGCGTTTTAGCCAATTTACATAATTAATTGATTTTAAATTTCTAATAAACTAATATTCACAAATATGCACTTATAACTCGTGTTCTCAAATTTACATATGTATTTAGAATTTTTTCTTCCATATTAAGAAAACGTATTAATACAATTAATTAAAGACATTTTATTTTTTAAAAAACGATCGCTTAGATGTTTACAAATAAAGCAATGTAGTTTTCTTATGTATTTTTCCGGAAATGACGTAATTGTCACAAATTACTTTTTTTTTGTAAGCAGATAAAAGTATTTTATTAAAATATGTTTTTACCTGTGAACAAAAACATTTTATTTATTTATTCGTTAAATAAATAAATAAATATTTCTTTTATTAAATTTCACTGGGTCACGTGACCCTTGCAAATGTAAACATCACTCTTCCTTCGATCTGGCTAATTCATAAGTAAGTGTCCATGCAAAATTTAAAAAATAAATACATTTCATCAAATTCAATCAAAGAAATATTCATTTTAACCAATAAATAAAATGTCGTTATTTTGTTACATTTTCAGGTGATAAAAATGTTTTAATTTTGGCGTTTCATTTGTACGATTTTTTTAAACGGTTTTAACTCTGGCGTTTCACTCCTACGATACGATAAAACTTGCTAGATTACTGTTTTTAATCTTTTAAATGTTTTTGAATTTTTAATGATTTTTTTTGTTATTAACTACACAGGGTTTAAATAAAAAATAAGTTGAATTCGTTTCGATCATAAAAATATAGTTGCCATCCTTATAAACATTCAGAAAGAGGTTAGCTTACTTTAAAAAAGTAAGAATCAAGCATTTTACTCTGAATACTTTACGTGACTGCGATATTCAGCTCTCCCAAAAAGGGCACACTGGATTGAGAACAAAAAAACAAAAATGGTTAATTCCTATTTTAGTCACGTAAATTATTTAGAGCGAAATGAGTTTCAGAATTATTTCAAAACAACTTATTTTTTAACTTTAAAGCATGTTTAATAAAAACAAATACAAAAACATGAAAAAGACAGATATAGCAAACTTAATCGTATACGTGAAACCCCGAAATGAAAAGTTGATCAGAAAAATATAGTCGTCATCTTTATAAACATTCCGAAAGAGGCTAACGAATAATGAGTCAAGATCATAATTTTTTAGCTTAAAAAAGTAAAAAAAACAAAAAACATTTCACGCTAAATAATTTACGTGACTGAGATAAGAATTAATCTATAAATATTGCTCCAGTCAAGAAGGATGTCTCCTATTCTGACCAAAGACAGGTCTGATACTTTGATCCCAGTCTGAAGCCAGGAATTCCAATAATTGTTAGGTATTATTGGAGCAATGCACTTTATATCAACGCCTCCTCCCATGAGATTCTACATTTTTCAGTCGGTGTGCGGTAGCATATTGCATACCGGCCGGAGGCGCCAGAAACGCCAGAGGCGCCAGTAGTCGTGACTCAAATGAGCATTTACGCACATGCAAATGCAAATTGGGTGATCAGTTTTGAATACAATTTTAGCATCAAATGATCCACCATTTACGGGCCATTCTAACTTTTTAAGATAATAAACCAATTTTCTTTTGTGATGTGAGATAAATTCGATGCATTGTTTTTCAATGGGGCTGGGTTGGTTCTACTTTTTAAAGCGATTAGATGCGGTTTTATGACTTAGGTTAGTGGTAAAAAGTTTTTGGTAACCTACTCTAAAATGTTTTACCCCGTTTGTCTTTTGTGTAATTGATTGTTGCCAACGTGACTGAACAGATCAGTCTTCGACAGATAGACTCTGCCAAAGGAGTCAGAAACATGGTCAGACCGAGGTTAGGTATCTGTAATACTTGACACCTGACTCTTCCGGAAAGCACCTCCAAATGGAATACAGTATTCGTCTTGCCTCAAAACTCCGAACATCCATCAAAATCGTGCTTTCACCAAATAGATCGCTTCGAAACCGTCTTTTCCCAGTCCTCTACATTTATGTTTAGGGTCTTGAAGTAATTTTTACGACACCCTTAAAACGCCCCTTTTGCTTGTGTTTCCGGCATTTACCTGGTCGCAGTTCACCATATGACAGTTGTTTACGTAAACTATCATCGTCTTTTCTTTACAACAATATATAGATATATATGTGTGTGTGTGTAAAATTGTGCCGGAAATACACACGCGATACACACGTAGATCATCATAGCGTTAGTCACATGAAACACTTCAAATCTGAACATCGTTAAGCTGTTGTTCTGCAGAAGTTTAATATTTTACTCCAATAAAAGTGCTATTTAAAACTTTAGCGTGTGTGATAGTGTAAAAACATTGCTTTTTCAAACCTAAATGTTTGTGACAGACCAACAAGCATTGTATTTCAAAGTTAAGCCTGCGTAACAGAACAAAAAAATGCTATTTGAAACGATTAATATTGTTCCATGGAACCTTTGCGGTTTTCAGCTTTTACAGAATTGCGTTTTGGCATTTTTCTCTCGTGTTTAGTGAATACATTTATGACTTGTGATAAAATCGGAAGAATGATTTTTTGAATAAATTAACAAGTTTCTGAGTGACCGACAGAACCGACCACTTACCCAAGTCTCTGACTAAGTTTCGTTGACACCAAAGTAACGCAGCGGACTTCATATATATATATATATATATATATATATATATATATATATATATATATATATATATATATATATATATAGTCTAAAGAGGTTTTGAGTTATTTTAAACAAAAAGACAAAAAGAAAGGAAAATGCAGTTTAAATTCCCAGAGAAACTAACTAAATCCAAAATAGTGTAGACTTAACATTTGTTGGAAAATTCATAAATAAATAATATATAATAGTAAGTAAATAAAATAAAAAGGGGGATTAAGTATCTAACAGTGAAACAAAAGCAGGAGACCTTAACGTAAGCATCTAATATTAACACGGGGATCTTCAGCTGTTTACCATGTAACTGTTTCGGAGATTAAAAAACAGGACAGTTATATGCATGGCTCTCCAATGGTACAGATAAAACTATCATTTCCACAATAATAAAGTGTCGAAATAATTCAGCTTAAAATGTTACTTATATATACATAAATAAATAATAATAAAATAATAATAATAATAATAATAATAATAATAATATACTACCCTTAAGACTACCGTGTGATATGGTAATTTGCATATCAAATTAAATTCTTTATAACAATAGTAATACTAGTAATAATAATAATAATAATAATAATAAAATACTATCTAAACACTACACCTACGAACCATTCTACGATATGGTAGCTAGAAATAAAATTATATAGGAATTAAGGTTGCATTAAAAAAAAAAAAAAAATTAAAAAAAAAAGCTTTAGTACCTTTGGTACCAGAAAGGCAAATATATATATATATATATATATATATATATATATATATATATATATATATATATATATATATACCCTGATGGTGACCTGTGACAGAATCATCAGTATTAAGTGTGTAAGCAAACTTGTTTTGTTTTGTTTTTCGTATATCATTTTAACTCTGATATTAAGAAAGATATCAAACATGATGGAGAATTAAATAAAACGTCCAATGGGTAAAAGTTATTTATTTCAAAGTTAAATTGACTGAATAAATATATAAACACGAGCTTCAGTCAAAAATGACGAAAAAAAACTATGCTTCGACAATGTTCACAGTAATATTAATATAAAACCATAGAATAACGTCAGTAATTTAATTTTTAGATATAAATCATTATTATTTTTGCTAATCTAAACAAAAAACTTCGACATTTTATTTAGAGCGGAGTATTTAATTCCGAATTCATTTCAGACGGCGGGGTTGTCTCAATTATTGATTTTCTCGGTTCCCCTAAACACTGACACATTTTTACTCGCATGATAGAATTACTTCTGCGACTGTATTAAGTGACGGAAGGAGAGTACATTTTACACATGCTCCCCTCCTTGGGTTAAGCAATGTGATAAGTGAAATCGTCAATTGCCATAAGCGTGAATGCAAAGCTCTTTGTGTAAACAAATGGAGCAACCTTCGAAAATTGACAGTGTTAATATAAACATTGAGATTTCGCTTTATCGCAGCAGGTAACGGCTGACTGTCAACTATACAGTCGTTTCGATCTCGGCTTGATGCACTTGCCCGTCTAGCCACATTGAAGAGATGTGCTACAGCAAAACAGTATTCTGTGGATGACTATATATATATATACTAATTAATTATCAGTATATATATATATATATATATATATATATATATATATATATATATATATATATATATATATATATATATATGCATACACTGATTTTGTTTTTATTGTTTGGGAGATATATGTATATAAATATATACACACACATACGCGTATATATATATATATATATATATATATATATATATATATATATATATATATATACAGGGTGGGCCAAAATAAGGTTCCTATCTTTAAATTTGAATAACTTGAATTTGAATAACTTCCACAAAATAAAAGTTAAACTCACCAAACTTTATGTGTGTGTAGACTGACCCTTCCGAGATTTTTTGAAATAAACAAAACAAATTTTTGCCGAAAAACACTTCTTAAAACTTACAAAAACTAAAGTATTGTTTTTTACACTGTTTTGAGTTTTTTAAGCAAAAATAATGTTTTCTAAATGAGGGTACGTTCCTTAGGGCTAATACGGCTCATGCTTGCTTCGGAAGGGGTCCTTTACTTATTCTAAAAAAAAAAAGAAAAATCAATAAATAAAAAAGTTATGAATTTTTAAAAATAGGACCCTTATTTTTGCCCACCCTATATATATATATATATAGAGAGAGAGAGAGAGAGAGAGAGAATGAGAGAGAGAGAGAGAGAGAGAGAGAGAGAGAACAGACAACTTATGTTTAGATATCTTAGATGAGGAGGATCCCTTCCATTAGCCGAATCAGGGTATTTGTTTTAGTGGAGAATTAGTCAATGAATCTGTCATAATCGTTGGTGTCTCAAGTACTTTCAAGCCCATCCGGACCCATCTTCAGGGAATCAGGTAAAGATCATGGTGTTGATATTAATAGGTAGTTTTGGCGGGAAAAATATTTTTAATACGGAACTAAAGTTAGCATCATAAACATTTTAGAATTAAATTTGATTCTGTTAATGGCTGTTTTGTTTTGTTTTGTTTTGATGTATAAAGCTTCTAATATATAGAGTTTTTTTGGTTTATTATTGGTATGTTATAATTTGTGTTTTTTACTAATTGTTTTCTACATTGGGAGCGGGGCTAGGAATGCTTTTTATTTGTGAATTCACTAAGTCTAATCGGAGAAAGATGGAATTTGAGTTTTAAAATAAAAACATGTTGAGGTATAATTACTTTGTTGTGGGAGGAGGACACAGTAGTAGAAAAGGTATCAGTTAAAAACATTTTCGCAGAGAAAACTATTTAAAAGTTGTAAGAAAAGATTAATTAAATGAAATTACCTATAATAAAATACAGTACAATTAAATAGAATGTTATGCTTATATTATGCCTCCTTTAAAATACTCTGAAAAAACTCAAATTTGTGGAGTATTTATTAATTGATGTCTAATACCTATTGTTAAAATTTCACAAAAATCGGAGTTATCTAAATTTTCACGAAGAAGGTCCGCCCTCTTCTTACCTCTTTTCCATAAAATTAAATAAAACTAAATATAGCCTGCATTACGACCCCTTAAAACACTTTAAAATACTCCAAAATATTTTTACTTGAGTGATGTCGAATAATAATGTTTCAAATTTTACAAAAATCGGAGATATCCGAATTTTCACGAAGAGATTCCACTTCCTTTTTATTAGCTTTGCATAAAACTAAATTAAACTAAATATAGCCTGCATTACGACCCCTTAAAACACTTTAAAATACTCCAAAATATTTTTACTTGAGTGATGTCTAATAATAATGTTTCAAATTTTACAAAAATCGGAGATATCCGAATTTTCACGAAGCGATTCCACTTCGTTTTTATTAGCTTTGCATAAAACTAAATTAAACTAAATATAGCCTGCATTACGACCCCTTAAAACACTTTAAAATACTCGAAAATATTTTTACTTGAGTGATGTCTAATAATAATTTTTCAAATTTTACAAAAATCGGAGATATTCGACTTTTCACGAAGAGATTCCACTCCCTTTTTATTAGCTTTGCATTAAACTAAATTAAACTAAATATAGCCTGCATTACGCCCCTTAAAACACTTTAAAATACTCGAAAATATTTTTACTTGAGTGATGTCTAATAATAATTTTTCAAATTTTACAAAAATCGGAGATATCCGAATTTTCACGAAGAGATTCCACTTCCTTTTTATTAGCTTTGCATTAAACTAAATCAAGCAAAATATAGCCTGCATTTGGACCCATTATGACTAACAGCTGTGTTCTAAAAATCCATATTGATCAGTCAATTAGTTTACAAATATATAAACATATACCATACCTATCTGTATATAAATACTAGACAAATACTCGTCCCATGAAGGGTTAAATGAATTCCCTGAACAGAATAGTTTTTCCCCACTTTTGTCCTCTTATAAAGATTAAAATCAAGATATAAAATGATACTAAACGTTATGTCTTGAATCCTTATTCTAATTTGGATCAAAATCCATATGATTTCGATTCTAGATAATGTATCAAATTTACGGCCTAAGCTTTATAAGTCTTAAGAATAAATTGAAATTCAGGGAATCTTACTTCAGTGATGTCTAATAACTATGGATCAAATTCAATGGAAATCTGATATATTTAATTTTTTTAATAGGAGTTTGTGCAAGTATTATGCCCCATAAATCTTTTTAAATAATCGAAACAAACTGAAATTGTGAGTGGAGAATATGTATTGATGTCTTATACCTATATACGAAGGGTTTCCGATCCCTTTTTACCCGCTTTACATACTGGTGATACCAGATCAGGCTGCCCTGTGGCTCCCTGAGACGAAATTCACCTACATTGACGTTTTTTGTTTTTGTTTTTTTTGTTTGTAAAACTTAATTATGTTCTACAAAACCAAAAACAAAAACAACAGCCCCTCTCCCTTTCTCCCTCCCCTTTTTTATTTTTATTTTTCCTACCCTACTCCCGGTCCTGGATATGACCTTAAATTACATCCGATGGTGAGATCCGGCTTACGGACTTTGGGGAATGTGGAGCCTCCTCTTAATTACCATTGCTCCCAGGTCCACCCTGACCCGGAGTGGTAGTACCTGTTAGGGTCCCAACTATGGGTTAAATAGAAACAGATATTAAAAGGGGAAAGAAACAAAAAAGAGAAGAAAACAAGACCAGATTCGGCATTAAATAACCCAAAAAGGGTTGATATGCCGTAAAACAAAACTACCAAACCAAAAACCATGATTAAACATTTGAAGATATAAAGAACTTGAAGCATAAAAACTTTCACTATAATGACCAGATTCGGCATTAAATAACCCAAAAAGGGTTGATATGCCGTAAAACAAAACTACCAAACCAAACCCGCTTTACATAAAACTAAATTAAACTAAATATAGCCCACATTTGGCCCCCTTGCACCTAGCAGTTTTGTTTCCAAATTTGTAATGATCAGTTAATTAGTTTAGGCGTAAATCCCGAACACACAAATATATAAACCTATACACATACCTAACTTAATAGAAATAGATATATATCATTTAGAGTTTGTCTAGTGGTTTAATCAAGATTCTCGACTGTCTTTTTTTCCTTTTCCTTCTCCCATGTGAATGCGTAGATACGATTTCTATATACATGACAGCCTCTTGTGTAAGTTATTCTGGCCAAAGAGTCAGATTCCCAAGACGACGTAAGTTAAAGTAATAATGTTGTACAGACAGGAAACTACACATCAGAACGAATCTGGGCGGACAGAAGGTGGGGTAATGGGACCGAGTGGGTGGCAGTTCCGTAATGGCCATTCTAGATGACCACAACATGGCTAATTGGGGAGAATGTGAAAAACTAGGAAGGACACCACGTCCTCTTCCTCTGCCTTTTTTGTTTCTGTTTTCTCTTTAAGACTATTTTTCTCAAGCCAAGTCACGAGACATGAGAATTGGAACATAATATTATAAGGTGTACAAAGAAATGTGACTAAATTAATGAAGAGAATATAAAATATAAATTATGAAAATACGTTAGAATCCTTAGGTTTAACTACTTTATCAAAGATAAAAATATGGTTTGAAAGTTAATATTAAAATTAGGTGTACAAAGAAAAGTCACTGAACTAATAGAAGGGATAAAATGTTTTAATTTTAAAAATAAGTTAGGATCCTTAGGTTTAACTACTTTATCAGAGAGAAAAATATGATTGAAAGATAATATTAAAATTAGAAGGACTATAAGATCAAGTTTATGAAAATAGGTTAGAATCCTTATATTAAACTATTTTATTAGATAGAAAATAGGGATTCAAAGTTAATATTAAAATAAGATGTACAAAGAAACATGACTGAACTAATAAAAGGAATATAAAATTTCAAATATAAGAATGGGTTTATTCCTTAGGTTTAATTACTTTATTAGCGAAAATATTATTGATTGAAAAATAATTATACAATCGAATGATTGTAAGATCTAGATTTTGAAAATTGGTTAGAATCCTTAGGTTTAATTACTTTATTAGTCAGAAACATATGGATTGAAACATAGTATTAAAATTAGATATACAAAGATAAATGACTGAACTGGTAGACACGATAAAGTATTTTAATTGTAGAATCCTTAGGTTTTGCTACTTTATTAGAAAGAGGACTATGGATCAAAACATAATATAATCATTACAAGGTGTACAAAGAAAGGTGACTAAATTAATTAAAAGACTTTAGGATCTGGATTATGAAATATGTTAGTATCCTTAGGTTGATCTACTTTATTAGAGAGAAGACTCCCCGCGTAAGCACCCTTACAGGGGATGTCCATTGTTTCTAGCCGTTGAAAGGGGGCATTTCTATTTTTTTAAAGAAACCAAAGAAAATCTTTAATTCTATTCCGTTATTCTCAACACTTCGTCTAACGGCAATTTTATCAAATATTATTATGATAGTTGAAGCAGGTTTCTCAAACCTTTTTCTTCTGCACGTCAATTAGCATTAAAACAATAGTTTATATTTTGTTTTTGGTTTTTGGTTTTTGGTGTGTTTTTTTAATTTAAGTCGTAATAAAAAGCGCTTTTTTCAAGTTTATGATGTGGTTGATATCGACTATAAGAAATAACTTATAGCAAAAAATGGTATAGCGAAAAATGCATTTGTTTAGTGTAAGATTCGAATCCTGAAAGATCATATTACATATTGGTACTGAAGGCGAAAGGTTTTTCCACACGGTCATTGATCAAACGAAAATGTTTGTCTTTTTAACCTACTTGAACTGACTATGAGTTCGGCGTAGAGATACAAAATTAAAAATCTGTTTAACCTGTCTACATAGATCTAAAATAGTTCGATTGTCTAAAATAAATAAAGACCCATAAAAAAGTTTCATTTCATCAAAACAAGATGTCAAATATGATTTGACTATAAAATACAATATTTTTATATATTTATTTATTTATTTATTTTTCTAACTGATAGTATAACTGTTCAGTTATAAGTATATTGTTGGGTCGGCTAATAATAGAAAATACTAAACTAGAAATAGAATATAAAATGACGGAACATTTGTATCTAATATTATTGTAGGTACTTTTAATTTTGAATGATAGGTTTTTAAAAACTTTCAAGAACTTCTGACATCGATAATGAGATCGGGCCGAAGGTGCTGATTCTTGACTCTAAGATCAACTGTTTAATTCTAAGGCCGCGATACACATACACACATACGGAAACCTTTGCTTTTTATATAGAGAGATACGATGATTAATTCGTGTCATATCATAAACTGTAAACGAAAACTCAAGTTACTAAACTTGAGTTTTCGTTTACAGTTTATGATATGACACTTCTCCTGTAAGCATAATTTACAATTTTCCCTATCTATGTTGCAAGCTGCTGCTTTCTTGATTATCTTCCATTTTGTGTAAGTACCAATACATCTGGGATTTTTTTGTTTTTATGATTACCTAGACAGACGTATACTTTTTTGCATTCTGAGTTTCTCAGGGTGTTCCCGGTAGCATCTAGATACACTATTTCTTCATTGTTGGTGTTGTTGCATGTGGTGGATTTATATATAACACTGGTTAGCAATTAGTTATTCATCAAATGACAGTTGTTCTTGTTTATGCAATTGCATAGGTTAGTATTATTGCTGGTGTTGTTATTGTCATTGCCTCTGCTGTGGCTGTTAGCAGTGCTTGGAATTAGTGGTGTCTCTATGGCTATTGTTCAAACTTCCGTTGAATTCGTTATAGCTGTTTAATAGTTTATGTTGTAAAAAAGCAATATTATTTACTTTAACCCAATCTGCAATAGCTATGTTTGAGTTGCTACCATGATGTTTGGAAAATGTTATTTACGCTTACACTCTGACGAGCGTAAAGTTATTATATTTTGGGAAAGAATGGCCGATATACATAATAGACACAATGAATAAGCGTTTTATTTTATTATAATGAACTCTGAGTTATATGGATCGAAGCTATGAGAAACACTCTGAAAAATCAAAATTCCCGGCCTTCGAGCTGGGATCAAAGAAGGACACCACCCACTCTCAAAACTCCATGCCTCGTTTTCTTATTCCCCCACTTAGATCCCACTCCCATTTAGAGATTGATATGCTTGTTTTCGGTTTTGAACAAACCAGAAAACAGTAGGCGATCTATTACTTAGAAAGGGTTGGGAGAGTTTAACACACAAATCTTTTTGTCTTTTGTTCTTTCCCCACTCCCCGTTTTATTCCAATGAATTTCTGTACATATAATCAAATTTATGAAAAACAAAAATGTCAAACCAATTTGGGATATTTTAAGCAGGACGACCCCTTGTGTAAATGTGGTATTGTGGTGACTTAGATGATTCTAGTTAAGAGTAGGATAGACAATCTTTTCACGTTAAACAAAAGCATTTTCCCTACACTTTTGATAGCCTTTTGCCTAATTTGTATGGAATGTAAAGTTTTATATTTTGTGCAAATAAATATTTTAAAGTTTAGTATCTGTTTTTTTCCTCGGTCAGTGAAGCAGAGGTTCTTCTAGACTGAGGTCATTTTTATTTTTTTATTCCAGTTCAGAGTGCCCCATTTTGGGGGAAATGGATTTTACCCACATTTAAAACCGACCTTGTGTCTCCTTTGCTCTCCTGGAGGGGCAAGTAAATAAGGACTACGCGAAGGGTGGCCTACCTTAATTTTAGACGAAGCTCAAAGTGATCCGTTATGTTCTCGATGTATAGAAGTTCTGCTAGTCTGAGGGGAATTTTTTATGTTTGCATCAATCCAGAGTTACTTTTATTAACTCCAAACAAGTAATATTGCCACTTAGGCGTTTGGGGCTACTGTGATTAGGGGTCAGGTTTATAGGTGACATACGAAGTTGGGAGTTGTGCAGCAATATGTTTTTTCATATTCCATTTGAAGTTCTGCATGTTGGTGCAGTCGACGAAACAGGGAGCAGTGAAGGAATTCCGAAGGCAAACGGTCCGTGTAAAGAAGCTGGATTTTCTTCACATTAAAATCGACCTTGTATTTTATTTACCCACGAGTTGAGGCAAATAAAAACTCAAGAGTTATAAATGAAAGAAACGCGAGATACCATCTGTTTGTTTGCTTTTTTGCAGGATTTCATTAATCAGATCAAGTGCGATAGATAAGAAGGTTGTTGGCCGGAAAAGTCAACTTCCTGTTTGTATTTTCATCGTAGTGCGCATGTATATCTACGCCGCCTGTCCATATTTATGTATGTCTATGATCTTATACTCTGTGTGGTAGTGGAGAGGCGTATGTATGTTTTCGTGGTGCGTGTCTGTATGTATGCGTTTATTTCCCGAAAGGGAAAATTATATAAAATTATCTTTAAAAAAGAAAACAGTAAATGATGGCCTATGCCATTCTGGTGTACGGTCAGTGATAGATACTCTATCGGTTTTGGCACAACAGCGGACCTTTCACGCAATATTTATTTTTAAAAATAATAATAGTAGAGTGTGTATATATATAAATATACAAAGAGTTATATAAATATATAAAACATATATAATGTATATATTCGAATAGACACAATTTCATGTACCCATATAACATTTTATAAGGTGATATAACATTTTATGTATCGATTCTCAGTATTTACCTCAATGGTGCTCAATACGTGAGTAGAGCTAGATAGAAAGTTATGCAAATTTTAGCCTGACGATTCCCTACCGGGATGAGACGCAGAGGCCTCTGTGCAGCTTAATTGCCATTAATATATCTTCATAACTTACTATATATATATATATATATATATATATATACACATACACACACACACACACATATATATATATATATATATATATATATATAGATAGATAGATAGATAGATAGATAGATAGATAGATAGATAGATAGATAGTGCTTCGGGGTATGTTGATAACAAAAATATGAGAGCTAATATACAAATTACGTTACGTTACATACTTCAGAGACATACCATGGTTTCATTGAAATAGACTAACATTGTATTGTTGTTATTGTTATTGAATAGGCTCTAACAACCTTTTAAACAACAATAAATGATCAATCTTGTTCAATGAAACCAAAATTGAAGTGTGTAATGTATAGTTTTTAAATAAATAATTTGCATATATATATATATATATATATATATATATAATATAGTGAAATACTAAAATAAAGATATAAAATACATAACCTATCATGAAGAGTTAATTCTCCATATACGAAGTAGAGCAATAATATAAATAATTTAGTGATGAGAATAAAACTTGTGTAGAATACAATATCTATTAAATCATCAATTGTTAAAGAAAGGGATTTAGATAAGAAAATTATTTTATTGTTCCTTCCTTAAACCATGGCTTTTCAAAGATGTAATCTTATCGTCAGAGGAGATTCGAATAAATAAGTTGCTAAACTAAAGTGTCAACATTTGAAAAGCTATAAAATATAAAAGAAAATACGAGAATGTAGAGGAAGTAGGCAAAAATTCACCGTTCAAGATTCATGAAGAGTTCGTAAGATCTGATTCGAAAATTCCGGTTTATAGTGAGATCCAAATCTCGTGTATGTAATGGGTTTATGCGGCCAGAGTTGTAGAGACACACGATTCTTTGAGGTAATGGTAAAACAGATCATATAGGGAAAGGAATTCCGTTTGACATAGTAGATAAAAGGATCCAGAAACATAGAACGAAGAAATCCCTCTTGATGGAAATTGTAACGATTTGGAAAAATTTGTTTTTTTAACTTGCGTGTCGAAAGCAATCATTAAAAATATTTCTTGTTGGGCTTAAGAGAGAGGCAGTTTTTTAAGTAAATCAGTCAAGAGTTGAAAGTAATAAATTACTTCCAGAACATGGGAAGGAGTGATTGGTTATTAGGAGAATTATTGATTGCCTATTATTATTATTATTATTATTATTATTATTATTATTATTATTATTATTATTATTATTATTATTATTATTCCTAGCAAATATATTCTCCCTCCGGTCGCATAGTTTTGCTAGGCTACCGCGTAAGAAATGAACATTCACCCGTAAACCGATGGAGCCCCAGTCATATTTCTTAGGTGGTTAGACATTGATCTTCTTTATTTCCGACCAAGAATATTTTAGTTAAAAATAAATTTTTAAACATTTCGACCGCACCCTAATTTTTTTTTTACCCTCTCCCATAAATAGAAATATTTTTGATTAAAAAAAAAAACATTTTTACCCCCCCCCCACAATTTTTTTTACCCTCCCCCATTTTTTACCCTCCCCCATACATATAAATATTTTTACTTAAGAAAAGAAAAAAATAATAATTTTTTTGACCTCCCCCCAAAAAAATTTATCCTCCCCCATACATATAAATATTTTTAGTTAAAAAGAAAGAAAAAAAAATTTTTTTACTCCCCCAATTTTTTTTTTTACATACATAGTAATAACTTCAATTTACAACAAAACACCTTGTCTTAACAACGTAATGAAAATAAAGAACGATAATGTGAAAAAATCCTCTTATAATAACGTCACTTCCGGAAGGACCGGAAGGATGAGTCAGCAATTTATTTTTCCAAAATGGTCACCCATTTACTAATGACTGGGGTATGCCTTGCTTAACTTTAATTTACAACAAAACACCTTGTCTTAACAACGTAATGAAAATAAAGAATTATGTGGGAAAAAATTCTCTCAAAATGACTTCACTTCCGAAAGGATGACTTTGCAATTTTAACAATACTTGCCATTCAAAGTACGGTTTTAAAAACACGCTGGTTTCTTAATGAAATATGTTTAATTAATTGTGTGAATAATTTTTATTGATATCACCTTATCGGAAAATATGTTAAATACATATGTAAATTTGATAATAGCAGTTATATTTGTAAATATGAATTTAATTAGTTTAAAAGGAATGAATTATGTAAATAGCAAAACCCGTCTAGTGTCTGAGCGACTTTTTGTAACAGTATGTAAGGAAGTTGAAAAAGTATTAGTTTAAGTAAGATTCTTGACACGTTTTCTGTTCTAATGGCAGTCTCGTCTTAAAATTTCTTTCTACTTTATTTATATGTTTACGGCGGTTTTTGTAGTACTATATATAGAAGCTGGCAGACTAAGTAAATAGGAATATTACTCTGATGGAGTTTCAGCTTCAGACAGACAGACAGACAGATGTATAATCTCCATTATTAATAGATTATTATTTCATAGTAGTCTCAACTGTTGGATTTTTTAGTTAGAGTTTTTTAGCATCAAGTCAATTCCCTTGACCATAGACATTCAAGCTGTACCTTAAGACTTTCGCTGTTCTTAACAGGCAATCCTTTTGCAGAATTGGAAAAGAAATTGTCTCGTCAATCTGTTTCAGCCATTTATGGTTGCTTTTCGTTATGGTTCCAAGCGTTCCAATTACAACGGGAATCACTTTTTTACTTCTTTATATTTCCATAGTCTAACTAATTCCCATTTTAGATATTTTCGTGTTCTTTCTCCTGTACTCTGGTAACGAAGGGGAAGGCTATATCAATGATTAAGCAAGTTCTCTTGTTTTAGTTTAGAAAGATTAAGTCGGGTTTGGAATGTTCAAGAAGCTTATCAGTCTGTATGCGCATGTCCCAAATAAGTTTGACATTGTCGTTCTCCTGTACCACTTCTGGCTTATGCTCATACCACTTCTCATTGTGGTCCAATTCATAAAGTTTGCATATATTCCAGTGTAGTACCTGAGCGACTTTGTTGTGTCTCCATTTTTTATACTGGTGTTGTGCTAGCATTGGGCATTCAGGTACAACATGAGCTAATGTTTCTTCCCTTCCATTACACAATCGGCATATCGGTTATTCTGCAGTTGTGTCAATGTAATGTTTGATGGACCTAGTGTGGGTGGCTTGTTCCTGGGCTGCCATTAAGGTGCTCTCGGTTGATCTTTTGAGATCACCTCTGACCAATCAATTCCAGCTGTCATTATCTCTAAATGCAGTATTCTTAAAGAATACACTGTGAATTTACTTTCCAAATAATTTTGACCCTATCTCTTGTAACCTTTGATATATTTCACCCCAGGTCTTGGTATTTCCTCTCTTTTCACTTCACGAAGAATAATCTTATTACTTTCAGAAATATATGTATATAGACAACCTTCTATATTCACAATATATTTAACACTAAGTAGACCTCGACCACCTTCCTTTCTAGGTAGATACAATCGATCTGCATTTTCTTTTCTTTGCAAAACCTTCATAAATTGTAAGCATTTTCTGTGTTTTGGTATGCAAACATTTTAATTCATCTACATTCCAGTCAAGTATTTCGAATGATAACTACTTCTCTGGAATTGATAGCAGATTGTATTTCGATTGTTGAGGTGTGATTTCAAAATACTCCTTACTCTTCAGTTTGTACTCAGTTGTGACCTGGTTTTTCATTCCCTTGTTTTTATCTTATCCACCTCCAGAATTCCCAAGTATTTGCAGGCCCTCTCACTGTCTACATTTTTATCAGATCTGTTGTTGGGAGTTCAACGCCATCTGAATGGACAAGTTTACCCCTTTTTATAACAAGAATGGCACATTTAGTGACGCCAAATTCCATCCGTATGTCGTCCCTAAATAATTTAACTGTTTTCATTAGGGTATCAATTTGGTTTCATTCTTTCCAAACACTTTAAGGTCATCCATGAATAGTAAGTGGTTGACTGTAAGAAGTCCTTTCCCAAGTCATTATCCTACCTTCACATTACGTAAGAGAACTGTCATTGGGATCAAACTAATGACAAAAAAAAACAAAGGGGAAAGACTATCGCGTTGGAAAATCCCTCTCCTGGTCTTCACTCTACTTAATGCACTCTACTTAATGCAACACCTCCTGGAGTTAAATTGGTTTCCCAATTCTTCATGCTATTCTTTAAAGCTGTTTGAATGTTGGGGGATTTTCCAAAAATCTACAGGTATTTGTGTATCCGTGAATGAGGATCCATGTCAAATGCTTTCTTATAATCCATCCACCCCACGGCAAAGTTAGTAGTACTTCGTTTGAAGTTTCTCGTGATCATTTTATACACCAGAAGCTGATATTTGGTGCCGTCATCTGATCTTTTTCGGCAGTCTTTCTGTTTATCAGGCAGCAATTTGTTTTGGTCCAAATGACCATCAATAATTTCCGACAATATGCTAGTGAAAAGTTTCCACATAACTGAGAGGCACGTGATCGGTCTAAAGTTTGTCACTTCACCCCCTTTTGTTTTATTTTTTAGGATCAAGACTGTGGTGCTCTTTGTCAGCTATTTAGGGAAGCTACTTGTCGTCAAACAGCCATTTATCATTTCTGCAAAACTTGGTTGAAGAGCCGGAAGGAGTTTAAACCAGTATCCCAGGACTCCGTCAGGTCCAGGTGCTTTCTAATTTGAAAGCTTTTTAACCCTCTCCTTCAGCATCTTAACGGTGACTGTTATATTCGTTTGTCTTTCTACTCTAGACAACACATCCCTTCCAATATCTGTTATCCATTCTGCATCATCTTGATGTTTTACTTTTTTCCCAAATGCTTTTCCAGAATTCACTAGATTGGTGAGCATCACGTATAACGTCATTCCCTCTTTCAATCCCTTCTAGTTGTTCAAAAAGGAGTTCTGGTTGTTCTCAAACAGTCTGTTTTGTCGATACTGCTCAATTCTGTCGCTGCGACGTTTAACCTTGGCAGTCTTCGCTACGACCCGCCGTTTCAGTTCTTCAATTACACACTTGAAACCTTTTACTGACTTTTGAGTTTGCCATTTTCAACAGCTTGCACTTTACTTAAATCCTTTCTAAGTTGTTTTATTATCTGACGATTTAAACGTTTCCTCCACCAGGGCTCTTTCTTTACTTATTTTTCCGTTTTTTCACATTCCGAGTATATTTGATACAGTATTGGCAGCAGGTTTAATAACTTTATTAATAAAAATGGCAAGACATCATTCACTTTGGTTGTGACAGTTCTTAGTTTTTTCCTATTGACAAATCTCAGGTTCGGCGGCTGTTCTAAATTGGTAGCTCTTAGCTTCTCGTCTACTAATCTGAAATCATCCAGATCTTCTTCTGTCATCCCATGTTTTATCATATGTTTTACGATTGCATCTGTGGAAATAGCCTGATTATCATTAGTTACAATATTTTCGCTCTCAGAGTTTGTTGTTGTTTCTACCATAGACTTTTCTTCAACTATATCAAGTTTATTTATCTCTCCAAGCTCCCTTAAGTCTTCTCTCTCAATTTCTCTTTTTAGTTCTTCAATTTCAATAGCAGATAACCATTCATTAGTTCTAATCACCTGGACTTGTCCTGCAAGTTTTTGTTCTGATAGTTCAAACAAGCCCAGCTCATTCCAGCTTTGGTGCATTCGCTGTCTATATCGTCTCTTAGGAGGATCACTCTTCAAGTAACATTTCATCAAAATTATATTTAAGGCCTTAGTCCCTTAGTTCTAGTTTTAATGTTCGTATTTCAAGGGTTTTGCTGGATGACGACTTGGGAAGTCTCATTCGTTCCCCCGCCGGACGTTGGGCCTAAACTTGACATTCTGGACCCACATACGTCGTTTTCGGTTTGATAATTTTGAACACTCATATTGAAATAATATGAGGAATGGTTTGTGAAAGGTTTTCCTTCCCTAGTATTTTTATTGAGATACCATATCTAAGAGAGTTGCTATCTAAAGCTGACGACCCAATCCTGACCATGAAATGCTATTAAACCATATTATTATTATTATTATTATTATTATTATTATTATTATTATTATTATTATTATTACATTGTTACTTAAGTCTAACTATTTCAAACACACCCTCTCTCCTAACTAGTGATTTAACTCAACCAATCAGAGTTTTCGTATTTGGCAGATCTCGTCTTTAGGTAACACAAAAATGGGCCAATGAAAGATTTCGTTCAATTTTTTACCCGTTCAAGCTTGACTGACTATAATTATAAAAAAACAAAAACGACAAAACGGCAAAATATCATTTCAAATCTACGAACTAATGAAAATACAATTTCAGACTAAATCAGGATAAAAATAAGAAAATTGTATTTGAAAATTCTTAATGTCAAACAAAAGTTTGGCAGACCAACATTATCTATTCCAAACATAAACTTGACAGACCAACAAAAATTATATAGTTCAAGCATAAACTTGACAGACCAACAAAAATGATTCATTTAAAACATAAACTTCACAGACCAACAAAAAAATTTTATTTACAAACATAAACTTGACAGACCGACAAAAATTTATTTAAAACATAAATCTAACAGACCAACAAAAATTCTCTTTTTTAAACATAAACCTGACAGACCACAAAATTCTCTATTTTAAACATAAACTTGACAGACCAACAAAAAGGATCTATTTAAAACTAAAACATGACAAGCCAATACAAATTCTCTATTTTTAACTTAAGCGTCGCAGATGGGTTTACCGAGATAAACAGGGACCTTAATAAAGATGGGTACGCGAATCTAAAAACATATTGAAACTAAAAACGTTTAATCGGTTCGGTTTGTCAATAGACACTTAATCTGTCAAGTGATTCGTTTTTATCTGTTGTCACGTTTTTATTTTGTTTTCATGAAATGAAATTGTTCATTTTATTTCTATTTTCTCCTCAAAACAGAAATTGTTTTCAAGTGAAATAAATTGGCTTTAAAACATTTTAAAGATTCTCGGTTATCTTAAATTTCCTATATTTAATTTCGATTTTTATGAAACGTAATTCCTTGAAAGTGAATGAATAAAAACTTAAGGGAAAATATCATGGTTAAATCAAAAATACATCCCAGAATAAAACAGATCGATATATATATATATATATATATATATATATATATATATATATATATATATATATATATATAGTCTAGCCGCACTGATGAGCTGTGAAACAGCGAAACAGTCTGTATGTGGATGACTATATGAAGCCCCCCCCCCCCCGGGTAGAGCTTATTTGTAAGGGTATCGCCAACTGCCATTTAGCTTTAAGGCATAGCTCATTAGGTAAAACTAATTCGAGCTCCCGGCATTTGCAATGTTTACATTGAGATACTTCGTACATTCAGTCAGTCTCGTATGATGGCGTAGGGGTTAGCAGCGTCGACTGTCAGATCGACGGTTGCGTTTCGATCCCGGTTTGAAACAGCTGTGAAACAGCGAAACAGTCTGTATGTGGATGACTATATATATATATATATATATATATATATATATATATTAGTAGGTTCTTGTAAGAATTTGTCCAATCTGCTAAGAAACACGTGTAGGAATACAAATATATTAACATAAAATTGTGTGTATAAGATGAAAATAGAAATGGTAAATGTCCACCGAAGTGCGGAAATAAAGAATTGAAATAACTAATGAAAATTATGATTTTAGATTGCGCTTTGCATGGTCTTTTTGATTCAATCAATCAATAAATCAATCAATATATATATATGTATGTATATATGTTTATATTTTAAAAAGATTTATAGTAAAAATATACATTTTATAACATAAAGCAATTGTAATAGCTAAATATTGTTAAGCTAGAGCTATGGTATAATATATTTTTATTTAATTTAAACCACGTCAAATGTTAAGAAGAACAGATTTACACCATTTCACAAAGAAACTGTTTTATTTCATTTCCAGCATACAATTATTTCAACATGCTACCAACATGTTTATTAAATGCTCTTGTATCATATGCATATATTTCTTGGGTGGCTATCTTCAGTGCTCGTATATAAACCAAGAAAAAAAAGTAAAAAGTAAAAAATGACATTTTCAGGCAAGTAAAACCTAGATTACAGTCCGTACTCATCATCATTTTCTAATTTTTAATTTATTTATTTTTAATTTAGATAGATAGATAGATAGATAGATAGATAGATAGATAGATAGATAGATAGATAGATAGATAGATAGATGAAAGAAGAGAAACAAAAAATGTAAGAATGACAAATCTATTTCATCTTCAGTTTTTCAATGCAAGGTGTATTCAATAAAAGCATGTTTATTTTTTCTTTCCTTAAGTCCGGCTTTTCTAAGAATGGTATTTTGTCATCAGAGGAAATTACATAGATAGATAAGTTGGCGGGGAATAAACAAAAATCATAATTTGAAAAATTTTGAGAAAGTTATTAAAAGTAGATGTGAGTGTGTGAGAAGGTTGTTAAAATGCAAAAGATGTCCGGTTAAGAAAATGTCCAGTGATAAAATGTCCAGTGAAGTAAAAGTTATAAATGGAAAGACAAAAATTCATCGTTATAATTCGTAAAGACTGCATCAAATACTGTAAATCCAGGGGGGAATTAATCCAACAGAATGATGTGTGGTTCTGCCGTAGAGAAAAGGTTGGATAGGGTGGAGGTTGGAGATTTGAAGTCATATATATATATATATATATATATATATATATATATATATATATAATTAGTAAGGCCCCGATTTTGATAACGTCGAAGTCCCAGTAAACTCCTTCTCCCACCTCTGAAATCAATATAAATATTTTACTTGATTGTTTACTTAGCTATAAATATTAATTGTAATGTTATGTAAGTATTAAATTTTTAAATAAAAATATAAATTATATCCTAACACTAACCCTAGTGGTGGCAATACAAAACAAAAACGCAAACGATACGTAGGCAGTGAGCGTAACGGACCTGTTGAAGGTCAATTAATAATTCAAGGAGCTGATAAATGTCAATTTCATCCGAAAATATCCGGATCGATTCCATTTCTTCACGGATAAGAAAGCCGCAGACGACAAGCAAGAACCCTACAACTTCTTCGAAAGGAGGCGGTAATGCTTGCGATGGTGGCCTTCTGTTATCCTATGAAGTTGTGGTGAATTCGAAATAACACAAATACGCTGTTTATTTGTTTCTTAACAGCGACCGTACGTCCGAGGTCGCAATGTAAGTGGCAGTGGTTTTGCCGGTACCGTGAAAAGTCTAAAAAAATTCATAAAATACAATTTCGGTAGAAAATGTCATTGTCGGACTCGTCGGAACTTTCACGGATCAAAACAACTCAAGCTACACCCATAAAACAATCTCCCAGCCGAAAGAAGGTGATAATGTCTGAGAGGAAGGTTTCTCGTGACGAATGATGCTATGTTCGTGTACTGCATCTACTTTTAAAAAGAATTTATCGAATTTTCCAACGGGTTCAGTAGTCAATTGTTATGTTTATGTATATATCGTTATGAATGTAGGTAAAAATTAAAAATCAGCAACAATTTCGTAACCATGACAACAGACTGTCGTTAATTGCTGTAACGAACTACTGCTGTATGGGCTGAGTTACGTAAAACACAGGTAATGAATGAATGAATTACAGTTCGTTTGCTTTTAGTAAAAATCACACATAACAAAACGATGTTTTAACGTTTTGAGAATCGGTCCTGGAGTTAAAAGTTTGTTGCGAAATTTATATTTTGCGGAGATTGTTTAAAAGAATGAAAAAATAAATAAATAAAAAGAAATTACGAATTTGTATGTATGGAAAAAGCAAGTGGGTGAGGAATTATGTTGTTGATTGCAATGATAGCTTAGTGTTAAAAACTGTCATTTTTTGTATTCTGAGAATGAATACTTTTCTCTCCGAAAAGCCTCTCAAATTCAGTATTGTGTACCCGGCGTGACCTGGGATTTCTTTATATTTTTATCAAAATCCTATGGTTAGAAAAGCGTTAATCTGAAATGCATCAAAAGTAAATAAACATTAAAAAGTAATAATAATGGAAGCGACTGTTAAGTAACAATCAGGCTATTCTGCTAATCTACTAATATATTATTTCGTCAATCTAAAACATAAAAGAAGATCTTTGGAAAAGCTAAACAAAAAGCTCCAAAAAGAACGTCTAGGTTGAAGCGTGCGTTTCGTATTTTCGTAGAAAATAAGTAGCTAACACACAGCATCAACATCGAAGAAAATGAACTAATAACGGTGCTATAAAAAATATTTATCCTATGAAGAAGAATTTCTGGTTTATGCAACAATATATAGTAGATCTTAACGTGAGAGTCAAAATTCCTCCGACTTTCTGTTCATGTTATGAGAAATAACTGTAAAAATTACTGAAAGTGAACAAAACAAACGCATATTTTCCGAAAACACGAATCAGGATTACAATGTTTAAGAATTGTTGGACCAAGTGTCAAGAGTGTCTTTAATCAAAAATAGTGAAATGCTTAGAACTTTTTTGAACGATCATCGTAAGCCAATAGCAGCATATGTTATTTGTCTCTGGAATATCATCTACGTTTTGAGATTCCAGTTGTTTTATACCATTAATAATGGTATAAGAAGAGGCAGACAAATCACTTTAGCATCTGTTTATTTCAATCTATTTCTTAGCCGAGACGTTTGCCTTTTCACTAATTAGTAACCCGATCATTCCAAAACGGAAGCAGGATCCTGTGCTTTCGAACATTCTTAAACAGGTTTGTAGAAGGCATCTCTGCTTTTAGTCGACACCGTCACGTTCATCGTCATAGTCGACCTCTCGAGAATTGGCGAAATTTATTCTCGTTTCCGCTGCTTGCTTCAAGTGAACAATACTTCACACACACACACAATGGCGGCTCTTGTATTAAGCGAATGACACTTATGCTTCAGAACGTCACTAATACAAAACAGGCAACCGGGCCTTTAAAAATGATTACGAACGTACTATTTACATAATTTGCATATTTCGGACTGTTGTTCTCGCTGGGTGGATGCTTGATCTTTTTCTTTGCTTGTCCTTGAAACATTTGGTTATACGACAGTTTCCCACTTCTTTTTCTATTTATCTTCCTCCCCCATCGGTAAGATGTGACACAAGGTCGGAAAGTGGGGTTTGAAAAGCCAGCGCCCGAGAAGGTGAGCACTCTGGCCTACAAAAAATGCCTGGGCAGCCACGTCGGCATTCCCCAGTAGGAGAGCAATAAGCGATAAACTTACTCCACACCAAAGAGGGGAGGCAAAGCCTGTGAGGGTGGACCTCCTAGAACTGCACAGGACAAATCTACAAACCGGCGGAATCAAGACCCGAAGGCCAAGACGATACCGGTCTATGGGGTGTAGTATTCATCGGAACAGATACTACACTTTTTTATTTATCTACCTCCCACAGCGGTAAGATGTGACACAAGGTCGGGAAAGTGGGATTAGATAAGCCAGCGCTCGAGAGGTGAGCAATCTGGCCATTTAAAAATTGCCTGGACAGCCCCGCCGGCATTCCCCGGTAGGAGCGCCTCGGGCAGTAAGCAATAAACTTACTCCTCCCCAAAGAGGGGAGGAAAAGCCTGGAAGAGTGGACCTCGTAGAACTGCACAGGACAGACCCATAAACCGGCGTAAATCAAGCCCCGAAGGCCAAGACAATACCAGTCTATGGGGTGCAGTATCCATCGGAACAGATACTACACTGTGATCCCAGCCAAAAGGCCATCATTGAACTCTGCAAGATCTCTCAAGCTGTATTAGTTGGGTAGTAAAAGGCAGACACGCCAGTGCTGCATCGTATGGCCATCCTTTGCACATTTGCAGATGTTTGGGTCGGTTTGGTAGCCCTATCTGGCTATAGCAGTTTTTTATCGTCCCATTCCCATTCTCAGGCGGTTGAGTGTTATCCACTGGACCATCTTCGTCTTCCCTTTGATTTATTTTTTCTATCATGTTTTTTATTTCCTCTTTTCTTTCGTCTTTTTCACTCACCTTCTTTTCATCTTTTTTCTTTTCTTTTTAATCCTTCTCATTCGTCTGCTTCTGAGTTTGTTGGGATTTTTCCAGTTCAAATAAAGGACGAAATTTCGCGTCCACTGTGTTGGAAAAACGAAAACTTAAAACGTGACTTGACAAGAAAGAGAGCAAACAACGGTTTAGTTAATATAGAGATTTTATATAACTAAAGGAAATAGAAAAATAAAGAAGAAAACTGTAGCTTGCAAAAAAAGTGGTATTTTTGCGGACTTAATTGGAGTTTCGTCTGTTAACTTCTCTTTTGGTACGTGTGGTCTTAGTGGAAAGAAGTGTATTCAAAATACTTTTGAAGATGAGGCTTCGGGATCGTCCATGTGCGTAAAATACACACAGAAATACATGCTTACGTTGTTTAGACACAGAAATTTGCGTTTTATTAAGTCAGTAGCCAAAGAAAGAAAAGAGACCGATACTTATAAACCCCCGCTCACGTGGATTCGGCAGAGGTGCGACAAAGTAGCCTGTGATTGGTTGTTTTTCATCCAATCACAAGACACATAAAAAACTACTGGGTTTCAATAAATTGTTCTTCTAAACCTTCCAATCATTTTCTTCCTTTTGGTCTTCGTTGTGTTTTTCTCCTTCTTCTCTTTTTATCTTCCTTAGTCTTCTTCTTTTGTTTCTTATTATTTTGTTTCTCTTTCTTCTTCATCTTTTCTTTTCCTATTTTCTGTTTTCACTTTCTTTAATTTTAATCTTTTCGTTTCTCTTTCTCTTTCTCTATTCTCATTTCTCCCTTTATTTTTTGCTTCTTTTTTTTCATGTTCTCTTTGTCTTTTTTCTTCATTTCTCTCAATTCTTATCTTACTTTCTTTTCATCTTCTCCTTCTTTTAAATGTTTATCTTCATTCTCTTCTTTCTTCTTCATTTTCTCTAGTCTTCTCTTTATACTGCTTCATCTTTCTCTTCTTTCTCATCTTCATCCTTTTCTCCGTCTTTTTTCTACTTTTTTTTCAGTTACTTCTCCTGCTTCTTGATTATTTTCTTCCATATCTTCTTTTTCTTCCCCCTTTTAACTTCGTCTTTTTCTTCCATAATTTTCTTGCCACTTAACAGTCCTGAAAACGTAAATCCTTTATCGCGCTCGAGACTGCCACCACCACCACCCCCCCCCCCTTCGCCTGGTGGGACCGGCTGGCCGGACGGACGGCTGACCGTATGTGACGAATTTTATTGCCTCGCTCATAAACGACAATGACTCAGAAAAATGTCAATAAGTAACTGTAGAAATGGTGGTGGCTTAGAAAAGGCTTATTCAAAATGACTGACCTTAGATGAGCTGCGCTGATTTATAAAGATAAACAACCAACTCTTATAATTTCTCTTCACTCTTTCTTCAATTGCTGGATTTTCATATCTGATGAAAGCGGACCACCGCTTGAAACGCGTTATATAAAATTATAAAATGGTAAAACAACAAAATAATAAATAAATGTTGAAAAAAACATTCTACAAATGTTGGTAGCCTTACTCCTTTACATATATATATATATATATATATATATATATATATATATATATATATATATATATATACAAAAATTTGGACTCCCCATGGGCAACCCCCTTAGCGGTGTATTGGCCTGCCTCTTTTTAGAATTCTTAGAATCCGGTCCTTTCAAATATAGACTACCTCCTAACATCGAATACTTTAGATACATAGATGATATTTTAATTTTCCTCCCCACAGACACACAAATCATTCATGTTAAGGATAAACTCAACACAGTAGAACCCTCCATAAAATTCACCCATGAGACTGAAATAAACGGCTCTATTCCCTTCCTTGATACTCTTATAATTAAGTCCAACAATAAACTAGAATTTAAGGTACACCGCAAAAACACTCACAAAAATGACTACATACATTTCTACTCCCACCATCATAGCAAGATCAAAACAGGTATAATTATAGGCTTCTTCCTACGCGCCCTTAGAATATGTAGCCCCCCACACATAGATGAAGAAATAAAATACATTTTTAATTCCCTAAAAACATTGCAATACCCCACACATTTCATATTAAATGCCAAGAAAAAAGCCTTCCAAATATTCTCCAGAAACACCACACAAAAAAATCAAACCCCTAACACCTCTCTCATAGACAGACCCCTTCTCCTACCCACGCATTCCAATAACACATCCATATGCAACACGCTCA
>OY744544.1:42034787-42087287 GCA_963556195.1 Sepiola atlantica
AAAGAAATAATATCGTATGCAAATTACATTTTATGAGAAAAGAAGGAAAGGCCTAAACTCAATAATAACTAATAAAAAAGTAAAATAAAAAAATTTCACTTACATATTTTATTATTATTATCATTAGTAGTAGTAGTAGTAGTAGTAGTAGTAGTAGTAGTAGAAGTAATTTTTTTCGTCTTCTTATTATCGATTAGTTTTATCTTTTTATCAATTACTTTTGTCATTTTTTTCTTATCGATTAGTTTCGTTTAAATAATTTCAAATAGTTGATAGTAATTAAATTGCGAAGTGATAGCGGGTAAAGCCAGCTAGTACATAATATAAAACTATTCGTATAATTTTTTAATTTAATCTTTTATTATTTCATTTTATTTACTCTTGCGTAATCGAAATTCTTTTATTTTAATAATGATGATTTTCCTTTTCTTTTTTTTCCTTCTGTTTCTGTTATAAAGATATCGACACGACCTCGCCTTTGCTGAAGATTCGCTCTTAGGGGGCACCGGGTTTCTTTTTCTTTTTTTTTTTTTGTAATCCAGCATTCAGTTTTTGTTGTTCTAGGGAAAATGATATCAGATGTTTGTTTCTTATCGCTACCCGATTGTGAGTGGGAGGCTGACTACTGATACCCCATGCAGAGAATCGTGATCGTTGATTTAACCCAATTTTTGCCCTGGGGCCAGATTTCCACACGGCAGATCGGCATTCAATTAATACGATTCACAAGGAGATAGCGCATAGATGTCGTACTAAAAATTGAGCAAAGCTTCTGACATTATCGTTTATTGATAAAAATGCAAAAATGGTAACTTCAAATTATAAAATAAACTAGACGACCCCTGGCACGTTAGTCCAACGTTGATACATTGTACATATAATAGATAGATAGATAGATAGATAGATAGATAGATAGATAGATAGATAGATAGATAGATAGATTTAAAACATAAACGGTTAGACAAGCCCAATGGTATCGATGCTTTTAGCAACTGTAACAGAATCGATAGATAAAATTACCAACTTTTAAATTTTCACAGAATCAAAAGATTTCAGAATGCATTGTGATGGCATAATAGATCCTCGTTCTTTCTTTCCACCTTCTCTCCCCCTCCACTCTCCCCCCCTCTCTCTCTCTCTCTCTCTCTCTCTGTCTCTCCTCTTTCGTATTTATCTCTTCTTTATTGCCTTTCCTTTTCCTCCCTATCTCTGTCTCTTCGTTCTTTCTCTCCCCTTTCTCTCTCTCACCTGTTTCTCTTTTTATTAATCATTTACATCATCCCATTCCTCTCCTCCTTCTCCTATCAATTAGTTTTCACAGTATTAGTATTGTACTTGACGCCTAAAGGTTTAAACGCCCGTCGAATAGACGACCGGTGACGATTTTCTCCCTCCCTCCCCCCCCCCTCTCTCTCTCCTCTCTCTCTCTCTCTCTCTCTCTCTCTCTCTCGATCCTTTGAAGGTTGAGATTATCATTTTTGACGCCATCAAATATGGTTATCCTCCATCTCTTTTTTAATGGATGGCGTCATCAATTTTATGACGTCATCCACTGTACACGATTATCGGCATCTCGGTGTTAATAGATGCCGTCATTATTGTTATGGCATAAACCAGTGTCTACGAGGACAAGATAACAAGTTGACAAGCAATATCTACAGAATCATAGTACTATAGATAAAGATAGATATTGTGAAAGATCTTTTGCATTATTATAAGTAGCACATTGAAACCCAGATAATAGCCCAAATAAGATCATCACGTGGTGCACCATTCTTCGTATAAGTGTGTAGTCATAACACACTTATACGAAGAATAGTGCACCTTCTCCACGTGGTGTTGTCTCTAGTAACAGCACTAAGTTCGATACTCTACCAGACTACATGAATTCTTGTCTTAAAATTCGGTAAGACAAAGAATCCACAAGAAAGATATACTATAACATAGTACAGGTCAATTTGGAAAAGGAAAATTAGTGTTCTTCGTTTCTTTACTAACTGAACGTTTAGAAGGTAAAGGAGAACTTTAATGGAACACTAGAATATATATAAATCTCATATAGAGATCAGACGGGGATCTCTTGAAGTCTGAGAGAGCTTACACTGAAATAAAATAAAAACAAAAAAGATGTTTAATGCCAAAAAGTAATTTACGTTTTCTTTATCTTCCCGTACTTTCAGAGATTCAACTAATTTGTTACAAATGAAGACAAAATGTGTATTCTTATTATTACATATGTGTATTAAATATAAACATTGACATTAAAAGAAAGGAAAAAAAGAAACCAATATTTCTGATTTCTCCTATTGAAACACGATAGACGAGAAACGTGTAATTGAGCATAAATTACTGACGAAGACTCGAAGCCATAAAAATATAAAACACCCGATAACTATTATAACTCAGTTGGTTAGGACTTGGGTTATGATGTAAGTCAACGGACAATAGTTAAAAACAAATGACGTTTTCGAAGTAGGTCGGATAAGTTATTGGAAATTTTGTAAAATTTCCAATAACTTATCAAACTTACAACAACAAAAGTTATTCGCTATTATCTCCGATTCGACATTAATACGAAGAATATGGATGAGGCAAACAATAGAATTAAATAGATAGACAAACAGGGGGTAAACAAAGATAACGCTGAACGACAGTGAGGGAGAAGAAAACCGTATAAGTTTACGTTGAACTACGTACAGAGACAGCAGTTCGTTCACCGCCCGCAATCGTATAAACAGAATGTCAATTGAATTATGTGTATGAAAGTTCACATAAATAAAGCAAGCATTCTTTTTACAACCAAACACAGATTTGCGTGTTTTTTTCTTATTTAAGAGGGGCTCGTTTATATAAACAACAACGAACCAAGAATGACCAAACAATCAACAAAGAAATCAATCGATTAAGCATAGCATGTGAGACAAAGAAACAGCAGAAGCATTTCCCATTAAATCCCAACAGTTTCAGCGTTGTAGTGTTAAAGTAAAGCTATTCGGCTAACAGAGCTCTGATGAAACCCCAGAGGAAATCAACATTAGGATCTGCAGTCCTCTGGCTGCCTCTTCCTATGCATGTGACAAGGAAGGGTGTCAGACGCAGAACCGCAAATCAATTGGGTGTACATAACAACGTTCCTTCTTGCACATGTACAACCGCCATTGTTTTGGGTGTGCTGAGACAAACCTTCCCCGGCTTCATATGCAACCGTTGGACTGTGCTGGTTTTAAGTGACGGCGTAAAAACCATGCAATCTTGAAGGTATAATGAATAGCAACGGTCAACGATGAGGAGTTCATTCAGACCTGACAATCCTGAAACACAATTTTTATTGGCTCTGTGCAGAAGTCCGATTACCTCAAAAACCACAAAGAAGCAGCACTCTTTAAAGTCCAACCATTCGGCAACGTGATATGGGTGGTGGCAACGTGCTAGTGGCATGGCTATTGCGTCTGGAACTCCGGTTCATTGCAGGGCCATCTATGGCGAACAGGTTTTAACATCAAGCAGTACTAGGGCCGCAACCTATCTCACAGGACATTGGGTAAAATCCAGAAAGAGTCAGCATCAGGATTTGTCGTCCTCTGGTTATCTTTGTCTTTGCGAGTGGCAAACATAGACATGTCTAGCGTGGAACCGCAAATCAATAGAATGAGAATGGCAACGTTTCTTTGGCACGATTCTTTTGCGTGTTTTGGGTCAAACATTCCCCGACTTCGCATGCAACCGCTGGGTTTTCTTCTTTAAGTGTCCAAGGTAAAAACCTATGTTTTTTTTTTCAGACGAATAACGACGGCCAACGAGAACTTCATGCATATCTGACAATTTTGATAGACGATCTTCGAGAGTTCCATGTAAAAGTCCGACTCGCTTAACAACAAGAACAGATGTAGCAGGTCCTCGCTAAATAATCGATAAACTCGTCACCACTCGTATTAGTAAGGGACCAAACTACATTATTCCACTCCCCCAAATTACGAAGATAATTAAAATGACGAAGAAATCGTATGACAATTTCTGGTGAACATAACTAATTTAATTATTGTTATCTAAAATCGTATCGTGCATCGGGAAAAATAACGAATGGAATTGTTGTATATTACTTGGCAGATTAACTCGGGGGCATTTGATACCGAATTAGTTTGGTCAAAAATGTATCCTTGTATATGTGTACCATAGTGGACGAATCTTCGCCACGTAAACAGATGGCAGTCCCGGCCATCCCCAATATGTGATGTCTTATATTGGTTATAGTAGCAGCGAGTATAGTTGCTTCTCTCTTCTCCAGTATTAGTGGCTGCGTGTAAAGCTCGTCTATCTCTCTCTTGATAGCTTCAAATAATTTGTTTGGGGCATACATTTGATAAATGAATAGCTTGCAAACGATCAACTTCATTCAATCCACAGATCTGATACCGACAGTTACTACTACTACTTCGGTTCAGATTGGACCTGAAAGTAACGAAATCTAAGTGGTGACTTCACACTCTCCAAAGATTTTAAATTGAGTCCTCATTACAAAATGTAATTTAATGTCATACCCAGGACATGAGTAGATATTATTTGTTTAGTTACAACAAGTTAATGTTATATAGGCCTCCTTATCGACGGGTGTATATAACATTATACACCCGTGTCGTCGTTGTGAACTCAGGTTCTTAATCGTCTGTAGATAAAACCCTTGAACGCTGATTTTAGTTTAAAAGAAAGGTTTATTTAAAGAGAGACAGTCAAATAAAACTGCAGAAAGTGTACGCGTGAGAGAGAAAGAAAGACAGAGAGACAGATAGATATACAGATAGACCGTTTGTTTCGTAAAACCTAGCTACATTATACGTGACCGCCCCCATCCTCACTGGGGCTCTTCGGGGAACGGCAACGTCTGCATCTACTTGCTTCAGTTGTTAGCCGAAAAGAGACAGACTCCCGGCCGAAAGTCACGTGGTTACATCGATTTCCGCTTTAAGGTCGCCTTTGACCTTTGAGGTGTCGCTGAAACGGTTCCACCCAAACACGGCCTTCACGTTTCTAACATTAATAAATAAATATGATTGATTTACGGATTGATTTACGGAAGCTCATATTAGGGTAGGTAGATAATTGTTTAGCTTAATAATGTTGTATAAATCTATCATAGCAGGCATATCTTCGTATACAGATGGCCGGCGTACGTCATATCCAATATGTGAATTCTTATGTTGGTTGCAGTAGCAGCAAGTATAGTTGCGTCTCATATCTCCTATAGTCGAAGCTGTGTGTAGAGATCCTCTATATATCTTTCTTACTCTTTATTAATAAAGCAGTTGTATTTATTCTATCGTAGAATAACTTGAACTTGTAGAATCTTTGATGGTCAATGTTTGGTTCTACGGACGAATACTGTAGATACGTGGACCAATAATCAGTTCTTCATCCTGCTTCACAGTTCTCGGCCATGTTTTGTGTTGGTTTATCTTCTCATTGCTGTCGTCGTCGCCACCATCATTATTTTGAACCAAAGTTGTTGATAAAACGCATGCAGGTTGATTGTTTCGTCACCGCCACCATCATTGTTGTGAACCCAGGTTTCTTCTTCGTCTGCTGATACGAAACCACGCCGACACTTGTTGTTCAGTTTATAAAAGTTTATTCAAAGGGATAGAAAGAGTAAGTTCACATGCGTGTGTCAGCGTGAGAGAGAGAGGTTTCACTACATTAGTCGTTCGACGCGTACTGTCTCTATTTTTAGAGCAGCGCGCCAAAACACGTCCTTCCTCGTTTAAGTTTCACCGGTTAAGAGAGTGAGGAAATCACATGATTAGCATAGCTTTCACCCCGTGTCACTCTCTGTCCCCGTTTTGCGCTAAACTTTTCCATTCCACTCCATCAGGAATAATTTTATGTAACACCACGCCGCTTCTTCCAACCTCGAAATTAACTGAAACCGAATTGATGTTTTTTTTCTGATGAATTCGCCTCGTTGAAATCAAAATGCGTGAGCAAACCCGTGAAGACGCCTCACGGGAAGAATTCGTTGAAGCGAGGAGATACGGCAGTGCGCACGGTGTGTCGCGGTTCAGACGAACTGCTGCGAACGAACTCGGATTATACGACGCAGACAGTAATAACTTTGTAGATGGGTACCATAGTAAACAGATGACCGGGATGCATCATCCCCAATATGTGACGTCCTATGTTAGTTGTAGTAGCAGCAAGTATAGTTACGTCTCGTTTCTTTATTATTAGTAGCTGTGTCTAGAGCTCGTCTATCTCTCTATTTCTCTTTCTTCGCAGCAGCAGTTGTGGTAAATAGTAAGAGTACGTCCACTAGTACTTATTTGATGATTTTAATTCGCAGGGAGTAACATCAGACGAGATCAAGTAGCTGGCCTTTGGGGATCATTGTCCCCTGTGAGAACACGAGTGAGAGTAAATGGCGTTACATGAGATAGGATATGCACAGTGGGGAGACTCTGAGTTGAAAGCTAAAAACGACAAGACGTGATAAGAAATGACTTCAAAATCGATTATAAACGAAAGGCCAAGCCCCAGAAATCTGTAGCCCCGATATTCTTCTCTCCACCACTAGCAGAGAGGAAGGCAAGGCAAACAGCCTAATAAAATGGTCCTTCTCGAAATTCTGACTAAGTTATTTTCTTTATGTAATTGTGCCAACTTTGATTCCAGAGCAAGAATGCACCCCCACGGAGAGGAACCCATCAGCGGACGACGAGAGACGATCTTGTGTTCTCAAACTCGGAGGGCCGCTGTGGTTGAGCGTTGAAGATACAAGGTATAATTTAATTGTTTATGATGTATTGATTTGTATTCGATTACAAACATATATTTTATTTGATCGCGACACATAAAACATTGCACCTCTCCATTGGTAGGGAATAATGCAACAGTTTCAATCGTTATTTCATACAATAGCAAAACACATTATTGATTTGGTTTTTAATCATATCTTTTGTAGTTTTATTTCTTAATATGTTTACATTGCACACTATTATCATTACACAGTATTAATATATAGTATTAGTATTTCTCCACATGTCCCTCGTAGGGGATAGGGAAGGAGACCTTCGAAATATGTCTTCTCGTTTCCACAGACAAAATCCAAAGAACTTGACTACTCTTATCTTTTCGCCACGTACACGCCTCTTCTGTCGCAACTGGAAAGCAAGTTCTATTGTTTTCTAAGCCACGTCGCTTCCATTATTTTACATAGGGACATATTTTTAGTTGGATTTCAGTTGCGATCTAAATGTTAGTGAAGAAAGCAGTAATGTACGGTCTGAATAGATAAGGGCGTTTCAACGCCTGGTGTGGATGCTTCTGCATGAAATAATTCGTAGTTAAGGATAATGGATATCGACTAGTTAAGTAGCTGCATAATGTTTTAAGTGAAACCGTCTCCCCCTTCTTTATGAATATACGGTATGTCATCTAGTATATATATTAGTTATAAATATATAGTGCATGTATGAGCCATAAACAGGATACTTTGTAAATAGAGGACCATCGAGGATCTAGCAGAAACCTTTTGGGAAATAGACCCTACGTGGGAAGAACAAGTTTAGCGGAAGTCACGTCAGACGATTGGTTTACGGTGTGAAGTTGCAAGGAGTTCGGATAGAAGCGACTGTGCTATTAATAAGTGTTTTAAGATGTTCTGACAAGCGTTGAACTTAATTAAGCCATGCGCTTCTAAAAAAATAAATCTCTCTCGCTCTCGCTCTCTCTCTCTCTCTCTCTTTGCCTTTCAGCCTAACAATACAAACATGGCTAAATAAATCATCTTTCTTCTGTAATAACGTATTGAGTAAAGTAATCGAATGATAATTAGTTTGAGAAGAATATAGCAGACTTGAAGCTGGCGAATTATCCTCGGTCTGAGACGACATGGAAACCAAAAGGTGAACATTGAGAAGCCGACTGAAGCAGAACAAGGTATGATTTAAATTAAGTTTGTATTGTCGATTCTAAATTACCAAAATACATAAGTAAAGGGTTGATATGGAACAATACTAGTTTACACGAGAAAGGGGTCAAGAACAGTTTCATTCATAGTCATCGAGACATTAAATAACATAGTCCTCATTAAGGATATACAACAGTACTGTAATTCCTGTTCTAAACGCTATCCACTTTGGGCACAATAAACAAAACATTTAGTAAACATGCGATCCGGATATGGAGATCAAAGCGTGAACACTGAGAAGCCGGGTGAAGTAGAACAAGGTATGATTTAAATTAAATTAGTGTAGTGTTGATTCTAAATGGCTAAAATATATAAGCAAAAGGTTGAAATGTAACAATACTAGTTTACTCGAGAGAAAAAAACCAAGAACAGCTTCATCCATTGACATCAAAACATTAAACAACATAGTCCCTACTAAGGATCGTAATTACTGTTCTAAGCGCTACTCACTTCGGATATAATAAAAAGAAAATAATTTAATAAAGATACGATCCGTTGGTCGTTTGCGTTACCAAAATGCGATGATGAATTGCATTAACGATAAGAATGTTTTATTTTGCTTGTAAAGAAATCAAAAGTGATATCGATTAGTCTTTATGCGATTTAATTTGTCTTCGTTTTTATCGATTCGATTAGTTGCCGCGTATATAAACAAAAATGGCTGCGTATATAAACAAAAATGGCTGGAAATTAACGGCTGAGTGGCAACAGGGAGTCGCGACAAGGTCGCCATTTGTAGTGAGTTTTTTTTATCTCTTTACGTTGTTTTTTTTTTCTTTTATTTGAAGGGTTCTTTTTTACGTTTTCATTTTTTTCTTTTTTCTGTTATGATATGTTTTTTTTTGTTTTTTGTCTTTTGTTTTTTGTGTTGTTTGTTTTTATTTTAAGATTTTTTTCATGTTTACTTTTTTTAACCCCAAAAAGGCATATTGTCACTGAAGCCTAAGGGGCTACTGCGATAGGGATCAGGTTTATAAGAGAGCAACCTAGTTGGAGAGTTGTGCAGCAAGATTTATAAATTACATTTCAATCTTTGCGTGTTTTAAAGTCCGGAAAACAGAGAGCATGAAGGGAATTCCAAAAGCAAATGGTTCGATGAAAGAAGATATTAGAGTAAACAATCTTCTGGCACTTATGAGCCTCTACACAGAATGGGGTGTGATTTTGCTGCCAGTCGGGTTAGTCGGTGGTATTTATGTTGAGGAGGGTGCAAGTTCTGTGAATACATCGGAGCACATTCCGTGGATGTACCTGTACAAGAAGCACAAAGATGAAACATTGCGGCAATGCGTCGCCGCATCTGTTTGAAAATATCAGTCTACTTTGGTCTGTCACGCTAAGCTTGGTCTGTTACGCTTGTCTCAACTAGCATTTTCATCGCTAAACGCGTAAATTGATCGGACGCATCTTTAGAATACTCGCTCTTGTTTGTTTTTGTTTTATTTTTTGTATCTTTGCCTTCTCCTTGTTTTAGGATATGTTTTGTGATTTATTTGTTGTTTCATTGTTTTGTAATAATTACAATGGAAGATTTTCAAACATAGATAAATCCCTACCAGCCAAAGAATATGTTAACCCTCAAATGCTTTATTTTTTATATTGGTTTGACATCGAAGATACTGATTACCTATTTAGAGGGTGTGCTGATGCAACATCATATTACTTACACTTGCAAACAGGCTCGTTGTAGGTGTAAAACAAGCCGCAGTTTTACACATTTTCGTTGAATATTATATTAAATAGGCATTTTGTTGGAATGTGTCATATTTGAAACAAAAAGCATTTAAGGGTTGACATGTAATTTTTCGGATTAAAATATATAGAAAAAATACTTAGTGAAACAAACGTTGATGAACTTATAGTTATTTTACCTTTTTTTCCGTTATGATATTTTGTGTATTTGCCTTTCTTTTTATGTTTTATGAAAAAGAAAGGCAAAGAAAGAATGAGAAAGGCAAAGGTGCTTTTCTCATTCTGTCTTTGCCTTTCTTTTTTCATATTTTGCCTTTCGTTTTATGTGTTTGCCTTTCTTTTTCGAGTCTTTGCCTTTCTTTTACATATTTTGCTGTTATTTTTTGTTTTCGCCTTTGTTTCTGTGTCTTTACCTTTTTTGCTTTGCCTTTCTTTTTCCTGCCTTTGCCTTTCTTTTCTTTTGTGATATGTATTACCGAGAAGGTGCTTTTTTATTTATATTTTTATTTTTATTTTTTGCTGTGGGAGATTAGCCTTTGTTTGCCTTTTCTTTTTATGGTTTGGGTATGTTCTGTGTGTGTTTGAAAAAGAGAGAGACAGAGAGAGAGACAGAGAGAGAGAGAGAGGAGTGTGGATAACATTTTTCGCCGAAATCGAAGTTCAATTCGCTTTTTAATCAACTCCATTGCAAACAACAGTGAAATGAATGTTGACCAAGCCATTAGCAAAAGTCGCCAATCGAAAGCGATTACGGCCAGTAATGTGTCTAATTTGTATTTGTTATCATCTGTATCGTCGGTCAAATTTGACAATTTGTCGCCGTTTCATTCAAAAAGAAAGAAAACACAAGTCAATCGTCGGTGGTTTTGTACGTGATAATTGGATTATAATATGTTTAATGCTCTTAGTCCGACGAGCTGACAATGACAAAAATAAAGGATAACGAACTGGTGTATAGGTCTTCGATTGGGGGCGTCTGCCTATGTTGTTCGCTCCTTGAGTCTAGGGTCACACAATTACTTGGATTCTTCGTTTTCTTTCAGACCGGTAGCTGGAAATCATGGAAAAATCATACGGTTCAATTTAAACATTTTTAACTTATAAATAGAGGAGGATTATAAGGCTATCACGATGCAAGAAATAGAAATATGTCGGTGTTGAAAAGGAAGACAAAAACAAGTGTTTTATTTTTTATTTTTTGTTTTTTATAGTAAATATTACTTGATTAGTCAAAACCTCTACACAGTGATCTAATATGCGTGACCGTGTTCAGTAATATATTTTGAGGAAAAACCTCTTTATCAAATGTTATCAGTGTTTCAAATCTCTTGAAATCCGTGTGAACCGGTAATGTTGTTTTGTGGTTATATCACAGTAAATATCAATGTTGCCCGCAGCAAATTGAATCAAATAATTTTTACTTAATTTCTTTGTTTTATCTAAGTGATGAAATTGTTCTTGCTAAATTTATTTAAATTAAATTATTTATTTATATATTTTATGTGTCTGTGGGGGAACTGCGAGTCTATATACTAACTGTGTTATTCAATTTTTTTCTTAACTTATGGATCAATGTCCTTATCTATCAGTTATTTCTAACTATCGTTCGAAGGGGCAGAAGAGTTATAAAGTATCCTATTTAGCACGACCTTACATTATCATATGTTGTCTCACAAATACTTGTAATAAACTGTTTACATGATTATAAACTTTCGTTTATTGTTTTAATCATCTCATAATGTTCTTAATCATTTAATATCTACCAGTTAACGTCTAGTAATTGTGTAGCCCATTCAAGATCACACCTGAATTTCTATGAGCAAAGTTTCTTTCCAACATCTTCCCATCTGTGGAACATATTATCACGGGACTGCTTCCCTGCAAACTACAACATGGTCATCTTCCAATCATAAGTCAATAAATACTTGTCATAAACCGTCTTCATAAATAATGAAATTTTGTTTATTTCATTCATTATTTTCAATCCTCTCCTAATATTCTTCATTATTAAACTGACAATCTATCAATAGCATTAACTCTTATCCTCGAGTGGTTTTAGCCATGATAAGTGGTGGTTGATTAATAAATAAGCAAAAAAAGAAAATTTAGTTATGTCAAAAAATAAAGAGTATACCTGAATGAAGGGTCTTATATTGCCTACCTCTATTGGGGGCAGGGGGCAATACATTTCTCTCTGATGGGCTGGTACATACATGAAGAAGGAAATGACGACCATTTTTTCTTGAAAAACATCTTATTAAACTATTTAGATACCAATTGTGCTGAACTACTCATTAACTCATCGCTGTACGATCCACACGAAAGTCTGGTAGGTCCCCTATCTAGATGAACCCCAAATTACGTGTTTCCTTACCAACGTTTCAACTGAATTGTAGTTCATTGTAAAGTTGAAAAGCATCTCAGCATTAAAGCTTATAAGGATCAATAAATGTTTGAAACAATTTGAAATCGGCTGACTTATAAATAATTTATATATAAATTATGTATAAGTCGGACGATTTCATACGTAATACATACATTACTGATTTTTTTATCCTCTGATAGAAATAATTTCTTTTTGAAAATCCATGGGTTAAGGATAATGAGATTATCCCTTGTTTTAAACTTTTGATGAATTAATAAAATTTGTAATGTCTCCAACTTTTATTTTTACCATTAATTTTCTTGATATATATATATATATATATATATATATATATATATATATATATATATATATATATATAATTTTATTTACACAGACATGTACAAAATCTGCGACACTGGCATGTCGATGTTATCGATCAACAGTTACTATAAACTGAGAATCCGATCTTAACCTCAGATCATATTTGGAGAGAAACCCAAAGTTTCGCAGATTTTGCCAGTGTCGCAGATTTTGTACATATCTGTGTAAATAAAATTATCATATATAAAGCTCTATCTTGACATTGAGCACTTTTTATAAACCCGGTTAAAATTCTCTGGATTACCACCCTGTGGATATTTTTTACCTGGATTATTACCATTATATATATATATATATATATATATATATATATATATATATATATATATATATATATATATATATATATATATATATATATATATATAAGTAAACAATGGCATTTTAAATACCAATGACCAAGTCTTTATTCATATTTTTCATTTCCGAATTTACCCTCAGTCGGGTGAGTTAATTTAATCTACTTAAACACACACACACACACATACATATATATATATATATATATATATATATATATATATATATATATATATATATATATATATATATATATATATAACGATTTTGAAAACACGATATTACGGAAATTCACGATTGTGACATAAAGCAATTTCATGGAGTTTCATGATTGTAAGAGAAAACAATCGTTTGTGACATAAAACAATCGTTTGTGACAAAACAATCGTTTGTGACAGAAAACAATCGTTTGTGACATAAAACAATCTTCCGGAAACCTGTGTCAGGATATCCGTTAAAATAAGTTCTTCCTCGAACAGCTCATGGTCAAGAGAGCCACACCCAAGAGACCTTAATCAGCCGCTTTAAAATGGTCAGCTCTTGTACTGTCTGCCATAGTTGCACTGGGCAAGGCGTTATCAATTTTGGCAAAGATGTCAGCCATTGGAGATTAACAAGGGTGTGTTTATCTCGGGTGGCACGTGACTAAACGGAAGAAACCAACAGCATTAGTTTGCGTATTCATGGCTTCTTATCTGAAAACATGCGAGTGTTCCGCCCTGGAACTTCGATTAATTAATAAAACCCAACCTTAATATTGTCTGGGATCTTATATGTACACTTTTGAATCTACTGTTTTGTTGTAGTAATTTGTGTTAAGGGCAGGTGTATATTTTACGCACAAAAACTTCCGGGCGAATTTGCTCATGGTTAGAAAAACCTTTAATAAATTTGCCCTCGGTCGGGTGAGTTAATTTACCCTACTAAAACATATATATATATATATATATATATATATATATATATATATATATATATATATATATATATATATATATATATAATTTTCTCTCCTTACTATTTTCGAACACTTTCTTTTTACTTTGAACATTTCTACCTTGCCTGGAAGCTGGAATTAGCAATGACTGTTCTTGCCCTGATTTGGACCTTTTGACATTCAATTTAGATCTTTCAGGCTTAATCTTTTGTTTTTCAATTTTCCACGGATATCCACGCGTTCGGACTATACGGATTTCTCTAATGGCTACTGCTTGGAATACTCGGACTTTATGGATTACTTTTGACCGTTTGAGTATATTCACATTCTATTGTTACTTTATTTGTAGTGGAGTTTTTTAGCTATATTTAGGATGTTTTTAGCAAATAAAAAAAGTTTTTCTCTCTATATATAAATTTTCAATGTTATATTTACCAGTAATACATACATTACTGATTTTTACCTTCTGATAGAAAAATATTTTCTTTGAAAATCCATGGGTTAAGGATGATGAGATTATTTCTGGTTTTGAACTTTTGATAATCAGTAAAATTGGTATTTTTTCCAACTTTTATTTTCATCATTCATTTTATATATATGTATATATATATATATATATATATATATATATATATATATATATATATATATATATATATATGTAAGTAAAAAAAGTAAATCATATATATATATATATAAAGTAAACAACGTAAATAATCAGAAAAATCACAAAGAATAAAAATGTTTTGAAAAATCCTACACTACACCGTGGGTCATTGTTGGCGACAAAAAACAAAGAAAAGAGAAAACTTACACGGGGGAAAAGGCTCACCAGAACGACATTTTTAATTTTTTCAGTTCAGAGCTAGTTAATTCTATCACTTATTTATAAAAATTCGAATTTACTTGACGGTACTTATTTTACTTGATTAAAAGTTACATCATTTTTTTTTACAAATGCATATTTAAGTCATTTGAATGGTGTAGGTTTTTTCAAGACATTTGAATTCAAGAACTTTTTATTCTTTGTGGTTTGATGATTTTGTAGTGTTGCAGAGACAGTATTCACAGAAAAATATTGTTTGGCTCACGGCAAACGAAACGGCTGTAAAAATACATCTCACAGAAATGTTATTTTTTTGGCAGTGTGAAAAAAATAAACTAAGATAATATAAAAAATAAATCAATAAAAACATGGGATATCGGAATATAGAATAAACCTGACTTATTCATATATATATATATATACATGTACATACATATACATATATATACATATCTATATACATATATATTATAAATAAAAAATAATACAAATCTATGTTGTATCTAAAACATGTTTTGAAGGCGTTTTCCTCATTATTCAGCTTTTAATTCTTAAGATGCTTATAAAAGAAAAAAATATGAACTCTCTCAATTTATACCTTATTCTAGTTTATGCGAATCGTGTCATATTAAAAACAAAAACGTTAAAACCAGTGTCTACATTACAGAAGGGCGCTGCTTCTAACAAAACCAAGGACTGTTGCGATCTCTCTGAGGAGGCTATTTTTATCTTGTGAAATGATTAGAAAAAAGTGAAAATGAAGAAAAAAAAGAATAATACAAATATATTTTATTTTTAATAAAACAAATTTGCATCTAAAACATTCTTTTGGATGCGTTTGTTTCATTATTTACTTATCTCTCTCTCTTTCTCTCTCTCTCCCTCTTTATCTATCTATCTCTCTCTCTCTCTCTCTCTCTCTATATATATATATATATATATATATATATATATATATGTATATGTATACATACATACATACATATATATATACATATATATAAACAGAGAGAGAGAACACTCTCTTGACGTCATAGTCGCCAAATAAGTGTTAACATTATCACTGCTGATGTAGCTATTCAGCGGTGGCCGTGTGGATCTAGATTTTGGAATTTTAGTTGTAAAACATCGGAGCCCGGGGTTTCGAATCGCGCGACTAGTAGTAAATAGTTACTAGTTACATCTCTATGCTGAGGAGTCCCGATTAAAAGGACGAAACGTACACGTACATAGATAATAAACAAAATATATACAGGGCTGGCCGGACAGTTATAAAAGTGGGGTGGGGTTCTCCTAAAAAGTGGGGGCCCGACTCGCATTGCGCCCAGAATTCCAAATAAGGGAATAAATTCAATATCTTGACTAAAAATGATCGTCTGGTAGTGGTTGATAGCTCGTTAGAAGCAGAATGGAATACTCTTGATGATAGATGAAGAAACATTTTTAAAATTCACTTTTTTGGCATCTGGGCGCAAACTACCATATTAGGGCATTTGGGACCAAAAATACCTTTTTTTACATAATTTAGACATGAAATGATCTTCTGATAGCTGTTGAGGTCTTGTTGGAAGCATATTAGCAAGTCGCTTCTGGTATAAAAAAAAAAACAGAAATTTCAATTTGGGGGGGCCTCAGCCAAAATTACCATATTTGGTCATTTTTGGCCAAATACACCTTTTTGGACTTAATCTAGACATAAAATTATTTTCTGACACTGCTTGATGGCTCATTTGAAACATATCAGCAAGTCGCTTCTAGTAAAAATGACGAAATTCAAGAATCAATTGGTTTATTAAATATTGAGAATACATAAAGTTAAAAGTATTAACTGACAAGGTGAGTTGTAAAACATCGGAGCCCGGGGTTTCGAATCGCGCGACTAGTAGTAAATAGTTACATCTCTATGCTGAGGAGTCCAGATTAAAAGGACGAAACGTACACGTACATAGATAATAAATAAAACATATACAGAGTCGGGGGACAGTTATTAAAGTGGGGTGGGGTTCTCGTAAAAAGTGGGTGGCCCGGCCCACATTGCGTTCAGAATTCCAAATATGGGAATAAATTCAATATCTTGACTAAAGTAAAAAGTATAAAAGTTTAAATGTATTAAGTATAAAAGTATAAAGGTATGTATTGGAATTGGAATAGCTCGTTGGAAGCGTATTAACAAGGCAGACTTGCATTGTTTCTCTGTTCTTCACTTTAAATTGCGTTCATTGGACTTAACTCAAAAGATACTGTACTGGTTCTTCTGTGGACAGAAGAACTGGAGGGAGGATGGAATGAATAACTTTGGATATTATGCGGATCCTCAACAATGCGAACAAAGAATGTATCGATGCAATCCGAAAAATCACTGGTATGTTAATGGAGGCATCATGTGCGAGTGGAGGAAATACAAATAATGCCCCGCTTTGCAACAGATTTTTCAGCCCTCAAAATCATGTGGAAGAATTGAAAACCTTGGGCATCGCGATAATGTTTTATCTCATAATTGACTTCGTCGATGAGAACACATGCATATCAACTTAATTATTGATGACCGTAAAGTGAGGGGGGCAATTCAAAAAATAAGGAGGCTTGAGCCCCTTCCCACTGTCCCCCCGGTCCCGCCGTCAATTATATATATATATATATATATATATATATATATATATATATATATATATATATATATATATATATATATATATATATAGGACGTGTATAATGGTATAAGCAATAAATATAGCATTAATTTTTACTGTTAATGTTTTCTTTCTTTCTTTAGTGGGTATAGTCGTAACCTTCGTAAAAAGTAAGGTCTATTCGATCGAAAAGTGACGTCATACTAGTAGGTGCAAACAAGCGAGATCTGTCGAACAATCAGAATGTCGATAATTAATGAGAGCTTTAACAAATAAGTATTAGAAAACTTTAAAAATTGCACTTAACAAAAGAAAGGAAATGAATACGGTTCGATTTATACTTAAACTGAACTCTATTCAATATAAATTAAAAATAAACAAGAATTCAAAATGAATAGTTAAGTTGTGTGTTATTGCTGAGTTAAATTAAATAAACATCACGTTGTTTCATGGCTTATAAAAACTAAAACTCGTTTATTATTTTGATTGTGAACAATTTTTTAAAAGAATTATTTACAGAAGATATTAAAATGAGAACATGCAAAGTCAAGCAATCGCGATTATAATTTAAAATTAAGTTACAATAACATTAGCCTATTTTTTATTGTATAAAAATATTTTTGGTTCCAATTATGCAAAATTACGTATGTTTTAAGCAGAATACTATCAACTACTGTAAAACTGAATTATGAATTTAGGGAACAAAAAATTAAAAACAAACGATGAATAATTTTTAAAAATGTAAACAAACAATAAGTTTAAATGAAAACAAATGATTAATAAATTTAAATGAAAACAAACGGTAAATAAATTTAAATGAAAACAAACGGTAAATAAATTAAAATGAAAACAAACGGTAAATAAATTTAAATGCAAACAAACGATATATAAGTTTAAATGAAAACAAACGATAAATAAGTTTAAATGAAAACTAACGATAAATAAGTTTAAATTAAACAAACACGAAGTTACTTAAAATGAAAACAAACAATAGGAAAGTTTAAAAATCTAAACAAACGACAAATAAGTTTAAATGAAAACTAACGATAACTTACAAAAGAATAAAACATTAAATTAAAACAAATAATTTGAATACAAACATCAATAAAATTACTCGTCCAGAAATATATTTTTTTAATCTAAAATCGGTATGATAATTTAGTTTAATGTTTGAAATATTATTTTTCTGCTTCATTTGTAATATTATCATTAACGGAATTATTGTGTAAAAGTATTTCAAATTTGAGGGAAAACAAGCAAGTAGTTTTTTTTATTGAAGATTTTAAAATTTTCCAAACTTTCCTGAATTAACACAATCCGAATTATAAAGATAATAGATAATAAAACTACTTCGCTTAGTTGTTGACGTTTTTTTTTTATTTTTGTTGATTCTGTTCTGATACGGCACTTCTGTCGGTGGAAGAGAAATCCTTCTTGACTGAGTGAATTTTTAGTTTTGTTCCATCCAGAGTGCTTCTTTTAAGGAGCTGGATTTTAAAAGACAGCTGTCTTTTTAAAATTATCTTCTCTCTCCAGCTGTTTTGTTCATTTGCTTTTGATTTGACGAAGAATCGAAAACGTTCGTGAAACCTATGAAACCTATGGAAAATTTATTTTTTTTAATTTTATTTTAATACAAAAATGACCATCAGAAAAATTGAAAAAAATGAGAAAGGTATAATTAAACAGACGAATTCTGTTATTTTTAACAATAAATGAGAAAATGCTGCCTAAATACACACAATTCAAATATATATAATGCCTAACTTTATATTATATATAACGATAGAAAGTTAGATTTCAAACGAAATCCAGATACTTGAAGATCTGTTTTGTCATCAGATTAACAACCATAAGATAAGTTATATAATGAATTTTCCATGTATGCGACTCTTCAGAAAGAATGTCCAAAAACCGTGTCCCCCCCAAAAATAATAATCCTCACATCGTTAAATTATTTATGTGCATATTCAAACGAAGGATATGAGATTATATTTACTCTATGGGTGCCATTTTTTATTTAACATCTACTTAGCTTAAACTTGAAAAGTCTGACGATCTATAATATATATATATATATATATATATATATATATATATATATATATATATATATATATATATATGAAATGAAGAAGAATGGAAAGGAATTAGAGAAAGCAAAAGCCAAATCAAAATTCAATTCAAAAGTTCAAAGCAAGGTATATTCCGCAAAAAGGCAATTTATTCAAGTTAAATTTTCCTTAAGCCAGGCTTTTCAAAGATCAAAATCTTATCATCAGAGGAATTCGCTGGGATAGATAAGTTGGCAATGGCCAAGATTTAAAATTTGAAAAAATGAAATAAAAGTTGTAGGGAAAGAAACGCAGGGCAAAACTGTGCCAAGGTGCAAGCAAATGTCCGATTGCGAAAAAGTCCGGTGTCGAAGAGTCCAGCGGAGAGAATAAGATGTAGATAGGTAGGTCGTTAGAGGCACGAGAAGTAATGCCTTTATATATATATATATATATATATATATATATATATATATATATATATATATATATATATATATATATATATATATATATATATATATATATATATATATATATATATGCATGCGCCACCTACTATTGCTTACTTTTATTTTTTATTTATTTATGAAGGTGTTTACTTTGTTATTGCGTGGCAGAAAACGGAAAACCACTTCTACAAAATATATGCAGCACATTTTTCAACTAAGTATTACGACTTATTTTTTGTTAAATTACCGTCTAATTTGTAGCTGTAGTTCCTGAGTCGTAGCAGACTGCTTTTTGACCTATTGGATTTCCACAAATTGATACCGAATCGCCCCGTTAGTCCATTCCGGCGATGAAAGGGTAATATAAAAAAAAAACTTCTTATCTCGGAAAATGCCGGTATGGATGACCACTCAGCGCATACATAGTCATGCATACCCGTATCACGGTCCTTCAGTGTGGCTAAACGAGTGGGTGTTTCCAGCTGAGATTCGAACCACTGAACCGCTTTTGTCAACAGTCAGGAACTTTTACTTTTACGCTATTGCCCTCGCTACTAAGTAAGGATCCCATTTGTATCTTTATCTCCATCATTCCGTCGACCATTACCTTGAAAAAGAGTCGACCGAAAGAAGACGTCTCGGTAGAAATAACACCTTTTTCTTCTCCATTCATGAATTTCTTTTCTTTTAACTCTGTTGCTTGAGTAAATAAAAAACAAAATGGATGTGTGAAGGGGTGAAAGAGTGGGATTAGTTGGCTAGGCGGTTGAAAAGTCCATGTGTCAAATTGGATTGACCTGTCGGTATCCCTTCAGTTGTTGAGAATAACGAAAATTAAAATTGAGTCACTCTTCCATTTCAACTTAGAAGAATAAAACGGGTCGGAGATTGATGTTTCTGACCAGTTTGTTAATCGTGGATGATTTCTCTGTTAGAGAATGTCTAGTAAATCGGATTGGAGGAATGAAAGAAAGAAAGAAAGAAAGGAAAAAAGAATAAATGAAAGAAAGAGATAAAGAGGAATGGTTCTGGGAAATGAGAATAGAAGAAAGTAGAATAAAAAGAAGGAAAAAAGAAGATAAAACCGTTCACAGAGAAAGGGGCACATAAGGAGAAGGGGGGCGGGGCTGAAAAGTAAAAGAACATAGCAAATAAGAAAAACGAAAGAAAGAAAAAAAGAACAGAAACTGAAATGAAAAAAGAAAAAGAAAAAAAGAAGAAAGAAACGCAGGCGGGTGTATGAAATAAGAAAGTATGAAGAGAAAAACTTGAAAGACAGAAACAAATAACAGAAAAGAGACAGAAGAAAACAAATGAGTTCATGATCGACGTCGAAATCTACGATACGATGATCTATCACAGAAGAGGGTTTATTTGGCGATTAATCACCGCTTATCAAGCCCCGGGGGCTACTCGAGGACAATGATGAAAGAGATCGTCAGCTGGACGATGAACGCAAGCACGCAAGGATTGGAAACAACCGGTGGAATTGGCAGGAAATTTCTTCAAAGGAATCGATATCCAAGAGGACGGCTTTGCAAGTATTTGTTTATATTAGACTTGAAGACGACTATGTTGTAGTCGACTGAAAAGCAGCTTCGTTGTATTTTGTTCTTGGCATACTCTAGGAAAGAAACTTTGTACATGGAAATTCCACTTGGTCTTTGGTACAGAGAGAAAGAGAGAGAGAAAGAGAGAGAGAGAGAAAGAGAGAGAGAGAGAGAAAAAAAACTTTTTGACTCGGCCAAGACAAATATAATCTTCAATACAGTATAAACCTATGCATGGTAAATTGCAGTAAACACCTGCTAATAAGACGTATCATATGCGTTCATTAGTGCATACAAGAAAATACAAATTGAGATAGGCTCCTTCTCATAGGCCAACTGTAAGAATGACTGTAATAGGTTATATATATATATATATATTGAAAGTTTACTGCTGCGATTATAGCCAGGTATGTTCTTGTGTTGCTAGTTTCTTTCTACTTGTTTTTATTTGCATTGAAGATGCTCGACTGCGATCCAGTAGTCGGTTCCTCCCTGTAAGATATTCACAACTAAAGAAGGCATTCATTTCTCCCTCCATATTTCTAGCGTGGGGCGGAATTTCCATAGACTCGCTCGAGTTTCCCACTTTTGGAACATATTACCACGGGACTGCTTCCCTGTAGATTACAACTTGGTCACCTTCAAATCCAATGTCAACAAACCTTTGTCATGGATGACCCATAAATAATCAAACGCCGCTCGTGATGAATCTCAGTACTCCCATAGTGTTCCTCATATTTTCTGCTGACAGTCATTCCCGTCTCATCAATCTTTCTTCCGAGTGGCTCTTGGCCTTGATAAATAGTGACCCCAATAGTAAAAAAGAAAGAGAAAATAAAGAACAGTTTCTGAGAAACGAGAAAAAAAGAGAAAAAATAGAAAAGGGAAATGAGGAAAAAGAAAGACGGAAAGAAAGAAAGAAAGAAAGAAAGAAAATGAACAGTTTTGCGAAAAAAGAAAGGATATAGTGGGAAATTGAAAGAAAGAAAGAAAGAAAGAAAAATGAGGAAAGAAAGAAAGAATAGAAACGAGAAGTAAAATCCACACAAAAGAAATAACGAAACAAGAAAAGAAAGAAAGAAACAGAAAAAAGAGAAGAGAAAGAAAAACAATTCCGAGAAAAAAATAAAGATAAAGAGAGAAAAAGTGGATAGAACTTAAGAAAAGAAAGAACAAAATTGAACAGGACAGAAAAAAAAGTAAATAAAAAGGGGTAAAAAAGAAAGAAAAGAAAAATCAAAATCAAAAACTGAAATAAGAAAAGAAAGAAGGAAATAGAGAAAAGGCAGAAAAAGAATGAATAAAAAACAATTTTAAAAGAAAGAAAGAAAGAAAGAAATACTTCAATGGATTATGCTCCGATGAATTGGCTACTCTGGTGCCCCCTCGACGTAAATTCACTAGACCAACTAGACAATCTACCAAATCCCATTCATTCACTGTGGAGGTCCCCAGATGCCGGAGAGCCTTCTACTCAAATAGCTTCTTTCCTCATGCTGCTGACCTCTGGAACTCCCTCCCTGCCCTCTGTTTCCCCGACAGTACTGACATGCAGAAATTTAAAACTAATGTAAACAGACATCTCGCTGCGCAGATCCTAATTTAGGTCGACCCCTCAACCATCTCCCCTTTTCTTTTTTCTCAGTAGCCCCTTACGTCTACAGTGGCGGCCTGCCTTGTTTGGGGTGAACTATGTTAAACAAAAAATTTAAGTTCTAGAAACCATAAAAAGATAGAAAAAAATAAAAACAGAAAAACAGAAAGAATTTACAAAATAGAGAAAGAACGAAATCAATAAAAATGGCATTTCTAAGAAATAAAAAAGGAAAGAGAGAACTGGAGAAAGAAAAGAACACATAAACAAGGAAAACCGAAAAAATTAAAATAAGGAAAGATCGATCTAAACGACCGAAGTATCTTGGATCCCACTTTCGCCATTTACAGGTTCACGGATGATGGTGACTTCATGGACACTTTCTTTCCTCAGATCCCGAAATACCAGGATCGAATTGAAATGTCTATATCTCCACATATCACCCGTAGTGGGTCGAAGAGGCAGAACAAGAGAGAGAGAGAGAGAGAGAGAGAGGGGGGGGGGGTAATTTGCTCTTCTTCACTCGTTGATATTTGGCTGGTCAAAGAGGACGTCTCCCCCAATTCTAGTGTGACGTCACAGCCACACGTGGTTTCTCTCAAGTCTCAAAACTCCACGCGTTAACACCCTCCCCTCTGTTCCTAACACATAGCCTTGGGAACTTTTACATATTTAACCACTTTATCATAGAGAATGCTGTTCCAAGAACAATATTTTGACTCTGTAAGAACGTACCACATGTTGGAATTATAAATATCTCTGAATTCTACACTTATCTCACCCATTGCATTCAAAACTTTAATATATATCTTTATTATTATTCTTGTAATAATAATAATAATAATAATAATAATAATAATAATAATAATAATAATAATAATAATAATAATAATAATAACTAGCGGTAAGAGTGGAAATTCCACTGTTGTATCGCTATTTTGTTGTAAATTTATTTACCTCCACTCCAAGAGGTAAGACACAAGGTCAAATCAGGTTTTGAAAGGTCAGTGCACTAGGTGAAGTGCAGTCTGGCCTATAAAAATGCCTGAATAACCCCGCTGGCATTCCCCGGTAGGGGTGTCTCAGGCGATTAGCAATAAGCTAACCCCTTCTCAGAGAGAAGGTAAAGCCTCGGAGGCTCGACCTCCTAGGACTGAACAGGACCATACGTATCCTCGACTGGTATGAACAGCACCTACTCAAGCTGTGCGAGATTAGTGTCGTGCATTCTATGGACTTACGGCGCGAACGAATACCCCATGATATTATTGAATCACCTTTCTTCCAACTGAAACATACTTATCTAAGTACTCTGCTTGACAAAAAAGAAAGAAATAAAACAGGAAAACTAAAAAAAATGAAATAAGAAAAGAAAGAAGGAAAGAGAGAAAAGTGCAGAAACAGAAAGAAAGAAAGAAAGAAAGAAAGAAAGAATGAAAGAAAGAAAGAAAGAAGGAAAGAAAGAAGGAAAGAGAGAAAAGTGCAGAAACAGAAAGATGAAAGAAAGAAAGAAGGAAAGAAAGAAGGAAAGAAGGAAAGAAAGAATGGAAAAAGAAAGAATAAAGGAAAGAAAGAAAGAAAGAAAGAAGGAAAGAGAGAAAAGTGCAAAAACAGAAAGATGAAAGAAAGGAAGAAGGAAAGAAAGAAAGAAAGAAAGAAGGTAAGAAAGAAAGAAAGAAGGAAGGAAAGAAGAAAAAAAAGAAAGAAAGAATATATCTGATTATGAAGGTCTATCTTCAAAACCCTTTAAAAAAAGGTAGTTTGTGACATATTCCTATTCTATGGACAACCAGCGCGAACTCAAACCCTACGATATTATTGTATCATCTTTGGACAAAAAAGATCACAACTGCACATCAGATTAGAATTTAAAAATAACCTGTTTGCATAACATCTTCGGCGATCGAGCGATTCTATCATTTTAACAAAAGGCGAAGAGTGATAACGTACGTACAAACATGATATTTCTTTAGCCCATTATGATATAGATAATAATACGGCCCTGATCTAAATTTAAAAATCAATAACAGATATGTTAAAGCTGCGTCCATCCAATTTGCGCGTTTAGCGATAGAAATGCTATTTCAAACGTCAGTGTGACAGACCAACAAAAATGTAATTTCAAACTTGAGTGTGACAGACCAACGAAAATGTGATTTCAAACTTGAGTGTGACAGACCAACGAAAATATTATTTCAAACTTGAGCGTGACAAACCAACACAAATGTAATTTCAAACTTGAGTGTGACAGACCAACGAAAATGTAATTTCAAAATTGAGTGTGACAGACCAACGAAAATATTATTTCAAACTTGAGCGTGACAGACCAACGAAAATATTACTTCAAACTTGAGTGTGACAAACCAACAAAAATGTAATTTCAAACTTGAGCGGGACAGACCAACGAAAACGTAATTTCAAACTTTAGCGTGACAGACCAACGAAAATATTATTTCAAACTAAAGCTTGACAGACCAAGGTAAATGTTAGTTCAAACTGAAACGCAAAAGAGCGACTTAAATTGAAGTTTTTCAGACAAACGAAAATGCAATTTCAATCTTAAACATTACAGACCCACAAAAATAGTATTTCAAAGTACAGCTTTACAGGTCAAAAGTAAATGCTATTTAAAACTTAAACCAACAACGGAAATGATATTTGAAACTTAAGCAAGATAGACCGGCTAAAGAGCTATTTGAAACTTAGGCGTGACAAACTCTGTTTCAAACTTGAGCTTGACAGACTAAATAAAACGTCATTTCAAACATAATCGTGACAGACCGGCCGACGGACAGATGCATAGACGCATCTAAAAATAAAAGACTACCATTGAATTTGCGCGTTTAGTGATAAAAATGCTATTTCAAACTGAAACGTTACAGACAGACGTACAGACCAACTGACCAACAAAAGTCTCATCGAGATTCTTTTAATATTAATACTACTGCTACTACTAGAACTATTATTATTACTAATACTACTATGACTACCACTTATAATAATAATAAGAAGAAGAAGAAGAAGAAGAAGAAGAAGAAGAAGAAGAAGAAGAAGAAGAAGAAGAAGAAGAAGAAGAAACACATTGGTCTGTATTAAAAAAAAGGGCATTTAAATCTAAAAGAAAGAGAAAAGGTTCATATAGCTAAGTAGAGTGTATGATTTGACTTTTTTTTCTGTCTGGAAAAAGTCCAAAAGATAAATTTTAGTTTAAAGAGATTTGTGCACGATAAACAAAGTCTCTCTCTCTCTCACTCTCTCTCTATATATAACCAGCTTGAGCGAGCGTTGACCGGGTATCAAATATGTTGCACATGTAAATGAATAAATGTGAAAATTGAGCGCATTTCTCGAACTAACGGTAAAGTCAAAAAACCTTATTTCAAGTTAATTCAACTTCACACAATAGACGCACCATCTTTTTTATACACTGCTTATGCGTATGCGCTATCAGTCGCAATGCTAACTAATTTGCATATTGGTTTTGAAAAAGGACATTTTATTAATTTACTATTTTTTGTTATTGTTTCTTTATTCAATGATTGTTTTGGGTTTAATATAACAAGTTGTTCTGTTTCGCAATATTGTTTTATTTCCTTGACAAATTTATTTATTTTAAAAGACCGACTTGATTTTAAACAAGTGAAAAGGCAAATTAATTTGTCCTTTCTTTAATAATGTAAAAAAGTAAAACTAAGCAATCTGCTTTACATTGTAATTTCAAAGTTCACTCTACGACAACATAAGAGTAAAAAAAACTTATGCCTCCGGTGAGCTTCTTACTCCCGATGTCTGTATGTAATCTAATCAATTTAGCCACTGTGGGAATAAAGGAATTGCGACGATATTTTGACTAGATAAACCAGAAAATACGGCTCCTACAGTTTTAAATAGAGTTATTTCTTCCTTCCTTTTTGCTTCTCTCTCTCTCTCTCTCCCTCTCTCTTTATTTACACCCTCTCTCCCCCTTTCTGCCACAGAGAAATGGGAAACGCTGCGGGATACCATGTACCGCACTGCCCTGACCACGTTTGGAAAGAAGACTTTTAAGACTCTCGACAGGTTTGAGCCCAAGTTCACCGAGATGAGCCTCGTTATAGAAGTCAAGCGCGCCGCACTTGCTGAACACAAGCGGTCACCCAGCGAAAGAAACTTGCAGATTCTCAGGACTGCTGAGAACAAAGCTCAGCAGACTGCCAGACGCTGCGCCAACGAGTACTGGACAGAGCTCAGTAATTAAATCTAGACAACCGCTAATATAGGCAACATCAGAAGGATGTATGACGGCATCATGAAGGCACTTATGCCAGCCTGGAGAAAGACGTCTCCCCTCAAATCCTCCACTGGGGAAGTGATCACAGGCAAGGCTCAGCAGGTGGAGACTGTGCCCCCCTCAATTATTGACGCCATTGAGCATCTACCAACCATGGAAGAGCTGGATGCAGGGCCTTCCGTAGAGGATCTGAGCAAATCTATTGAGAGATTGGCCTCAGACAAGGCCTAGGTAGTGATATCATTCTCCAGACTTTATCTAGCACTGCAACACTGCTGTTTTGCTTCCGATACACAAAGTTCTCTGTCAGTGTTGCAAGAAGGATTCATACCACAGGACATGAAGAACGCCAATATCATTACCCTCTACAAGAACAAGGGTGGAAGAAGCGACTGTACGACCTACAGAGGCATCTTCCTTCCTAAGCATTGTCAGCAAAGTATTTGCTCAGTCATCCTGATCCGTCTGCAGAAGCTAGCAGAACGTCTCTACCCTGAATCACAGTGCAGGTTCCCTCCGCAATCTCCAGAAGTTCAGGGAAAAGCAGATGCCCTTGTACGTCGCCTTCATAGATCTTACCAAGGCATTTAACCTTGTCAGCAGAGACGGCTTCTTCAAGATTATTCTGAAGGTTGGCTGTCCACCGAAGCTGCAGTGTTAATAGAGTCATACCAACATAAAGGGGATAGTCCAGTTCTGCGAGAGCTCCTCCAGTCCTTTCAGTATCTGCAGCGGAGTCAAACAAGGATGTGTTCTTGCTCCAACACTCTTCGGGATCTTCCCCGCCGTCCTCCCGAAACACGCCTTTGGTTCTGCAACCGGGGGAATAGATATGTGTACCAGATCAGAAGGTAGGCTATTCAACCTTTCCCAACTCAGAGCCAAAGCAAAGGGACGTGGAGTTCTCATCAGAGACATGGTGTTTGCTGAAAACTCAGCAGTTGAGACGTACATCCAACAGAGATGCAGGCACTGTTGTACCGCTTCTGAAAGGCTTGCAATGATTTGGGGCTTACCATCAGCCTGAATGAGTCAAATGACCTGGGGTAACACACCGAGGTACCACCTTTCGTCATTATTGATGATTATGAACTTATGATTATGAAATGATATCCTTCATCTGTTCACGTACCTTGGCTTCACTATAACCGACAACTTCTCCCATGATACTGAAATTGTCAAGAGGATCGGTAAAGCAGTTACCGCCTCAAATCCAGAGTGTGGAAGAACACCAAGCTTACAGTGAAGACTAAGGTGGCAGTTACCTCTAAAAATAAACACACCTTTGAAGCGGTAAAACAGGCAATATCCATCATCAATAATTAAATTATTTTAAATAAAACTTAATTACGATTAAGACCCATATATTGATATGTAACTCTGAACCCGGTGCTTCCTTCAAAAGGGACGCTTCAGCAATGCACCGTTTAACGGTGAATTCAAACGCCATTCCCCCTTGTTTTTGTTTAGAGACGCTGAATATTTCTTATGGACTATAAACAAATTTTAAAATCCAACTTTTTAAAATACAACCCTAAAGAAAATACAAAACTATAAATAAATAATAAGATAAAATATAATAAAATACCTAATAAAATAAAATAAAACATTTTTTAAATACAAAACTATAAATGAATAAATAAAAAAATAACATAAACACTTAATAAATCCCACCCAACAAATATATAACTCTGACCCCGGTACTTTTTTCGAAAGGGACGCTTCAACAATATACCGTTTAACGGTTAATGCAAATGCCATTTCCACATTTTGTCTTCATTTCGAGACGCTGATGATTCCTTATGGGCTATAGACGATTTTATTAATTATTAAATTTAAAAAGCCAGTCCATCTGGATCAAACAACATAACCTGACACGCACACTATATATATATATATATATATATATATATATATATATATATATATATATATATATATATATATATATATATATATATTATAGAAAAATATAGAAATTTGACATCTCTTTTTTCAGGTAATTTAAAATATTAATTAAGTTTGTTATTTTACTATTGTTGTGAGCTCTGTCTTTGAGGGTTTCTGCTCTCTGACTGGACGATTAGCTAAATATTCGAGTTTTTTTTCTTTCTTATATCTGCTGATGAAGACACTTAATAAAATTTGTCTCAGAACGTATGTACACTAAAACATTGTTGGTTTCAGATGTTTGGAACTTGTATACTTAATGATAAATATGTCATAATGTGGCATCTTTCTAAGTTATTTCCACTCACCGCATGATTTACGCCGGCTACGCGCACACATATAAAAAAATCTTTTGACATACTTTTGTCTCATTAAAGTCTTTTTCTTGCTGAGGTCACAGACTTGGTTTCCGCTAGAAACTCGTTCATATATACATCCGATTCGAAAGCAATTTGGTCTGCATTGTCTATCCGAGCGTGAACTGAAACAATTGTTCCACAAGCACTTCCAATTGTCTGTTTGATGAAATACAAGTCAAGGAATCCCTCAAAGTACCAACTTGCTTATCAGTCGCATTTTTAGTCAGCGGACACAAAAGCCTAACAACAAGACGGGTTTGGGTACCATAGCCAATAAAGCTTTATCGGTGCAATAAACATCGGTAAACTCCCATTCTTCCGGTACTTCGATACTCATATGCATATACTTAACGTTATATAAACATATACATATACCTAACTTTATATAAACATATACATATACGTCAACTTTATATACACATATACATATACCTAACTTTATATAAACATATACCTCAATGTTATATACACATATACATATACCTCAACTGTATATACGCATATGCATATATCTAACTTTATATAAACATATACATATGTTACAGTACTGTAGGGCCCCATTATGCAAGGCACAGTAGGTTAACTAGTATCAAATAGCTAATTTTGTTATTGAAAAATAGGTTTTGTTTCTGGACTCAGAAGTGAGTTCAGAGAAGAGTTTGATCCAAGAATAGTCATAATAAATTTAGACACCTGACGTGACCTTTGAGTCAGAGATCAGAGTGAGTCGTATTTGTCCCCATCTCGTGCGTGGGAATGATGATTACGTCACCACGGAGAACAAGAACTTAGCTTTTTGGAGTCAGTCCGCTATGGGAGCCCGAAGCGACAACGTCGTTTCGGAAAAGCGAGCGAAGTTTTCCCAAAAATGTAATCGCTCGCGATAAGGGCTGTATCCAAAAGAGATCACCATGGAAGCTTGTGGCGAGCGCATGAGGTAGCTCTCGAATGCAAGAGTTCGGGTGTGAATCGAAGAGATATGGGCCAAAGCTACTAAGAAAAACTAACAGCGTCTAACGTCCCACACAGTACGAACCTAAGAAGATGTGAATGAAGAACCAATAATGGAAACCCCTCCACTCGAATGAAAGCATGAAATAAAAAGAACAAAAGAAATCTCTCAGAAAATCCGACTTCGGGTGTCTCTGTATTCTGCTTAAAGATAGAATTTGCCCACAAAAACAGGTGCCGCGCGGCGATCACAGCCAGCAACAAGACGGACGAGAACTACAAAGGTAACTTTCTTATAATGTAAAATATCTGGAAACTGTGTTTCAAAGTGACTTTTGGACTCTTGAAAAATGTGTTTAGAAATCTGTTTAAATTACTCTTAAGAAAAGTGTGTTTGAGGTCCCTGTTGAAAAATGACTCTCCAAAATGTGTTAAAGTTACTGAGAAACATGTTTGCTTAAAGAATGACTATGAAAGTGTCTATGAAAATTGTATCATCAGAAGTATTAAGAAAAAAGATTGAAATCACTATTAATCCTCTCGTGAACATTTCGCGTTGTTTTCGGCCGGAGAGGATGTAATAGCGAACTGTGAGGTGGTTTTGGAGAACTGCCTCAGTCGGAAGGATTTCTGCCTGTAGTAATAAATAATCTCTCCCCCCCCCTTTGCTCTCGTGACGTTTAATTTCAGTAGTTATGCAACAGATACTTCTTTTTGGTGCTTAGTGACCAGCTGTTTCGACATGGAACAGATTGAATTCGAACCATAGGTAATAACAACGTTTGCGGTCTAAAATAAAAAATTAAATATTAAAAAAAAAAAAGAAAATAAAACCACGTTCGGTCCGATAAAAAAAAGGGAAAAAGAAAGAGAGAGAGGCAGAGACGGACAGAGTCGGAGACAGTGAAAAAGTTATATGCCGTTCAGATTGTATGAGTAAAATGATTTGGTAAAAAAAAAAAAAAAAAAAACACGATTGGATTTTTAAGGTAACAAAACCTTAAGGAAGAATAGGTTGTGGTTTTCATTCATGTGTTATTTTGTGTTTTAAATGTATTTTTTTATTTTACATATATGTTGTGGGTGGCGTTTGATGCAGAAAAAAATGAGAGAGAGGATAAAAGTGAGAGTGATGAGTTATATGTTGGTAGAGAGAGAGACAGTGTAAAAGAAAGAGGAAAAAAGTATGAGATGGAAAGAAAAAAAAAAGTGAGAGAAAGGGAGAAGGAATGTGAAAAAAAAAAGAGTGAGTGAGAGGCACATGTGCTGACTGGTGCCGCATAGTGTTTTGTCTACGAATCCTGTTTTGTTTCGGGACGGACATGAGTGACGCACGTCTGTAAAAGAAAAAAATGTTCAGTTGTTTGGTTGAAACATGGTTGGACTTTGAGGCAACGGAACCCTAAGAGAGAGAGGGAAAAGACCGCGTGCGAACAGCTGGCGGGGTCGCCCGATGTCGCCCCGGGATAATGGACTTTGTTTTTTTTTGTTCAATTGAATTGTATTGCATGAAATTGGTTTTTTTTAATATTAGTACTGCATAATTTGTAATTGTATTGTGGAGAGGGTTTGCCATTAATTCATTGGTTCGACTTTTATTTTTTTATTATTGTTGTTTTTGAATGAATTTTGGAGAAGTTTAGTCGGTTAAGTGAGAATGCTATACCAGTTACGTAAAATATTTTTTTTAAAAAAGGCAGATAATTTAATGGGTATAAGTTTGGGTCAGCCGGGCGATTTGAGTTGATTAGGTTCGGGCAGCTGGCGGCAGCTAGAGTTGGTTTGGGTCGGATCGCGGAAACCCCTGGACAGGGTTGATTTTATCGGGAAGAATCCCCGTGTACAGAGTATGTACAGGCTTAGAAGGTCAATGAGGGATTCCCGGCGTTTGCTCGTATGCTCTCTTTTATAGAGTACCCATGGGTTAGTGGCGAGGCTTGTGGTAAAGCCTGCATACGTTAAAATTGCGAACGGGAGAATGACGGTGATATGGTCATTCTGTGGGACCACGAGAAAAGGACGGTGGTCAGTTATGGAAATTGTTGTTTTTATGACCCAGGTGTGCCCAACTGCGCCGATAGAGTGTGTGAAAGTTGTGTAAAATGTTAAGCTTTGAAATTGTGGTCCCATATTTTTTTTTGTGGATTTTGGATGTTTGCCGACGGGTGTGCTGCGAAGATACCCCACCCCCTTACCGCATAGATAGGAACACGGGAAGGGAACGCATGGAATTGGTGTCTGCTCAACACCAGTGGGGATGGAGTTAAGCTGGGGTGTGGTGTGACTCGGGCGCGCGCGTCGGGGCGGATAGAACCATGGGGATCGATTTTTAAAAAAAGGAGGTACCGGGTGTTAATTGGATTTAATTATAAGATTATAGGTTGGGCCTAGTTTGTGGTCATTCGGCGTGTTCCGGGAGCAGAGATGATTCGATGTGACATTTCGCCCAATACCGTATCGACTAGATAGATCCATGGGATGGGGTCCTCGACGTTTAATGAACAGGGTTGGGAGTTAGAAACTGGGTGTTTGTTCGCTGTCATTCGCGACGGGAGCACGGGCGTGTCAGAAATGTATGGTCCATATATATCAAGCAGCATAGCGACGGTACCTTCAGTAAGCTTCGAGGCTGACCATTAGAGAATAGGTTAATGAAGGGTTTTTTTTTCTGTTTTTTGTTCCCCTATTTCGCGAGAATAAAACGCGCAGTTAGTTTTAATCGGTTGTGTGCCGACCGTTTGTTGACGTTATCTAAGAAAGTGATGGTGGCCCGAAAGTGTAACATACCGGGAATTTTTGGGAAGTGGTCGAGCACGGAGAACGTGTGTGAGCAAGAGCGAATTTATGTGGTAGATTTTGCAGGAGATATAGGCGAGAAACGCCTGATGTTGATTTATGACAGGGGATGGCTTTTTTTAGCCGGTAACGACCGTAGGGAGCAAACTCTCCCACATCCCGGAAACATTGTCATGTGGTGCCGAATCCCATTCTGGCAGGGGTGAAATGATGGTAACCCCAGGAGTGCTCAGGCTCGGATTTTTACCAGTCCCAGGGAGGGGTTGGTTTTAAAAAAAAAAAAAGAGAAAATCTTGGGATTTTTTGTTTTTTTTTGTTTATAGGGAAGGAAGGAGTGTTACAGTACTGTAGGGCCCCATTATGCAAGGCACAGTAGGTTAACTAGTATCAAATAGCTAATTTTGTTATTGAAAAATAGGTTTTGTTTCTGGACTCAGAAGTGAGTTCAGAGAAGAGTTTGATCCAAGAATAGTCATAATAAATTTAGACACCTGACGTGACCTTTGAGTCAGAGATCAGAGTGAGTCGTATTTGTCCCCATCTCGTGCGTGGGAATGATGATTACGTCACCACGGAGAACAAGAACTTAGCTTTTTGGAGTCAGTCCGCTATGGGAGCCCGAAGCGACAACGTCGTTTCGGAAAAGCGAGCGAAGTTTTCCCAAAAATGTAATCGCTCGCGATAAGGGCTGTATCCAAAAGAGATCACCATGGAAGCTTGTGGCGAGCGCATGAGGTAGCTCTCGAATGCAAGAGTTCGGGTGTGAATCGAAGAGATATGGGCCAAAGCTACTAAGAAAAACTAACAGCGTCTAACGTCCCACACAGTACGAACCTAAGAAGATGTGAATGAAGAACCAATAATGGAAACCCCTCCACTCGAATGAAAGCATGAAATAAAAAGAACAAAAGAAATCTCTCAGAAAATCCGACTTCGGGTGTCTCTGTATTCTGCTTAAAGATAGAATTTGCCCACAAAAACAGGTGCCGCGCGGCGATCACAGCCAGCAACAAGACGGACGAGAACTACAAAGGTAACTTTCTTATAATGTAAAATATCTGGAAACTGTGTTTCAAAGTGACTTTTGGACTCTTGAAAAATGTGTTTAGAAATCTGTTTAAATTACTCTTAAGAAAAGTGTGTTTGAGGTCCCTGTTGAAAAATGACTCTCCAAAATGTGTTAAAGTTACTGAGAAACATGTTTGCTTAAAGAATGACTATGAAAGTGTCTATGAAAATTGTATCATCAGAAGTATTAAGAAAAAAGATTGAAATCACTATTAATCCTCTCGTGAACATTTCGCGTTGTTTTCGGCCGGAGAGGATGTAATAGCGAACTGTGAGGTGGTTTTGGAGAACTGCCTCAGTCGGAAGGATTTCTGCCTGTAGTAATAAATAAGCTCTCTCCCCCCCTTTGCTTCTCTTGACGTTTAATTTCAGGGGTTATGCAACACATATACTTAACTTTATATAAATATATACATATACCTAACCTTATATAAACATATACATATACGTCAACTTTATAAACACATGTACATATACCTAACTTTATATAAAAATATACCTCAACTTTATATACACATATACATATACCTCAACTTTATATAAACATATACATATACCTAAATTTATATAAACATATACATATACCTAAATTTATATAAATATATACATATACCTAAATTTATATAGATACAGATAAGATGTGACATTTAATATATTTTGAATTATTTTACTCTAAGCCTACCACCCGGAAATATATCCGAGGAAACTCCGGGTAAATACAATTAGTTATAAATGAAATTATAGTCTCTAAGACACAGAAAGTGTTGCTGGTAGAAGCTGTTCTCGAAAAGCCCAACGCGCGTGCGACACCTGTTCCTGGGACGGACATTTTAACCCAACAGTAATTTAAAAACTGATCTCGTGTATTGCGACATGATTTCCATGGCGTCTCTAAAATCAATTTCGCGGGTTCCCCTCGTGTCATTAACGCCACTAACTCCGGCTGTCGCCAGTTTCGGAATTAAATCTAAACTTTTCTTGTCGGCAAATACGATCTTCCTCGTTTCACGCACTTATCACAATTGCGCATCAAACAGGGCCGCATTGGCGTCCAAATGATTATTTTACGTTTCATTTAATAATAATAATAATAATAATAATAATAATAATAATAATAATAATAATAATAATAATAATAATAATAATAATAATAATAATAATAATTACAATAATAATAATAATAATAATAATTACAATAATAATTTCAATAATAATAATAATAATAACAATAATAATTACAATAATAATAATAATAATAATAATAATAATAATTACAATAATAATAATAATAATAATAACAATAATAATTACAATAATAATAATAATAATAATAATAATAATAATAATAATTATAATAATAATAATAATAATAATAATAATAATAATAATAATGATAATCATGATAATAATAATAATAATAATAATAATAATAATGATAATAATAATAATAACAATAATAATAATAATGATGATAATAATAATGATGATAATGATAACAATGATAATAATAATGATAATAATAATAATAAAAATAATAATAATGATAATAATGATAACAATAATAATAATAATAACAATAATAATAATAATAATAACAATAATAATAATAACAATAATAATAATAATAATAATAATATAATAATGATGATGATGATAGTAATAATAATGATAACAATAATAATATTAACAATAATAATAATAATAATAATAATAATAATAATATAATAATAATGATGATGATGATAATAATAATAATGATAACAATAATAATATTAACAATAATAATAATAATAATGATAACAATAATAATAATAATAATAATAATAATAATAATAATAATAATAATAATAATAATAATAATAATAATAATAATAATAATAATAATAATAATAATAATAATAATAATAATAATAATGACATTTTGAACATGCATACAAATGGTACAAACACAAACCAGAAACAGTACTGAAAAAAACGAAAATCATAAAACCTTATCGGGCATGTAGGTACAAACAGATAAACTCATCCAAGCAAGGAAACCGAGCGTCATAATAGTTAACAAACGGGAACGAAACTGCCAAATTGTAGAGTTTGCCGTCCTTGCAGACCACAGGGTAAAATCAAAGATAGTGAAAAAAGAAGCAAATACACGGAGCTTGCCAAATATCTGAAAGGAATATGGAACATGAAGAAAGTCAATATAATGCCAGTAATTGTAGAAGCACTAGGAACAGTTCCGAAACACCTGGAAAAATGACGAGGAGAAATTTGAATCAAAGCGAAGGCTGAGACTATACAACGGAGAGCAATGACAAAAACAACTGAAATCTTACGGACATTCCTCGAATGCGGCAACCAACCAACCAACATAAACGACGAACACAAATCAGCCACATGAAAACTGTAACAGAAGTAAAACAAAAAGATGGAAGGAACACCACGTGAAACCAAGAGAACTGAAACTGCAAGAAATCTTATAAACTCTAACCCTAACCTCCCCAAGAAAAAATGGCATCAGCCGAGACTGATGCCACACAAAATAGTCGTGAATAATCAAGGAGGATGGAAATCCTGAGGAGAGAGGGTACTAACCAGACCTCCACTGAAAAAGTGCGGTAAGTACTGGGATCCTGGGGAGGCTTATTAACACCCAAATCCTAGTGAAGACCAACTGCCGTAGCCAGCGAGAAATCAAATCAATAGTACGCGGCTGTTGCGATAACGCAAAGTCATTTGCAAAGGTCATCGAAAGAGGTGGAGACGACTGGAAATCTGGGGAGACATTTTGTCACTCAGACTCCAAAACCGGTAATTTTCAGTGTGTAATCTCTGGTGATGACCTGTGTGAGAACTCCTAGTGAGTACAATAATAATAACAACAATCGCTGTTGACAAATTAATCCTTTTTATATAATTTATTTCCATAAAATGATTTAAAATGCTCAAAAGAATTTATATTTGCTGTATAAGAGTCAAATACGTTCAAAGATGGGACACTGTTGCTCCATCTGAGGAGGTGTTGCTCAAAGCACTTTTTCCTGTCATGACAGATTGCAAAACCGACTTCGAAATCTAGTGAGAATGTCCTCTTCTCTTCCCTACTACTTCTTTCTCACAGAAGTGATGTTGCTAGTCTTTCTCTACTCTATCGTTATATTCATGGTAGGTGTTCGACAAGGCTCCAATCTATGGTTCCCTGCTGTACAACATTCACGACAAAAACTCGTTTAACTACAACAACTGTCAATACGTTTCATTTCTCCCTATGTGTAGTTAAAACAAACGAAACTTCCATAAGCAAAGCTTCTTTCCAAGAACTACTCATCTGTTGAACACAATACCACGAGGCAGCTTCCAACTTTACTACAACAGGGTCGTTTTCAAGTCCAATGTTAACAAATTCCTGTTGATCCGTCCTCTTAAATAATTAAACTCTGCCCATTCCCAACCATCTTTACCATGCCCCGGAAAACACTCATTAACCCTTACCCTCGAGTGGTCTTTGGGCCTTGATAAGCGGTACTCGTTAGTACATAAAAAGTCAATTCAAGCAAAACATGTAACTATTTTTACACAAATTTATTAAAAATAGAAATACTAAAAGTGTATTGGAATAAGTAATCTCATCATTTAAATTTTTTTACATAGATAATACAAAAGAAAATTATACAACCATAGTTTTTACTGATAGAACAATCGCCTCATTTGACATAATGATTAGTGTTCGTTGATGGCCCAAGTTAGGGTTTAATCCTCGGTCGAACCAAAGACTAATAAAGTGGTACTTGATCACAACCCTTGTAATATAAGGCCTCTTAACTGAATCGAGTTTTTCTGGTTGCGTCATTGATAGTGGGAGTAAGAACCACTATCAATGATGACGGCAAGTGTAATCAGAGCGAGAAGACTCACGTCCATAAGATTATTCATTCACTTGGAAACTATTGTTAGCTTGTTCTTGCAATCGTGACTTTTTATCCTTGCCAAGACCACTGATACCCTCCTAAGAATTATTCACTCACTTGGAAATCATTGTCAACTTGTTCCTTTTTTTTCAAACGTAATTTCATTTTTTTATAGATATCAAGCGCGAAAGAAAATACAACATGGCCTCCAACGATTAAGGCATTGCATTAAAGTTCGAATTTCAATTAGAATTTTATTTCAGGATGAAAAATACAATTTTAGGCTAATTAATAAGTTTCATCCAAAATGGGTACGAAAATTCAACGTATTCAACGTATTCAACAGTATTGTAAATAAACTGTCCGTTTTAGACCCCCCCCCCCTAAAAAACTATGACTGTTTTTATTTATTACAAATTTTTACTATATTGTAAATAGACTGTTTGTTTTGCAAAAAAATTCATTAATTCCAATAAATCTTCTATTATTAAATTATTTTGAATTATTGATTTTGTGTTACGTTACCGAATTCGTAATCTTTCATGGTTGATTTACTTTTCATGTTTTATTTACGTTTAAGTTTAAAAAAATCAAAAAACATCATTTATTTATTTCGGAAATGAGAGCAACTCTTATTAAATTATTCAGCTAAAACTAATTATAATGAAATGTTCATATAAAGAATAAAACTCCCTACAAAAAGGGATTTGTCTTGTGTTTATAAACCAAGAGATATTTTCATGCAGCATAACTGATACTAGTCTTTTCATTCGATGTAGACCAGGTTGTCATAACAATAAACTCAAACATTAAAAAAGAATGAATATTAAATCAGACAAATTATTTTTAAAAGAAAAAATTTTCATGTTTTAAAAATTAAAAAAATATGACAACACCATTTTATTATTAAGTATTAATTTAATGTTTGTTGTCTAGCCGACGCAAATTACACGAAATAATACATTTGCACTAAGATTTCTAATAAAGCTAATTATATTCCGTGATCGTTAATTAAAAAATACTAAAAATGTCATTAAAATTGGTCGCTTGCCTGAATTTTGATGATTTTTTAATTGAAGGGAGGGGTTAAAATACCCATAGTCTGACTGTTCAGGAGATCTCGTTTGTTACTTAAGAGCATGGCGTTATTTTCAATCGCTTTGGCCTCCTTTACGACGGCCGTGACTTAATATCCTCTTGCTAAACACTGAACATTATAAGGTAAGAGTCATTCTGGAAAAGTAATGGCATCCTCCCCTACATCTTGGTGTAGTAGCTAATAAAATGTGAGCCTTCGGATCGCCCTCGACTACGGTCGACTACTTTCCTTACCTTATTTTACTAACACTCTATCAGTAGACGTAATTGAAAGCAAAGTTATATAATGTAAACAAACATCTTATTGCACAACTCCCCACTTAGGATACACCCTATAAATCTGCTCCATACCTTTCAGTAGCAATATGCCTTGTTTGGGATGAATAAAAGTTTTTTCAAATGTTAATAACATGACAAACGCAACTTTTCTTGAGTAAAATGTTACGTAAAATCCAATTGTGGTATTAATATTTTTATCGGAAGTTTTATATTAATATCGTATGGTTGTCGCAGCGTGTGTCGTAGCTTAGAAAAGGCGTTGACTTTTGTTGCGTCTTAGAAAAGATGCTAAAATCCACGCTGAGAATTAAAATGTTAAAATGTGGCACATAAGTAAAAAAAAACATAAAAAGATGAATTTTAAATAAAATAGATAAAACGTGTTTAACTAACACGATATTTTTAGATATGTACACATTTATAATTGATTGAAAATGACATAGGAATACCCTTTTCTGAAAGCCTCCCTTCTGGCTCAGAAGCACCTTGGGTCCAATGGAAAACACTCAACCGCCTGAGAACGGAAATCAGGCAATTGGAAGTTGCTATGACTAAATGGGGCTACAAAACCGAGTCAACCATCTGAGAATGTGCAGGGGGGAGCATACGATGACACACTGCCTTATCTACCCTCTACTGGCCAGTTGGTGCAGCTTGAAAAATCTTACAGAGTACAACAAAAATGCAAAGGACTGTGTAAAAAAAGGTGGGAAAATCTCGTGTGATCACATGCTTCAAAGACACGCAAAGAAGAAAAAGACTTTAGTCGGCATTGTAAGCGAATGCGTATGACTGTGCATGAGTTAAGAATTGTAATTTGTTCTCCCTAGCACCCAAAGGGCGGGGAGGGGACTGAGTGTATATCGTGTCAGCAGACTGTCTTTTATTTGGGGGGGGGCTCAACTGTTTTATTGCTGACAATTCTGGTTCTTTAAATTATTAGTCATCGCCTTGAATTTTACTTGGGCCTCCAAAAGTTATTTCCAGCGCTCTAGGTGAGTTTCATGTGCGGACGTAATTGAAAGCAGAGTCAGATGACCACTATTTTTGCTTTTTTGTAAATATTACCGTGTGAGTTAGTTTTGTAACAAAAATGTAATTTCTTTTTTGTTTTTAGATATAATTTTGGTGCGCAGCTTGTGTGTTTCGCACACGCCATTGGTCAATTAAATGGTATAAGATTGGGATACATGTCAATCCTATATACTCTACGTTCGCAAAACTGACATTTTACTTTATTTCATTTCATTTATAATTTAAAAATTTTAATCTATAGAAATTAAAATAATAAGTATAAATATTGCAATATGGGGGTTTATAGTTGGGATTAGGACTACACAGGGGGTTTCATTCATATTCCGTGGAATATATTTTATTAGAAAAATATACGGTCATATATAAACTAGCGTAGTTTAATCTATTTCAAATATAACTGCATGGCCATTCCATACTATCAAAGACATCCTAATTATCAACTTCATTTACGTCACTGCCTCTGCGTCACATCTGATATGCATGGACGTCGAATAACGGAGGTTATGGCATATTAATTCAATGAACCTCGTTTTATCTTATCATGTATACATGAAATAAGTAAATAGACACCTTTATCATCATTAATAACAAAGACTATTGTCAGAGGGTTCTGGTCGACCTAGGCGAGATAATATCAATTATTTTCCCTTTCCGGTTAATTCAACAATCACTCGGGGTAACATTGGAAAGTTAAATCCCAAGATTCGCGGCGACTTGACGCTGATTAAGCCCACCTTCAGATTAACTTATAATATGGCTCATATGAAAATTCGGTACTTCTGCAGTTTAAGGACCGTGCTGAAATAATAATGTTATTATTCAGAAATCTATTCTTAACACATGAGAGGGGCTTGATTATTTATTCTGTACTTTCACTTAACAATTAAATAAACAAAAGATACCTTAAAAAAGAAATTTAACTTAAAAATGCTATCTAAGAAATAGAACGGTCCGTAAACTGCAGAAGTAACGAGCATTCTAATGCTGTTTTGATGTGTGACATACGTTAGTGGTTATGTATAATATATATATTGAAGAAATGGCAATTAGTGTACAATATCGATCTTTCGAACTTTTACTGCTGCTTTGTACGGCTCCGAGTGCTAGCCGTCGGCGAAGGAAGCAGAAACTTTAAACATATATGAATTATTTTTAGGGGTGTGAATTTACTTCTTTATGTCCGCGTATACTTCATCATTTCTTAGAAAAACTAGATCCACTTTCCCTTACAAAGAGTTGTTTATGTTAGATGGACAAAGGGGGAACAAGCGACCTAAACTGTTCTATTTATCTTATCTACGCATAGTGAATTTTACCTTCTAAGTTATAAACCGGAACTGACTGATCTACAAATTAGGTACGTCTACAGAACATGAGTAATTTCAAGCAATCCGTTATCTGCTCTCGTATGTGTGAATACAACTGATCCTAGGAGTCAAACTTTGTCAGCTACACCTGTAACATTACGTGTCACTAATCAGCTGGTTGTAACGTACAATATGGGAATCATTTTGATCCCACCATAGACCCTGTAATCTTATTATCAAAAGAAAACTGCAGTCGCCCCTCGCTGACACGTTGTAAGTAATTGGTTAGTAACGTCTTATTGGTAAAGTGGCCGTAGTTCTGATGTAGCATAATAATGTTTCCATAATAAATTATAGTTTTATAAAATTGGATACTTTTTATTGAACGAATACCGTTATAAATAAGCTATTGTACTTTAATCGATTTCAAATATAACTAAATTGGCATACGACACTTTCTAAACCATCCCAAATTGTTAACGTCATTTGCTTCTCAGCTTTCGTCTCTCCCTCCCCGATATACATGACGGTCAAGTAGCGGACGGTGCAGGCATATTTATTTCCTTACGCGTCATCTGGACTTAATTGTCTTTTGGCTATGACCTAATTTTTCCATACCTTGACGTGTCGTTAAATTTCAAATAACAGTTTTGTCCTGCCACCGCCGTTGATTCAAATTCTATCTTCCTTTTTTCGATATCAATTTTGTCTCTTTGTTCATCGTTCCCTTACCTCTTCTTTACCCTCTCATGTCTATGGCTTACATTTTTTATCATTTATAATTATAATTCGACTTACAATTGTATTCTAATGAGGCTTTTCGATTAATAAATATGAAATATAAGTTATACCCAGAAATTTGATGTGATCGTAATCTGCGGCTATTGACCGTTTCTATGAATTTCCCAACATTTTGTCGGTTTCCATTACTTTAATTACTATTAAGTGATGTAATTTATTACTGAAACACTATTCGTACAATAAATGAGCGTGATAAGAAAGTGTATAGTATGGGTTTTATTTAGAATTCAATATGGCCGTCAGAATTCGCAACAAACTTCTCGAGAAATCTAAAAAATGTATCAACTAATTTCACAAGGAACAATTGTTACTAATGAGTCACCACTTGTCAAAGATAAAAGCCACTCGAGGATAAGAGTTAATAAGATGGATAGATTGACAGATGAATGATGATTAATACTATGAGAGGATTGGAAATCTCCACATGCTCAAAACAACAGCCGTTCCAGAAAGCAGAAATTCTTCCTCCTTTGTCAAAAACGTCGCCCATAGAATGTGAAGACTAAACGACAAAACAAGGGAAAGTGAAAGTTGCGAGGTTTCCCCGTAAAAAAAAGGGTTTATTATGAAATCAGTTAATGCGGTTCGCAAGCGGATTGAGAAGCTGGTGGCGAAGACTGGCGCCCATATTAAATTCTAAATAAAACTGCATACTGTACACTTTATTATCATATTAATTTCTTTTCAGATTTATATTTCAGTAATGAATTACGATCAGTTAATAATAGGAAGTTACCAATAGTTAGTTACATCCTGTCTTTTAAAAACGGTTGTGAGTGTATTAATGTTCTCACGAGTTAAGGTGTTTGGTTTTACGGTTCAAACATGGCATAATAAACATGGAAGATACCGTATACATTAGCTTGAGTATATACATTGTCACACCTAAAAGAGCCCGATCTCTCTGCCACGATAGTTTGTGTTATATGCCGAATTTGATGCTTACCGATTCAGGTTTCTTTGTTGGTTGTCTGTCTCATCCAATGTTTATGCAAATAATCCCATACAAATACACAACGAAATGTATACTTCAACTGCTACAAAATATTGAGGGAAGATATGTTTTCTAGTGTTTTCACTACTATTCATATTCATATAAAATAACGTCTCAATCGGTAAGTTTTTAAAAAAAAACAGAAATAACAAAAGAAACGTCTAAAAAAATAGGAGAGAATATCTATTAATCGGTATAAAAAGAAAAAAAAGAAAATATATCATTATGTAAATAGAGTGAATGATTTTTTTCTGGATTCATTTTAGACGGCGCGGAGTTGTCTGACTTGCTATTTGATCTCTCCTTTCCCCTACACACTTGAAATGATTTATTTGAAAACTATATGTTACATATTGCAGAATCGTACCGCAGTTTGATCAAGATGGGTTAACATTTTACATTTTAAAAGGTCTATACCCAAGGGACTCGTCAGCGTACTGAAATGAGGTCAAAACACAATGAGAAATGGCGTTCATCGATAAAAAAAACTGTGCATTCCTGAAATGTATCTTTGGAAAAAATATATTGGTTGGGAATTAATTGAGTTTTATTTTATTTATTATTCGGTTTTGTGTTTGAAGAAGGTTTTTATTTTATTCTATTAAATATTTTATTTAATTATTTATTTGTAGTTGTGTAGTTTTATTTAAAGGGTTGTATTTGATCGTAAGAGATTTTTGGTGTCGTGAAAAATGAAAAAAACAGAGGGGGACGTTTGAATTCATCGTTTAAAAAAGGTGTAATACTTAAGTCTCGTTTTGAAGTGGGTTACCGAGGTTAATTTTATTTATCGGATGTATTACTTATTTTATTTATAGTTTTGTGTTTTAAAGGTTTTATTTTGTTTGATCTTTTCTTTACTTATTTATTTCTTTGTAGTTTTGTATTTTAAAGATCGTCCCGGAAAAATGAAAACAAAAGGAGATGGCGTCTGAATTTATCGTTTAAAAGCGGTGCATTGAAGGAAGTACTGGGTCATGGTTAAATATAATATATTGGTCTTAATCGTAATTAAGTTTTATTAAAATTAATTTAATTATTTATGATGGGTGTTGTCTGTTTTACTGCTTCAAATCTGTTTTTATATTTAGGGATAACTGAGTGGCATAATTTATTGATTAGGCTCTGGGTGGGCCTTATTAAATTTATTTATTTATTTATTATTTTTTGTTTCTTTATTATTTATAGTTTTGTATTTTCCCAAACATTATTTTTGTAAAATATTTTTATTATATTTTTTATATGGGAGGGAGGTCTGTATTTGAGTGGATTACTTGTTATGTAATGGCTGGATGTTGACGGAGGGTATATTTTGTCATTGAAAGGGTTCATCTAAGGGATACCCAATGTTTTAACTGTCATTGTCATATGCATCTGTGTTGTGTATATATATTTAGTTAATTCTGTTGGCTTTATCTAATAAGGTTTGTGAATCTATTATAGGGTGTGTGTGAGACGGAGGGGAGTTAGGTCTTAAACATCTATAATTCTTTTAATTCTGTGGGTTTTGATAGTTATATTTCTTGGTGTTTAATTATGGGGTCCATGTATTTACCATGTTAGAAATGTTAAAAGGAGATGGGGTATCTACTGATTAATGTTAATTCTGTGGTGGATGGGGTTAAGTGGGATATGGGTTTAGGCTGTATTAGGATTGGTAAGGGTGGTGTACTTGTTGTTTTGGAATGTACAATATATCCGGGGGCTGTTATGTTGTATATAAAAATTAAATATAATTTTGGAAAGGTTTTGGGGAGGTTGTTTAGATTATATTTTTATGATATATATATATATATATTACTAATCTAATATATTTTTTATAATTAATAGTTCCCATATTGTTTTAAATTCGATACTCGATTTAGTTAGGAAGTCATTGTCGCTGCTTCTTTGAGTCGTCTTACTCTCCACCGTTCTACTTTTTCCATAATTTTTACTTCGTCTTATAAGGGTTCACTTTTTCCCTCCATACGTGGTCAGCCATACCTGACTTTTCAATATCTCCACGTATTACGACTTTCTGGTGATCTTCTAGCCTAAATTTTAGTGTGCAGCATACGACAGCTTTTGTATATTTTTCCACACTTACATGGAATTGCATACACACAGTTCATGAGCGACTCGAAGAATACAATTACGAATTACTTATCACTTCTGGAACGAAGGAAAGCTACACCCGGTCATGACTGATGATACGAAAGCAAGCTACCTGCGTCGATTAAATAAAGGCTTTCGTTCGAAATACCGTACAGATTCCCGAGTTCGATAGAAAGATTTCCTAGTTCAACATAATGCACGTGAAGAAGGTTGGAGTTACATCGGCCGAAACGTTGTGAGAAAAACATCTAAGATTAGAAGAATAAAAAGAACAATTACATAAAATACAGTAAATATTTAGGTGATAAAAATCGTACTTATTTCTAGGCAGGGCGTCCTAGTCCAGTGATAAAACGCTGGACTATAGACATCAATATCGAAGGTTCGATCCTTGTCTAAGTTAGCTATATTGATGGCGTCTGTGAGCCAGAAACACGTGTCCATGTATTACTTCTATGTACGTATAAAATTAATAAAATATATATGTTAACGAAAATACGTCCTTTAAAATTAAAGGCGACTAATAATGCAATTTTCTGCATTAATATGTATAACTTAGGATGTGAACAAAAAGCCAGAGTAGCAAAGCTACAAACGCTATAATCAGCGATAAAACAAAACAATTATATAAAAATACATTATATATATATATATATATATATATATATATATATATATATATGTGTGTGTGTGTGTGTGTGTGTGTGTGTGTGTGTGTAATGTATTTTTCTTTTCTTCTCCATTTCATTCTTCCCAAATATGATCTGAAGTAAAGATCGGATTTTAACTCTGCCTGAGATATCAGTTTATAAAAGCTATTGATCGATAAACTCGACATGCCAGTGTCGCAGATTTTGTACATGTCTGTATAAATGAAAATAATCATATATATAAAAGCTCTATTTGATAGTGAGTACTTTTCAGAAGCAACGTTGAATTTCTTTGGATTCCTATCCTGTGGATGTTTACTTTGCCTGGATTATATATATATATATATATATATATATATATATATATATATATATATATATATGTGTGTGTGTGTGTGTGTGTGTGTGTGTGTGTGTGTGTGTATATATATATATATATATATATAGAGAGAGAGAGAGAGAGAGAGAGAGGAGAGAGAGAGAGATATAGAAAACAGAACAATAGAATAGAAAATAGGAAGTAAAATCAACCGGACTTTTGTTTGTGAGAAGCCTAACGAATGGCTAAAAGAACAACAAAGAATCTGATTGTTTAACTAGCTAGACGTGTATATAAAAACATCCGGCAAAACTAACTCCATGCATTTTAGCCTCACGATTCCCTCCAGGGATGAAACGCGGAAGCCTCTGTATAGTTTAATTGTCATAAATATATTTTCATAACTTACTACCTAGCTCTACTGACGTATCGAGCACTGTTGAAATACTGAAAATTGATACATAAAAATATATCTTATATATATATTATGTATGTATATATTTGTCTTTATTATAGAATGAATTATTCTTTTAGTTGTCTAATATTCGAACTATTTTAAGTGGCCCACCCTGTATGATAGATGTATGTTAGAATAACTCCTTGATATTTATGAATTATATAAAAACGTATTCCGATTCGAAACAAATACTATAAATACGTAATAATTTCTCAGAATAATTGCCTAAATGAGGGACACGTTCTTTCTTATTTTCAGTCAAGATTATACTATAAATATAAATATTAATAATTATGTATGGAAGATCAGTATGAATTAATTGGCGGTTCAACACATTTAGTGGCAATTATCTCCACCGCCATTGTTCTTACTATGGGTCTTCTTAAACATGGCGTCCTTGTTTGTATACATTTCTCGTCTATTTTTAAATCTATTTATTCAGATCTCATCCGCCTTTTCCTTTCAAACGGGAGTGTATGTACCTGGGCAAACACTATTAATAACTAATAAATCACGTGGATATCAATTAGTCGCCCTTCGTCCCCCTGCTCACCCGGAGGCAAACCTATGTTGAAAAGTCAAGTTTAGATTGAGGTCCGTCGCACAGTCACGCGCTTACACAAGACTGGTCCACAAATAGCCAAAGGTGCCTTGGGCTATCCCACATTTCGTAGGCGCCATAAATATTAGAGAGTGGCACCCACAATTTAGAACTGATGGCTGGACGTTGAAATACCTACTTCATAATATTTTTGTTTAACCCTCATTCGCCGATTCCTTTTATTGTTCATTTCACCACAATCTCATTCATATTTTCACCCCCATCATTTAATTGACGATTACCTTGAAAAAGAGTCGACCAAAAGAAGACGTCTCGGTAGAAAAAAAAAACAAAAGACGACCTTTTTCTCCTCCATTCATTAACTTCATTCTTTTCTTTTAACTACGTTGCTTGCGTAGATAGAAAAATTACTTTCTTTACCTGTTTGTTTAAATTTTGCTTTAGTAATAAACGTCTCCCCATTCTCAGCAATTATGGCTACTTCGCCAAGCCAATCATATATATATATATATATATATATATATATATATATATATATATATATCGATGTGTTATGCTTACGCAATTGTGAATTGATAAATGATGAGGCTGAAGAGGACGTAATTAAATTGTCAAATCTTTACACTGTGTAAAAGTGATAATGAAATTGAATTTCTAAAACGTCAACACACATGGTGAAATATTGTTGACTGTAGAAATTCTTTGAACATGAATATAAAATATCAATTATGTCATAAATTTTGTATCCTACTAAATTAATATATATATATATATATATGTGTGTGTGTGTGTGTGTGTGTGTGTGTATATATATATATATATATATATATATATATATATATATATATATATATATATATATATATATATATATGTATATATGATGGACTCTCCCGTCGATTACGACGTATGAGGTTCCAACAACTATATATATATATATATATATATATATATATATATATATAGAAAAGAGGGTAGTGCAGTATTAGTGCAGTTCCAACGAGAGAAAAGTATATATGTAAAGGAGTAAGGCTACCAACATTTGTAAGAATGTTTTTTTCAACATTTATTTATTATTTTGTTGTTTTTTTCAACATTTATTTATTATTTTACCATTTTATGATTTTATATATAACGCGTTTCAAGCGGTGGCCCGCTTTCATCAGATATGAAAATCCATTTGAAGAAATGTCTTTCGATTCGAGCAAATGTTGTTTCATTTGTTTTTGCGCATGCGTGGGTTTGCGGGTGTGTGGGTATCTTTGATTTTTATTTTTATTTTTTATTTGTCATTATTCCTGTTTCTCTTGGTCAAGTGCGTGTTACCCATCCATGATCCATCGGTCATCCTAGCCTTCTAGGGTGCGGGAGATTTTCTTTTGAAATTTGATACTTTTTATTGCTTTTTGTCTCCAAAAGTTGAAGTGGTGTCTGCGCGCGTGTGTGTCCGTATGTGTGGTCTGATCTTGAGTCTTGTGAATAGGTGGGCGATACATACACACACACACACACACACAAACACGCACACACACACCCATGCGCGCGCACCCACAGGCGTGTGGTTATAGTGACAGAGAGGGGGATAAAGGTTGAATTATATACACATACATACATATACACACACACACACACATATATATATATATATATATATATATATATATATATATATACACATACATACATACATACACACACACACATACATATACACACATATTTGCAAAAGATAAATTAATGCAAACGGTCCAAATAGATTTGAACTTGGTTTGGCCGATTTCATAGTTCGGTATTTTATGTGCAAATTTAATGTCTATTGTAAATGATTCATTTAACACAAGTTGCTATTTGACTCATAGCTGTGTAGAAGTGCGCAATAAGAAGTTATGTACTAATATTATCTTCCTTGAATAAGAATTTTCCAGTCTATAGATAACTATAAATAGTTATTTATGTTTGTACTTAACTAGAGGTGGATAAAGTGTGATCAAAGTGTGTGTTGTTAGAGTTATGATCTGTTTAATGTTGGATTAAATTTAAGTATGAAGTTTTTTTCTTGTGTTAGTAAGTAAGTGTAGTCTTGGCTTTGGAAAATTGGCATTATTTTGAATTTTCCTCCGCTGCATGAGTGCACATGTTGGGAGACGAATAATTTACGGTTTTCTTTGATTTTAATGTTGCTTTTATGTAAAGATACTCTATTATTAAATGTTTTCGTCGCACCTATATAAGCTTCATTACATGTTGTACATTCTAGCACATAGACAACGTTCCTGGAGGTGCAGTTAAGGTCTTTTTTTATTGTGAATGTTTGTGTTGGGTTTTTAAATGTGTATGAGTTCCCCTCCATTATTATGTCACAGACCCCACATCTTTCCTTGTTGCATTTTGTGACCCCTTGTATTGTGTGTTGGTTGAGTTTAGATGAGGTTAAAATTTGTTTGAGGTTTTTCGGTTGGCGTTTGCTTTTTATTATTTTTGTTGTTTTTAATATGTCGTTTAGTTTGTTGTTATGGTTGAGTAGGGTTAGGTTTCTTGTTATTTCTGTGAATAATTCTGGATTGTTTTTGTTGTGTGTAGAGATGTATGCCAATATTTGTTCTTTGTTTCGTTTTTTTGGGATTCGTAATTGTTCTAATGGAATGTTTTCTGCTAGTTCTATACCTTTATGTATTATTTGTAGCGGGTATCCTCTTCTTTTTAAAGTTTTCCGTAGTTCCTCCAGTCGGACAATCCGGAGGTCTTTGTCACTGACTATAGTACAGATCCTGCGTGCTAGGGAGTAGGGTATAGATTTTAGGCAGCTTTTGGGGTGATGGCTTCTAAAATGGAGATATTGTTGGGTGTCTGTGGGTTTGTGGTAGATGTCTGTGATTATGTGAGTGTTTTTAATTTTAATCAATACATCTAAGAAGGGTAGTTCTGTTTGACTGTGTTCAATGGTGAATTTAATCTTGGGGTGTAGGTTCTGTAGTATGTTGTGTAATTTATTGATGTCCCCCCATGTGGGTTCCCAGAGGATAAAACAATCATCCAGGTATCTTTTCCAAGATTTTATGAAGAGAGTTTGAATATTCTGTCCATATATGTCTTCTATCTTTTCATATAAGATCTTCTCTAGGTAGGCTAGTGTTAGGGTGGCATATGTTGGTGCCATTTTGGTTCCCATTGCTGTACCTAGAATCTGGATGTAGTTTTTGTTATTAAACTCAAAGGAGTTGTTGTTGAGAATAATGTCTATGCTGTCGAGGATGAATTGTTTGGTGAATCTGTGGTGTAGTATTTGTGGGTGTTTGTCCATCCAGTGTGATATTGCGTGTTTACCTAAGTCATGGGGAATGTTGCTATATAAGCTGCTGACGTCAAATGTAACTAATTTAGTCCCGGGATTTACTATTTGTGGTAAGGAGCCTAGGAAGTGTATGTCGTCTCTTATGTAGCTTTTGACTTGATCGGTGAATGGTTGTAGTAATATGTTAATTAAGTTACTCAGTCTGCTTGTTGGGCATGATGGTCCTGCTACTATGGGTCTAAATGTAAGGTCACTAGGACTCGGGACACTAATATATTCTGATGCCTGTGTGTTGATGGCATTCCTTATCTCATTTGATTTATGTATCTTAGGTAGTCCGTAGAAGTTGTTTGTTTTAATCATGAAGTTTGTTAGGAAATCTTTTTCTTTTTTCGTTAGTATATTATTGTATGTTGTGCAAAGTTTTGTGATTTTTGAAATGGTGTTGTTATCAATGTTGGTGCTAATTGATTTGTAGTAATCAGGATCTGTACTATAGTCAGTGACAAAGACCTCCGGATTGTCCGACTGGAGGAACTACGGAAAACTTTAAAAAGAAGAGGATACCCGCTACAAATAATACATAAAGGTATAGAACTAGCAGAAAACATTCCATTAGAACAATTACGAATCCCAAAAAAACGAAACAAAGAACAAATATTGGCATACATCTCTACACACAACAAAAACAATCCAGAATTATTCACAGAAATAACAAGAAACCTAACCCTACTCAACCATAACAACAAACTAAACGACATATTAAAAACAACAAAAATAATAAAAAGCAAACGCCAACCGAAAAACCTCAAACAAATTTTAACCTCATCTAAACTCAACCAACACACAATACAAGGGGTCACAAAATGCAACAAGGAAAGATGTGGGGTCTGTGACATAATAATGGAGGGGAACTCATACACATTTAAAAACCCAACACAAACATTCACAATAAAAAAAGACCTTAACTGCACCTCCAGGAACGTTGTCTATGTGCTAGAATGTACAACATGTAATGAAGCTTATATAGGTGCGACGAAAACATTTAATAATAGAGTATCTTTACATAAAAGCAACATTAAAATCAAAGAAAACCGTAAATTATTCGTCTCCCAACATGTGCACTCATGCAGCGGAGGAAAATTCAAAATAATGCCAATTTTCCAAAGCCAAGACTACACTTACTTACTAACACAAGAAAAAAACTTCATACTTAAATTTAATCCAACATTAAACAGATCATAACTCTAACAACACACACTTTGATCACACTTTATCCACCTCTAGTTAAGTACAAACATAAATAACTATTTATAGTTATCTATAGACTGGAAAATTCTTATTCAAGGAAGATAATATTAGTACATAACTTCTTATTGCGCACTTCTACACAGCTATGAGTCAAATAGCAACTTGTGTTAAATGAATCATTTACAATAGACATTAAATTTGCACATAAAATACCGAACTATGAAATCGGCCAAACCAAGTTCAAATCTATTTGGACCGTTTGCATTAATTTATCTTTTGCAAATATGTGTGTATATGTATGTGTGTGTGTGTGTA
>OY744544.1:42092287-42177287 GCA_963556195.1 Sepiola atlantica
ACAAAAATATTACTTTTAACAAATACTTTATTTCTTCATATATAAACTATGTTCAATCATTGATATACAAAACGAACGCTCCCTCAATTTCACTTTCGTCTTTCCAGTCATAACGACTAGCGAATAAGCAAATATTGTATGTCACAATTTCGTTCGGAGACAACTATTAAATATTATCTTATTAACGAAAATACATCAAACGTTTGTATTAAAGAAAAAATGAATTTATTTTAATTTTCTCCACAAGTTTAAGCCATACCTTTACTTAAATATACATTATTGATTTTATTTAAAAACAAACAACCCAATCAAAATCATACATTGATTAGTTGTTAATTGTATTAATTATTTATTGCACGCTAACTTGAACATCCGATTTCCTAATTTCAATTCGAACGAAATTTTGTATTGTTTTGTTTTGTTTTCGTTATGCGGCTTCTTTTTCATGATTTACTTTATTTTCACGAATTATTTATCGCACGTAACCAGTACGACTTTTTTTTACGCTATTATAATTTAGCATGTGAACGACTTTTATTCAAAATTTAAAGTAAAAACCTCACGAAAAAACTCACTTTAAAAATGTTTTTAACTTGCCATTCATCTCATCTTTATTCCTATTAGTTTTGGAATAGTGTGCTCATTTTATTATTATTAAATGATTGTCTTCGAAGATCAGTTTGTTAAACCAAAGACTATATTCTTCTTTACGGGTTGTGAAACGCGCGTAAGACGAAAAATAAAAAAAATGTAGGTATTCGCCAGTTTTAAGAAATAAACAGAATTAAGTAAAAATTATGATTGTCGACTGATTTTTTCTTTACTCATTACGATGCAACCAACCAGTATATATTCTCTGAAGCCGGAAACAACTTCATTGAGCTTGTTATTTGAAACAATTTGGATTGATATTATAAGGGATACATACCTTTAAAATATTTTTAATATAAACGTGTATATACATATATATATATATATATATATATAGAGAGAGAGAGAGAGAGAGAGAGAGAGAGAGAGAGAGAGAGGGGGGAGGGAGAAAGAGAGAGAGTCAGTTATGAAAATATATTTATGGCAATTAAACGACACATAGGCGTCGGCGTTTTATTTTCGTAGGGAATCGTCAGGCTAAATTCAATAAATATATTTTCATACCTTACTACATAGCTCTACTCACGTATTGAGCACTGTTAAAGTAAATAAATAGCAATATAACCAAATCCTGCATATGCTACTCCATTCCATATTGCACATATATAAACTAATTGATGTCTAATAACTATTGTGAGAATTTCACAAAAATCAGATTATCTACATTTTCACGAAGGGCCTTTACTCCCTTTTTACCCTCTTTGCATAAAACTTAATTAAACTAAATAATACAGACATTTTGACCACTTACGCCGAGCGGCTGTGTTCAAACATTCAGAATGATCGGTTAATTAATTTGGGAGTGAATTATATACTTACAAATATGTTATTTATCTACCTCCCACAGCGGTAAGATGTGACACAAGGTCGGGAAAGTGGGATTTGATAAACCAGCGTTCGGGAAGTTGAGCACTCTGGTCATTAAAAATTGTCTGGGCAGCCCTGTCGGTATTCCCCGGTAGGGGCGCCTCAGGCGATTAGCAATAACCTAACCCCTTCTCAAAGGGTGAGAAGGCAAAGCCTGGGAGGGTGGACCTCCTAGAACTGCACAAGACAACCCCATAGACCGGCGTAAATCAAGACCCGAAGGTCAAGACAATACCAGTCTATGGGGTGTAGTATCTACCGGAACAGATACTACACTTTGATCCCGGCCAAAAGCAAATATATAAAGATATACACATACCTAACTTGATAATATATATTCATTTTATTTTTCAAAGAAAATCTGATCTGTATAAGCAAAATGCACACACATACTCACACAAACACACACAAACACACACACACACACACACACACACATATATATATATATATATATATATATATATATATATATATATATATATATATATATATATATATATGTATATATATATATATATTACAATTTAGAAATAAACAAAAATTATGACATATTCATTCATATCAGTTCCTAGAATTCAACATTAACAAAAGATTAGGTGTACGATCGTTTCTGAGACGAGAGGTATTTACTGATTCCGAGTTGTCATTTAAACAGTACAGATTCCAGAACAACACAATTAGAAGTTGAACAAAACTTAAACATTATTCATCATCAAATACACAGTAATTGAAGTAAAGGTGAGTGGGTTGGGGTAATGTTACTAAAATCCGTATCTTTATTAAAACACATACATGAAAATATATAAAAATATATAAGAAAAAGAAATAAACACCCAAAAGTAAAAAGTTGAGAAATAATAATAATAATAACCATAATAATGAACAAGTAATGTTGAAATAATAATAATAACCATAATAATGAAAAAGTAATGTTGAAATAATAATAATAATAATAACCATAATGATGAAAAAAAAAAAATGCATAAAAAATATGAAATAAAATAAAAATTTAAATGTATCAGAAAATTGTAAAATAGATAAGAACATATAAAAAAATATAAAAAATGTATTAATGAACAACCAAAATCCTTGTAAATATTTACCAAATATATGGTTAATAGTAACAAGGGTGTTTCAAAATTTTAAAATGAGTTTGGTTGTTTTTTCTTTTACACTTCATTCTTTTCAAATATGATTTGAGGGAAGGATCAGATTTTCTTTCTACCTGATGAGATCCTAGCTTGTAACAGCTGTTGATCGATAACAATGACATACCAGTGTCGTAGATTATGTACATGTCTGTATAAATGAAAATAATTATATATATATATATATATATATATATATATATATATATATATATATATATATATATATATAAAGGATGAGAATACGAATTGTACAAGCTATAATATATATTAAGACATCAGTTGTTCAAGACAAGGGGTTTAAAATAAAAGAGATAGTATTATTCCTTCATTAAGCTTTGACTTTTCAAAGAATGATATATTATCGTCAGAGACAATAAGATAAGTTAACAGATAAGGGGGTTTACATAAAAAGGATTTATTATAAAAAGAGATTTTATTATTCCCTCATTAGGCTATGACTTTTCAAAGAATGATATATTATCGTCAAAGGAGTGCAAACAGATCAGTTCGTAAGGGGAAACTACCAAAAGTCAAAATTTGAAAAGATATAAAATAAAGATAATATAAAATGTAAAAAGAAAAGGTTGAAAATTTAGACAAAAATCACCGTTAAAAGTGTTACATAATGGATGGATGTATGTGAACGATTACATCAGCTAGTATGGATTTGATATCGAGGTGGACCGGTGCAAATCTTGACACAAAAATTTGGGGAACAAGCTTGCTCGGACTAAAAATATAAATATACCTAAACTTTTACCCCATCCCTGATCTCTGATCTTACAGGTGCGTGGTGACATGCTCAGGGTCCCTATTTGAGGCAATTACGTCACAATCGTGAAAATAAGAAAAGAAAGAAGCTGTTTAGAGTATGAGATTCGGGAGCACGGTGCACGGATGCAAAATCAAGATGTAATTCCGAAAAAGGAAAATGGGAATTTAATTCCTAAAAGAGTGATAGTGAATTGATAGCCTTCCTTCCTTTCCCCATAGCGAAGTAGACCTAAGTTAGGAAGAAGATTGGCCTCTCTCCCTCCGATTTAATGAATGTGGAATTTTATAATTATGACGAGAAAATCTGTGTTTTAAAGAAACGAATACATTACAAAAGTACCATGACAGTTCGTAGAAGCAGGTTCGAAGTAAGGTAAAATCGTGTCCTATATTAGGAAACACTTCGCTCGTAAGTTGTAAAAGTCCGTTGAAGTTGTATAAAGGCAAAGACCATTAAATGACTAAGCCTATTTGTCCAGTTGGAAACAGTTGTGGTGTATGAAAGTTTATGATGTCAGTGGCGTATTAAAAGCCATTTGGGAAACTTCCGTGGGCTTTGCAGATAGAGTTTTTAATGAAGATATTTAATTCAAAGTGAAATGATAAATGCGTATTTCAATGTAACAAAACTAGCCGTAAGAAAAACAAACTCTGGGATAAAAATAGAATACAAATAGAAATGAGAAATCAAACAGGCAGCCGTGAACGAATACCTAGGAAGGCAAGGTGGGTGGAGGGGCGAGTAGAAGGATAAAGTCAAAGGGTGGAAGAGAGACATGGCAAAATAAAAGTGGAAGTCGAACGTCGAAGATATTTATATATTTTTTTCAAATTCTAACTTTTGGTCATTTCCCCTTACCAACTTATTTGTTTGCACTCCTTTGACGATAAGATATCATTCTTTGAAACGCCACGGGAATAATAAAATCTCTTTTTATAATAAAATCTTTTTATTTAAACCCTCTTGTCTTGAACAACTTATGTCTTAATAGGTATTGTATTTTGTACTATTCTTATTCTCATCCTTTACTTGTTTAGATAAGTGCTCTTTCTAGTATATCGAGCATCAATATTTCATGATAAATTCTACATCATATCTCTATTCTCCTGTTCCTTATATATATATATATATATATATATATATATATATATATATATATATATATATATATATATATATATATATATATAATCATCCACATACAGACTGTATTACAGCTCTTCAGTGCGGCTAGACCACTTAGTGCCTCAAGCCGGGATTGAAACTCAGTCGTTGAGCTGACAGTAGGCGCCTCTTCCCCTGCGATATCATACGACACTGACTGATTGTACGTGATATCTCAATGTAAACATTGTCAAGTGTCGGGAGCTCGAATTAATTTTACCAATGAGCTATAAAAATTTTCGTTGGATTTTTGGAATACCAATTGTTTTCGAAAATGACCAAGCCGGCTTTTTACGTTGATGACACTGTATTAATAGAACTGTTGCTCCAACAATTATGCCAGAACATGTATTTTAATCTTTCTTAACTCTATAATAAATAATCAGAAGCTGGCCGGAATCTCTCAGCATTGCTTTCTATACTGAATTATTCAACAAAAGCACTGTGTCAACTATAGGTCAACTATAGGTATCGGATATAAACATGATCATCTTTCATCCGGTTGATACTCTTCTATGGCTGCAACACATGGCCAATGACGGTGGTTGGTCATGAAAGTCGGAAGTTTTTTGACAATGGCTGCCGTCAACGCATTTTGCAGTGCCAGCGGGTCCACCATGTTCCAAATGCTGTTCTCCGCCAACAACTCAATCTAAAGTCTCTGCCATCTGTCCTTTTGTAACGACGTCTTCGATAGTTTTGGCATGCTGCTCATTGCCCGAGGGGGATAGCTAATACGTGATGTAATCCTGTTTACTTTTCTGTCTGAGTGGTGCAGACGTATCGGTGGACAGCTGAGGACCTGGACAACAATCATCCAGCTCTCAGGTCTACATGTGGTCAGTCTTCAACGATCGAATCACAATTGATTAACCATCTCGTGAGAGCTTGGGTCGCCATGGTTCAAGATGAGTACAAGCGAGGGATGAAGCCAGCTCACTCTGCCCAGGGTGAATGCCGTTGCAACAACAACACAAAAGACAATGCAGAGATTTGAAGAATACATATTTCTGGTGGCGTCACACATTTCTTTCTTAATCCCAATCACGTGATGTCATAAATAAAGATTTGAAGTTTTAAGACAATTGGAGATAAAATGTGTGGATGGGAGCATCATTTTCTTGTCTTTCAGGGATTTGAAGTTTTAAGACAATTGGTGATAAAATCTGTGGATGGGAGCATCATTTTCTTGTCTTTCATGGATTTGAAGTTTAATGACAATTGGTGATAAAATCTGTGGATGGGAGCATCATTTTCTTGTCTTTCATAGATTTGAAGTTTTAAGACAATTGGTGATAAAATCTGTGGATGGGAGCATCATTTTCTTGTCTTTCATGGATTTGAAGTTTTAAGACAATTGGTGATAAAATCTGTGGATGGGAGCATCATTTTCTTGTCTTTCATGGATTTGAAGTTTTAAGACAATTGGTGATAAAATCTGTGGATGGGAGCATCATTTTCTTGTCTTTCATGGATTCGAAGTTTTAAGACAATTGGTGATAAAATCTGTGGATAGGAACATCATTTTCTTGTCTTTCATGGATTTGAAGTTTTAAGACAATTGGTGATAAAATCTGTGGATGGAAGTATACTTTTCTTGTCTTTCATGGATTTGAAGTTTAAAGACAATTGGTGATAAAATCTGTGGATGGGAGCATCATTTTCTTGTCTTTCATAGATTTGAAGTTTTAAGACAATTGGTGATAAAATCTGTGGATGGGAGCATCATTTTCTTGTCTTTCATAGATTTGAAGTTTTAAGACAATTGGTGATAAAATCTGTGGATGGGAGCATCATTTTCTTGTCTTTCATAGATTTGATGTTTTAAGACAATGGGTGATAAAATCTGTGGATGGGAGCATCATTTTCTTGTCTTTCATGGATTTGAAGTTTTAAGACAATTGGTGATAAAATGTGTTGATGGGAGCATCATTTTCTTGTCTTTCATGGATTCGAAGTTTTAAGACAATTGGTGATAAAATCTGTGGATAGGAACATCATTTTCTTGTCTTTCATGGATTTGAAGTTTTAAGACAATTGGTGATAAAATCTGTGGATGGGAGCATCATTTTCTTGTCTTTCATGGATTTTAAGTTTTAAGACAATTGATGATAAAATTTGTGGATGGGAGCATCATTTTCTTGTCTTTCATAGATTTGAAGTTTTAAGACAATTGGTGATAAAATCTGTGGATGGGAGCATCATTTTCTTGTCTTTCATGGATTCGAAGTTTTAAGACAATTGGTGATAAAATCTGTGGATGGGAGCATCATTTTCTTGGCTTTTCATAGATTTGAAGTTTTAAGACAATTGGTGATAAAATCTGTGGAACGGAGCATCATTTTCTTGTCTTTCATGGATTCGAAGTTTTAAGAACATCGGTTATAAAATCTGTGGATGGGAGCATCATTTTCTTGTCTTTCATGGATTTGAAGTTTTAAGACAATTGGTGATAAAATCTGTGGATGGGAGCATCATTTTCTTGTCTTTCATGGATTTGAAGTTTTAAGACAATCGGTTATAAAATCTGTGGATGGGAGCATCATTTTCTTGTCTTTCATAGATTTGAAGTTTTAAGACAATTGGTGATAAAATCTGTGGATGGGAGCATCATTTTCTTGTCTTTCATGGATTTGAAGTTTTAAGACAATTGGTGATAAAATCTGTGGATGGGAGCATCATTTTCTTGTCTTTCATAGATTTGAAGTTTTAAGACAATTGGTGATAAAATCTGTGGATGGGAGCATCATTTTCTTGTCTTTCATGGATTTGAAGTTTTAAGACAATTGGTGATAAAATCTGTGGATGGGAGCATCATTTTCTTGTCTTTCATGGATTCGAAGTTTTAAGACAATTGGTGATAAAATGTGTTGATGGGAGCATCATTTTCTTGTCTTTCATGGATTTGAAGTTTTAAGACAATTGGTGATAAAATCTGTGGATAGGAACATCATTTTCTTGTCTTTCATGGATTTGAAGTTTTAAGACAATTGGTGATAAAATCTGTGGATGGGAGCATCATTTTCTTGTCTTTCATGGATTTTAAGTTTTAAGACAATTGATGATAAAATTTGTGGATGGGAGCATCATTTTCTTGTCTTTCATAGATTTGAAGTTTTAAGACAATTGGTGATAAAATCTGTGGATGGGAGCATCATTTTCTTGTCTTTCATAGATTTGAAGTTTTAAGACAATTGGTGATAAAATCTGTGGATGGGAGCATCATTTTCTTGTCTTTCATTAATTTGAAGTTTTAAGACAATTGGTGATAAAATCTGTGGATGGGAGCATCATTTTCTTGTCTTTCATGGATTCGAAGTTTTAAGACAATTGGTGATAAAATCTGTGGATGGGTGCATCATTTTCTTGGCTTTTCATAGATTTGAAGTTTTAAGACAATTGGTGATAAAATCTGTGGAACGGAGCATCATTTTCTTGTCTTTCATGGATTCGAAGTTTTAAGAACATCGGTTATAAAATCTGTGGATGGGAGCATCATTTTCTTGTCTTTCATGGATTTGAAGTTTTAAGACAATTGGTGATAAAATCTGTGGATGGGAGCATCATTTTCTTGTCTTTCATGGATTTGAAGTTTTAAGACAATCGGTTATAAAATCTGTGGATGGGAGCATCATTTTCTTGTCTTTCATAGATTTGAAGTTTTAAGACAATTGGTGATAAAATCTGTGGATGGGAGCATCATTTTCTTGTCTTTCATGGATTTGAAGTTTTAAGACAATTGGTGATAAAATCTGTGGATGGGAGCATCATTTTCTTGTCTTTCATGGATTTGAAGTTTTAAGACAATTGGTGATAAAATCTGTGGATGGGAGCATCATTTTCTTGTCTTTCATGGATTCGAAGTTTTAAGACAATCGGTTATAAAATCTGTGGATGGGAGCATCATTTTCTTGTCTTTCATGGATTTGAAGTTTTAAGACAATTGGTGATAAAATCTGTGGATGGGAGCATCATTTTCTTGTCTTTCATAGATTTTAAGTTTTAAGACAATTGGTGATAAAATCTGTGGATGGGAGCATAATTTTCTTGTCTTTCATAGATTTGAAGTTTTAAGACAATTGGTGATAAAATCTGTGGATGGGAGCATCATTTTCTTGTCTTTCATAGATTTGAAGTTTTAAGACAATTGGTGATAAAATCTGTGGATGGGAGCATCATTTTCTTGTCTTTCATGGATTTGAAGTTTTAAGACAATTGGTGATAAAATCTGTGGATGGGAGCATCATTTTCTTGTCTTTCATGGATTCGAAGTTTTAAGACAATTGGTGATAAAATCTGTGGATGGGAGCATCATTTTCTTGTCTTTCATAGATTTGAAGTTTTAAGACAATTGGTGATAAAATCTGTGGATGGGAGCATCATTTTCTTGTCTTTCATAGATTTGAAGTTTTAAGACAATTGGTGATAAAATCTGTGGATGGGAGCATCATTTTCTTGTCTTTCATAGATTTAGAGTTTTAAAACAATTGGTGATAAAATCTGTGGATGGGAGCATCATTTTCTTGTCTTTCATAGATTTGAAGTTTTAAGACAATTGGTGATAAAATCTGTGGATGGGAGCATCATTTTCTTGTCTTTCATAGATTTGAAGTTTTAAGACAATTGGTGATAAAATCTGTGGATGGGAGCATCATTTTCTTGTCTTTCATAGATTTGAAGTTTTAAGACAATTGGTGATAAAATCTGTGGATGGGAGCATCATTTTCTTGTCTTTCATAGATTTGAAGTTTTAAGACAATTGGTGATAAAATCTGTGGGTGGGAGCATCATTTTCTTGTCTTTCATGGATTTGAAGTTTTAAGACAATTGATGATAAAATCTGTGGATGGGAGCATCATTTTCTTGTCTTTCATGGATTCGAAGTTTTAAGACAATTGGTGATAAAATCTGTGGATGGGAGCATCATTTTCTTGTCTTTCATGGATTTGAAGTTTTAAGACAATTGGTGATAAAATCTGTGGATGGGAGCATCATTTTCTTGTCTTTCATAGATTTGAAGTTTTAAGACAATTGGTGATAAAATCTGTGGATGGGAGCATCATTGTCTTGTCTTTCATAGATTTGAAGTTTTAAGACAATTGGTGATAAAATCTGTGGATGGGAGCATCATTTTCTTGTCTTTCATAGATTTGAAGTTTTAAGACAATTGGTGATAAAATCTGTGGATGGGAGCATCATTTTCTTGTCTTTCATGGATTTGAAGTTTTAAGACAATTGGTGATAAAATCTGTGGATGGGAGAATCATTTTCTTGTCTTTCATAGATTTGAAGTTTTAAGACAATCGGTTATAAAATCTGTGGATGGGAGCATCATTTTCTTGTCTTTCATGGATTTGAAGTTTTAAGACAATTGGTGATAAAATCTGTGGATGGGAGCATCATTTTCTTGTCTTTCATAGATTTGAAGTTTTAAGACAATTGGTGATAAAATCTGTGGATGGGAGCATCATTTTCTTGTCTTTCATGGATTCGAAGTTTTAAGACAATCGGTTATAAGATCTGTGGATGGGAGCATCATTTTCTTGTCTTTCATGGATTTGAAGTTTTAAGACAATTGGTGATAAAATCTGTGGATGGGAGCATCATTTTCTTGTCTTTCATAGATTTGAAGTTTTAAGACAATTGGTGATAAAATCTGTGGATGGGAGCATCATTTTCTTGTCTTTCATAGATTTGAAGTTTTAAGACAATTGGTGATAAAATCTGTGGATGGGAGCATCATTTTCTTGTCTTTCATAGATTTGAAGTTTTAAGACAATTGGTGATAAAATCTGTGGATGGGAGCATCATTTTCTTGTCTTTCATAGATTTGAAGTTTTAAGACAATTGGTGATAAAATCTGTGGATGGGAGCATCATTTTCTTGTCTTTCATGGATTTGAAGTTTTAAGACAATTGGTTATAAAATCTGTGGATGGGAGCATCATTTTCTTGTCTTTCATGGATTCGAAGTTTTAAGACAATCGGTTATAAAATCTGTGGATGGGAGCATCATTTTCTTGTCTTTCATGGATTTGAAGTTTTAAGACAATTGGTGATAAAATCTGTGGATGGGAGCATCATTTTCTTGTCTTTCATAGATTTGAAGTTTTAAGACAATTGGTGATAAAATCTGTGGATGGGAGCATCATTTTCTTGTCTTTCATAGATTTGAAGTTTTAAGACAATTGGTGATAAAATCTGCGGATGGGAGCATCATTTTCTTGTCTTTCATAGATTTGAAGTTTTAAGACAATTGGTGATAAAATCTGTGGATGGGAGCATCATTTTCTTGTCTTTCATAGATTTGAAGTTTTAAGACAATTGGTGATAAAATCTGTGGATGGGAGCATCATTTTCTTGTCTTTCATAGATTTGAAGTTTTAAGACAATTGGTGATAAAATCTGTGGATGGGAGCATCATTTTCTTGTCTTTCATAGATTTGAAGTTTTAAGACAATTGGTGATAAAATCTGTGGATGGGAGCATCATTTTCTTGTCTTTCATGGATTCGAAGTTTTAAGACAATCGGTTATAAGATCTGTGGATGGGAGCATCATTTTCTTGTCTTTCATGGATTTGAAGTTTTAAGACAATTGGTGATAAAATCTGTGGATGGGAGCATCATTTTCTTGTCTTTCATAGATTTGAAGTTTTAAGACAATTGGTGATAAAATCTGTGGATGGGAGCATCATTTTCTTGTCTTTCATGGATTTGAAGTTTTAAGACAATTGGTGATAAAATCTGTGGATGGGAGCATCATTTTCTTGTCTTTCATGGATTTGAAGTTTTAAGACAATCGGTTATAAAATCTGTGGATGGGAGCATCATTTTCTTGTCTTTCATGGATTTGAAGTTTTAAGACAATTGGTGATAAAATCTGTGGATGGGAGCATCATTTTCTTGTCTTTCATAGATTTGAAGTTTTAAGACAATTGGTGATAAAATCTGTGGATGGGAGCATCATTTTCTTGTCTTTCATAGATTTGAAGTTTTAAGACAATTGGTGATAAAATCTGTGGATGGGAGCATCATTTTCTTGTCTTTCATAGATTTGAAGTTTTAAGACAATTGGTGATAAAATCTGTGGATGAGAGCATCATTTTCTTGTCTTTCATAGATTTGAAGTTTTAAGACAATTGGTGATAAAATCTGTGGATGGGAGCATCATTTTCTTGTCTTTCATAGATTTGAAGTTTTAAGACAATTGGTGATAAAATCTGTGGATGGGAGCATCATTTTCTTGTCTTTCATAGATTTGAAGTTTTAAGACAATTGGTGATAAAATCTGTGGATGGGAGCATCATTTTCTTGTCTTTCATAGATTTGAAGTTTTAAGACAATTGGTGATAAAATCTGTGGATGGGAGCATCATTTTCTTGTCTTTCATAGATTTGAAGTTTTAAGACAATTGGTGATAAAATCTGTGGATGGGAGCATCATTTTCTTGTCTTTCATAGATTTGAAGTTTTAAGACAATTGGTGATAAAATCTGTGGATGGGAGCATCATTTTCTTGTCTTTTATAGATTTGAAGTTTTAAGACAATTGGTGATAAAATCTGTGGATGGGAGCATCATTTTCTTGTCTTTCATGGATTCGAAGTTTTAAGACAATCGGTTATAAAATCTGTGGATGGGAGCATCATTTTCTTGTCTTTCATGGATTTGAAGTTTTAAGACAATTGGTGATAAAATCTGTGGATGGGAGCATCATTTTCTTGTCTTTCATAGATTTGAAGTTTTAAGACAATTGGTGATAAAATCTGTGGATGGGAGCATCATTTTCTTGTCTTTCATAGATTTGAAGTTTTAAGACAATTGGTGATAAAATCTGTGGATTGGAGCATCATTTTCTTGTCTTTCATAGATTTGAAGTTTTAAGACAATTGGTGATAAAATCTGTGGATGGGAGCATCATTTTCTTGTCTTTCATAGATTTGAAGTTTTAAGACAATTGGTGATAAAATCTGTGGATGGGAGCATCATTTTCTTGTCTTTCATAGATTTGAAGTTTTAAGACAATTGGTGATAAAATCTGTGGATGGGAGCATCATTTTCTTGTCTTTCATAGATTTGAAGTTTTAAGACAATTGGTGATAAAATCTGTGGATGGGAGCATCATTTTCTTGTCTTTCATGGATTTGAAGTTTTAAGACAATTGGTGATAAAATCTGTGGATGGGAGCATCATTTTCTTGTCTTTCATGGATTCGAAGTTTTAAGACAATCGGTTATAAAATCTGTGGATGGGAGCATCATTTTCTTGTCTTTCATAGATTTGAAGTTTTAAGACAATTGGTGATAAAATCTGTGGATGGGAGCATCATTTTCTTGTCTTTCATAGATTTGAAGTTTTAAGACAATTGGTGATAAAATCTGTGGATGGGAGCATCATTTTCTTGTCTTTCATAGATTTGAAGTTTTAAGACAATTGGTGATAAAATCTGTGGATGGGAGCATCATTTTCTTGTCTTTCATGGATTTGAAGAATACATGGCAACTTTAGACCCATGATTGTCTCAGAGACGAAACAATGAAGAACTAGAGAAAATAAAGGATTGATTTTGGATTATCAGCAAATAATCTTTATAATTAGCATGAGATTTCCCAAAGGGATAAACTCATAGAACTTCTAATAATAGGAAAAGAAGATTCAAAATTATCATGAACTGAACTGTCTTATTTCGGAATAACTTGAGTATAATTCATCTTTATTCTCAGATAAGTATTTGACGATCTTCGCCAACTCTATGCACATCTTTGCCAAACAAACGCTTGTTGATATATGCAACACACACCACATTCTACCTGCATTTAAATGCCTATCGCTTAGTAAAAAACTGCTTGACATTTACTTCCGTATTCCCGTTGATGACGCAGTGAGTCTGAACAATCTCTTAGCTTCGTTATGACTTGCATCCATCGGTGTTTTAGTGTCTAAAGATGATTTAACGTTTGAAACCTCTGTGTATAGAAAACCAACCTTTACAGATCTTTATTTAAATTGGTTTTCTTTCGCCCTTAAATCAAGAAAAATAAATCTTATTGATACTCATCGATCACTTATAATGTGTTCCCTCAACCCGACTCGATGCGGAGTTTGCTGAAATTACCAATATTTTTCTTGCCAATGGATATCCCATCAATATTATGAAAAGCACCATTACACGCAAAGTTGCTATATTTAAGGGTGATAAATTTATTGGGCCGTCACAATGTCGATCTATTCGAAACTTCCATGGTTAGATCCCGACAGCCTTGACATTATCAAAAGGATTTCTTCTACTGAACGCTATTTTCCAGTAACCATTATTTCTTCTTTCTGTAAGGATGTTTTGCCAGCCAGTCAAAAGAATTATGTTGTTTATAAATTCCTATGTCCATGTGGGGCTGATTACGTTGGCAAGACATCCCAAAGATTAGAAATGAAGATTGCCCAACATATATCACGTGATATTCGTTTACACAAGGTTTCGAGATCATCCGGGAACTTTCAAGTACATGAATCTGCCACCGGTAATTACCTGATTTGTACAAATATTTGTTCTGGGCAGTATTCCAATGGGTGATTTTCTGTTTTGCACAATGCAAAACCGAACTATCATATTAATATTATTGAGGTGTTAGTTATTAACAATTCTCGACCTATCCTGTGTAGACAAAAGATTTTTAAACATCAGTTGGAGATCTTCCATGATTCAAATCTCTCATAACGTTGATAGATTAACGCCCAGTTTTTTCTCAATTGATTTCTCCAACTGAAACAATTTTCTCTTCATTTCTCATCCGATGTTCTTAGTTTTTAATTTATTATTCTGATGTTTCCTCTAAGAGGATCAGACGATAAGGCCTTAGGAAAAAAATTAGCAATTTTTTCCCACCCTCCCCGTTTTGTAATGTAATATATATATATATATATATATATATATATATATATATATATATACATATATATATACATATATATATACATATACATATAAATATATATATATATGTATATGTATATATATATATATGTATATATATGTATGTATGTATATATATATAAGTAGATTTCTAGTACAGCAAAATGGTAAGATAAATTTTAGATATGCCCCTTCAGCCGTCTTAAGATGATGTAGACTTGCTCTTCTTTTTAGGTTAGGGTAACACTTGCTTAGAGGATGATATTTTTTAGAAAGGTTTCCTTCACTTAAAAAAGTGTAACGCACAGACATTGTTTAAAATTATTTGTAGTCATGCAATAGTAATGCTCGAACCGGAGCAATCTCCTTAAGGAAATTTGAACCAGTTTCTCTCTAAGCTATAAATGCGAAGTTGGTAATAGAACACTCTTAAGAAACTACTATTGTACATAACGATTATCTCTCGTTTCATGTGGCTGTCACAACAGCCGCATTGATTGCACTTTTTAGACCTTCATAGTCAATCATGCGACTGATTGAACAGTGGTATATATAGCAACAATGATGTTTCTTGGTACAGCTGAAATATATGTATGTGGATATCAAAATGATATTTATTAAAAAATAATTATATATATATATATATATATATATATATATATATATATATATATATATATATAATGGCATATTAGTGGGTCCCCCCACGTGTGAGTTTGCTCTTTTGTTTGTTTTTTGTTTGGTTTCACCCAAAATTGAACTACTGTATAGTGTAGTTTTTTTTCAAGACACTTTAATCCAAGAACTTTTTACTCTTTGTGAATTTTTCTGATGATTTTGTATGGTTGCAGAGACGATATTAACATAAAAATGTTGTTTGGCACAAGACAAATTAAACGGACCGTAAAAATATATCTTACAAATATGTTGTTTTTTTTAAATGTGAATAAATAAAAATAAAAATAATAAAATAAAAACATGGTTATTGAAATATAATATGAACATTATATATATATATATATATATATATATATATATATATATATATATATATATATATATATATATATATATATGGGGGGGTATATTAACAGTGCCAGCGTTTCAACTTATTCAACCCGAATCCACGAAAAGCGGACAATTATATGTCAGTCTTATAGTTCCAACTTGCTTCTAAAATATTGAGAATCCTACAAAGTGTTTGCTTACAGGTGAAAATCAGTGTGAAAGGTTTAATGATTTATTTTGCCTGCCAAACTTATAAAAACATTTTCATTAAAATTCCACTCTTTCGAATAAAAAGATTACATTTTTTGTAAAGATTTTTGCTGAATTAAAACTAAATGGTGAATGTCCTCAAGCAATTTTACCGGTTCAAAACATACAACATGAATTGCCATGTGGTTCGCGTGTGTCTGTGTTTTGTTTTTTGTTTATTTTTTCTTGATTTTATACGTCCTCACATTTATAGGAGGGGCTCGGTCCGTCGGTTTATCGGTTTGTCACGCGTAATTTAAAAAAAAAAGCATTTTATTTACAAACTGCGTAGATTAAATGGGCGCATTTTATTGAGTTGTGTTCAATCATCTCTGAAAGAGGATCTGCCCAGCGATCGTTCTGTTACGCTTATATTTGAAATAGTATGTCAGTCAGTCTGTCACGTTTGTTTTTTAAATAGCATTTTCGATAATCAATCATGCTTAAGTTTGAAATAAGAATTTTTGATAATCAATCACGCTTATGCTTGATATAGAAAATATTTGATAATCAATCACACTTATGCTTGAAATATCATTTTTGATAATCAATCACGCTTATGCTTAATATAAGATCTTCAATAATCAATCACACTTATGTTTGAAATAGAATTTTCGATAATCAATCACGCTTATGTTTTAAATACCATTTTCGATAATCAATCACGCTTATGCTTAATATAGGATCTTCAATAATCAATCACGCTTATGCTTGAAATAAAATTTTCGCTAATCAATCACGCTTATGTTTTAAATAACATTACCGATAATCAATCACGCTTATGCTTGAAATAAAATTTTCGCTAATCAATCACGCTTATGTTTTAAATAACATTACCGATAATAAATCACGCTTATGCTTGAAATAAAATTTTCGCTAATCAATCACGCTTATGTTTTAAATAGCATTACCGATAATCAATCACGCTTATGTTTGAAATAGCATTTTCGATAACTAATGACACTTATGTCTGAAATAGGATTTTCGATAACAATTCACGCTTTTGATTGAAATAGAATTTTCGTTACGTTCACTCTTATCTATAAAATCGCCTCCTCATCACTAAACGCGTAGAGTTAATGGACGTATCTTAACAATGGATCCGTTCTCGTGTGCTTGCTTTTATTTTCTTTCATATTTTTTTACCTCTCTTACCTTAAAGCGATGCTCTGTTTAAAACATACACTAAAGATAACACTTCCTATGCGGTTGAAAAATATTATTAGATTTTTTTTTTTATTTAATTCTGTGTTATGAATAAGAGTGGGAATCACAAATTGGTGTTAAAGAATTTTAAAAAATAAAAACAAAAAATGTAAAATTAAAAAATAGCAAAGGAAAAAGGTGCAGACAAAAGGCATCCGCCATTTTTTTCTACCTGGTAAAATTAGTACATCACACTAATTAGACGAAGTGTCGGAAAATGATTCCAAAAAATAAATAAAACTTTTAACATGATCTTAGATGAGAAAGGAATATAATTTAGTCTCTGATCAAATGGAAATGAAGAAGCCTTGTAGCCTTCCAGTGAGGTAAAAATATTCAGCTTTTGTAACAGGCGCGAAACTGCATTAAGATTTTTTAGTCATTTTGATGTGTTTTGTTGCCCCGGGGGGTCGGGGTGGTTTAACAGAAGGAAACATTTTAATCAAATATAGGAATCAGTTCCTGCAATCGCGAAGGATGATTGACTTATTTTTATTCCTTTCTTTTAATAATCAAATGAGTGAATTTTTAGAAACAAATCCGTTTGTATTATTTGGATTATTTTGACGGCTATTTTTTCCAACGTTTTGGCCGATGTAACCTCAGACCTTCTTCAGGTGTATCTTTTCAAACTTAGCAATATTTATGTCGAACTCAAAAACTTATATAAAAACTTATATATATATATATATGTATATATATATATATATATACAGGGTGGGCCAAAATAAGGGTCCTATCTTTAAATTTGAATAACTTGAATTTGAATAACTTCCACAAAATAAAAGTTAAACTCACCAAACTTTATGTGTGTGTAGACTGACCCTTCCGAGATTTTTTGAAATAAACAAAACAAATTTTAGCCGAAAAACACTTCTTAAAACTTACAAAAACTAAAGTATTGTTTTTTACACTGTTTTGAGTTTTTTAAGCAAAAATAATGTTTTCTAAATGAGGGTACGTTCCTTAGGGCTAATACGGCTCAGGCTTGCTTCGGAAGGGGTCCTTTACTTATTCTAAAAAAAAAAATTTTTTTAAATCAATAAATAAAAAAGTTATGAATTTTAAAAAATAGGACCCTTATTTTTGCCCACCCTGTATATATATATATATATATATACTGAATTAAGAACTGAACTATTTATTTATTCCAGGGGGGGGGGGGTAGATTGTTTTCATTTTGTCGGTTATGACCAGATATAAGTGTCTAATATTTTATGTTATTTTTCATTATTATCGCCCGTAGTAAGGATTTAACCTTAAAAAACTCTCACCTAGAACTGACTATTAATCAAAGCATTTAACCGTTACGCCACGGAAACTTATCAAACCCATGTGTTTAAAATAATACTTGGCAGTAATAAGAGTGATTTCTTTTAACAGATATCAAATCCATTTGTATTTTTTATTACTATTTATTTTTCATTTTCACAACGTTTCGGCTGATGTAACCTCTGACTTTCTTCAGGTGCATCTTTTGAAACTTGAAAATATTTATGTTGAACAGTTAATTTGGTCGAGTATTGCTGCATGTTCTTAAAAATGTTTCGTTTAAGAAATTATATTATCCGATTGGAATTATTTTTAAAACGATGCTATCTTAAGAAAAAGGGAAGTAACTCTGTATTCATCGAAACAGAGTTACTTCCCATTGTTTGCCCTACTTTTTCCTTTTTTATATAAAGAGGGCACAAAAAGGACTGAGGTAACATATTACTATTGTCACAATCTGCTTTCGGTTTTTAACGATTTTTATGTTTGCCTCTCCTTCTTATGAGGAATACGCAACAGAAAGGGGAAATAAAGCGAAAAGATGAAAGAGAAGGCGAGAAGGGGTAGACAGAGAAGAGGAATGAACGGTAATATTGTCAGACTCTGTATTTTTTAATTAATTTATAGCTGACATTAATTTCTGGAAGAGGTATTAACAGTATCTTTTTTATTTAAGCAGGTCAAGCTAATCGGACATTATTACTGCACAATATATATATATATATATATATATATATATATATATATATATATATATATATATATATAAGAAGGAATAAGTAAAATAAATACCTTTTGAAGCATTAAGATGCGATATCAATTTTTTTTATAAAAAAGAAAAAAATAATGAATTGAAACCGATTTTTTTTTCTTTCTTTTATTAAAACTAGCATTTTTTTTTTGTTAGTTTAAAGTGATACAGATATTTCGCCAAAATCAGTATTTACTTCAATAGTGCTCGATACGTAAGTAGAGTTAGGTAGTAAGATATGAAAATATATTTATGCCAATTAAGCTACACAGAGGCTCCCACGTTCCATCCGGGGGGGGGGGGATATTCGAGCTAAAATGCATTTTAGCCTGAAGATTCCCCCGGGGATGAAACGCGGGAGCCTTTGTGTAGCTTACTTGCCATGAATATACTTTCATAGCTTACTATATATATATATATATATATATATATATATATATATATATATATATATATATATATATATATATATATATATATTAGGAGTGTTAGATGGATGAATAAAGATCAAACAGACTCCATTCTAAAAGTGAATCAAGTCGTATCTGTGTAATACAGGTTAGTTCTTTACTTTTCGTTGTTTGTGGTATATTTTACTATATATTTAAGTTGTATCCAGACATCCGGAATGTAACGACCACTTCCGGTGCTGGAACATGTCGGATATTTGGTTCAGTACCTTTCGCATTTCCATCGTTCCTTCACAATAAAGGTAAAAAAAATATTGAGCGTAACACCTACCTTCCTTTTCCTCTCTCATATATATATATATATATATATATATATATATATATATATATATATATATATATATATATATATATATATATATATATATATATATTGACGTTTATCTAATTTGTCCCTTATTTTCATGTTATTGATAGCTGGAAAACTAAAAATTAAGAAGACAAACCTAAAATAAACGATACAGAAAGTTCCTGACTCAGTGGAAGTTTTAGCCTGGCCAGTTGTGACAGCTGTCTTTCTAATGGCGAAAGATTATATCTTTTTTTCTCCAATTTCGTGGAAGGCGACATCTGCCTGCCTACCTCGCTCCGCGCCTTATTTATCAATACCTACATAGTACACTCACTCAGACACATCAGCTTATATAGGGGCGGCCGTTATTCGTTAAATGGATACCGTCGCGAAATATGGAATATCTCGCGGTCTACTTACGCATTAATACTAGTGCTCGCCAAAAATAATAAGTTTATGTGTTAATCATTTTCAAAATCGGTTCAAACCTGGTTTGTGCGGACGTATAGTTCTACGAGATTACCTCGGAGTGATCGGAAAAGCAGAATAATAAATAAGAATTATAACGTAGACGATAACGGATGTAAGTCATGGGTGTAAGTAAACGTCGCGTTTGTGAATGCGAGTGTGATTATTTTGATAATATCAAGGTTAGGACGTGAATTGAAAATATAAACATTGTATTGTTTTTATTTTGAGGTGTGCCGACATTAGAACTGTGTTAACAATTGTCAGAATTCTGTCACTGATCGACAGAAAATTGGAAAAACACGAGAGAGAGATTTGCAGTCGAAGCGAGCAGACGTACCGCTTTTTGCGCCCTCCAGTTGGGACTGAAGAAGTGTACCAAGGGAATGTCGACATTCTACTTCAAATAAATTGTAAGCTATATAAAAGCGGTACATTTTAGAAATAGGCATCCAAGAAAATTTCAGTACCTACATCATAAATTCCGAGTTTTATCGGAGACTTCCGAGACTGGCGAACGTTAACGAACTTCACCGAACAGACTGGATGTATTATTAGCCTTTTTGTGAAGAAGTTATTTAACAAAAGAAACTGTTGGTTTTATCTTCTATTTAATTGTATTCTGTAATGCTGTTTCGGTACTTCTACACGATACGATGCGAACTTTAAGTAAAAGCTAATGAAAAGGTATTAAATAAATTCCAAATTAATAGTTGAAATGTCATAAGAGTATCTAAAAAATTATGTAATAATAGGAACTGTATCTTTCTAATGATCTAATAATGTTCTAAAATAGTCGTCTGGCAAGTAACATGGCTTTTTGCATTTGTATATTTCAGTAAAAGTCGGAACTTTATCTTACTAATAATCTAATAATGTTCTAAAAAAGTCGTCTGGCAAGAAACAGGGTCTTTTGTATTTGTATATTTCAGTAAAAGTCGGTACTTTATCTTTCTAATAATCTAATAATGTTCTAAAATAGTCGTCTGGCAAGTAACATGGCCTTTTGTATTTGTATATTTAAGTAAAAGTTCGAACTTTATCTTACTAATAATCTAATAATGTTCTAAAATAGTCGTATGGCAAGTAACAGGGTATTTTGTATTTGTATATTCCAGTAAAAGTCGAAACTTTATCTTTCTAATAATCTAATAATGTTTTAAAATAATCGTCTGGCAAGTGACAGAGTATTTTGTATTTGTATATTTCAGTAAAAGTCGGAACTTGAGCTTTCTAATAATCTAATAATGTTCTAAAATAGTCGTCTGGCAAGTAACATGGCCTTTTGCATTTATATATTTCAGTAAAGGTCCGTACTTGATCTTTCTAATAATCTAATAATGTTCTAAAATAATCGTCTGGCAAGTAACAGGGTATTTTGTATTTGTATATTCCAGTAAAAGTCGACTTTATCGGAACTGCTTACGTCACGACAGTAAATCCATGGATACCTATTCCTAAAAGTACCAAAAGAAGCTCTTTTGTTTCGATTCTCAATTTTTTCTGCAACACCTTTCTTATTTGGGGAGCAGTAAAAGAACGAGCATAACGTTACAAGAATATAACGTTACAAGAACATAACGTTACAAGAATATAACGTTACAAGAATATAACGTTACGAGAATATAACGTTACAACAACATAACGTTACAAGAATATAACTTTACAAGAACATAACGTTACAAGAATATAACGTTACAAGAACATAACGTTACAAGAATATAACTTCACAAGAACATAACGTTACAAGAATATAACGTTACAAGAATATAAGGTTACAAGAACATAACGTTACAAGAATATAACGTTACAAGAATATAACATTACAAGAACATAACGTTTCAAGAATATAACGTTACAAAAACGGAACTTTTTTTCAATTTTTTCGTCTTTTTTTTAAAATGACTTGATATCTATTAGATTGCCTACTTTCAGATTATCGCGAATACATCAGGAAAGAATATATGATTTTTCGTTTCCGGCGTTATTCAAGCATATAGTAAAACGATCACCTAATGGAACCGGTTCTAATCTTTTGAAGTGAGGAATTTAAAAGTTATTTTCATTTGTGCACCATTTTTTTTTGGCACCGAGTGTGCAAGGGTGGAAAACTTTAAAATGTGATCCGGATTGTAAATATTCACATCCGCGCATATTCCATATTAAAAACAGCGCACAAGTAGAATGAAATTAAAGATGCAATGAAAAAACGAAAAAAAAGGATAATTACAAAATTAATTTTTATTGTTAAAAAATTAAATTGAGGAATTATTTTCAACATAGAGCAATCGAGTCTATGATATTTGAATGTTTACACTGTTGTAGGCGACGATATTTGATTTTTTGTAGAGACATAAATGAATGTACATAACATATATAAAACACCAATCACCGTAACAAAAAAAAAGCTTTTGCGACAAAAGTACAACCGAGATAGGAAATTGATATGTTGCGGTCTGTTTCAATGAAACATACAGCACTCAGCTAGCTAAAGGCTGACTGGCTGCAGTTGCCGCGTTATTTCTTCAAGGGAAAACAATAGGTAAATGGTTCACAGAAGACGGAGACTACAGACATTAAAACTGTTTTGTTTTTTATTTATTATCATATGAAAACAGGTTTTAACCGGTTTTATATACTCGGTGTTGAGACCTAATTACTTTTTGTTTATTTTACTTCAGTAAGTTCTCAGTAATCAAGAACCCCTTCCTGGGACTAACATTTGATTTCGTTATGAGATACATAGATATCCGAGAGTACATTTAAAGTTCTCCTTACCACTCAAAGCTTGATTTGGTAAAGCAATGGAGAATATTGCGTCCTTTCTCCTCAATTGACCATATAACTGTTATATTTTATCTTTCTTGTGGTCTTAGTGATGTTACTTGAGGTAACAGCACAAGGAAACGATGCACCATTCCTCGTATGAGCCAGTGCGTAGCCATGCCGAGGGGATCTTATTTGAGTTTCGAATACTATATTATTTTGAATATTTCGTCAAAATTTACTTGTAGGACGAATTACTTACATGTCAGCGTATTCTGACAAACTCCTGCACACAGAGACCGAAGAACCCGGGGATAGTGTCTAGTAGGTATTCAAACTCTCTGTGAAATGTGTGGAGCTGGAAATTCCCCCTACCAAGCTATGGGTAAACTGCCGATTTATGTTCAAACAATCGTATACAATGAATTGTTTTCAATAGGTATTGTGCAACAAATTGCATGAAGAATGAAGAGAAGGGGAAGTCATTTACTCGAAGCTGTGGCTTTCTGGAGGTTGAGAGTGTTTTCCTTGTTGTCTTCTTTTGTTTTGTTTTATTTTTTTCGTTGTTTCTTAGTTGAACCATAGTGGATGATCTCTTAAGGTAGAAGATTCCTTTAGTTCAGGTACGCCGGGGAAATCTGTTAGAGTCGAACTCTGCGTCTTGGAAAATCAAATGTGGCCTGAGTGTGCCGTGGGGATATCCGGGGTCGAATCCTGGGTCGTAAGGCACCAAATGTGATACGATTGTGATACGAAGAGTCACTCAGTGTTGTATTCTGGGTAACTTGGCACCAAATGTTGTCGTATACGTTGCGACTTGTTGCTCTGCTAATCCCTTACGTCCACGCTGTGTTTAAAGATACGAAAACATTATTATTATTATTATTGATGATGATGATGATGATGATGATGATGATGATGATGATGATGATGATGATGATGATGATGATGATGATGATGATGATGATGATGATGATGATGATGATGATGCAGCAGCAGCAGCAGCAGCTAGTCGGGAACTTGAGTAAGTAGTCGGTCGGTAATTCCTCTCTGCTTTGATTCGAGAAAGCGTTGTTTCAATTCACGGAGAGGTCCCTTCGTTGTGCTGCGTCCAACAGGCTGTGTGCAAGCAAGCTGAAATAAATATTTACATTCAAGTCTTAAAATTTTTAGTCTTAAAAATATACTTTATTTTAATTTAAGTTACATTGTGGATCTATTTCTTCAGATATCGGATAGGCTTACAATCCGTGTTCTTTTCCATCTCGTAGTGATTTTCCATTTCAGAAATATCTCTCATGCAAAAGATCCCCCATCCTACATCACATGACTAATCCTAATAACAATATGTGTTGCTTAATGTTTTTAAGAGTTGACATTTCAAAAACGACCTTCCAACACGAGCTTTGCTTTAACAACTCAAATCCCGTTAGGCGCAGGTGTGACCTTTTTCCCGGGCACAAGTTGACATCCCAAAGTATTTCCCCCAAGAACAAGTTTATATCCTAAAGTATTTCAAACAGAACTCAACTGTCAGTCGCCGGCTGACACCAATCATGGTGCCATATGTTCACATAATATTGTACAATGAATTATTTTCAATATATTTTTTGCTTCCGCATTAAATAATCTAAAAGGGTTGATGTATTGTAAAACAAACGAACCAACCTTCTAATTCCTCTTGTGAGTACTGTATTGGCGTAAGAGGAAAATCAAAAATATTATGTATGTATTCATCAACGTTTCGTCTTTATTTCAAGACTTCATCGGGAAGAAACGTCTTTCGTGAGAAATGGAGTATGGTCACGAGAACGTATTAAACATGTGGTCCCAGCAATGGGCTTATTCGTCTATTGCATTTCTTCCTAACTTGGTCTCTACATTTTTTTAATGAAGTTCTTTTCCGTTCGCTTATGAAAGATGATTTTTTGTTTTTAATTAACGATCGCTTTTGTCGTTCGTCTGTCCAGTTTTCTTCGATTAAACTGAAAGCAAATTAAACTGTCAGATCCACCTGTGCCGCGCATGCGCTCACTTAATGGCTGTGCGTCGAATCGATTTCAGTTTTCCAGGACTATTGCATATTCTATTTATCTATCTATCTTATTATTTCTTTCTTTCAATATCTCTCAATGTCTCTATCTATATTTTTATTTTAATACAAGTGTACACCCTCCGTCAAAAATTACGAAAAGATGCTCCGTCAGTGTTCGCACTAATATTCATATAAAATTACGAAACGGAAATCGCTCCAGACAAGACATGAAACCATTTGATATAAGGCACTAAAAAATAGTACTTCCAGGTCAAAAAACTATCCAACGATAAGTGTTAGATTGATAGATTCCTACCCATAATACAGAAATTCTTCACCCTCATAGAATGTGAGGACTAAAGGAAAACATTATGTCTGTGATTTCATTTTTTAGATATAAATTATTGTTATCATTTCTGATGACCTAAAGAAAAAACACCCATCCTTTACTTTTTATTTAGAGTGGAGGATTTTTTTTCGAATTCATTTCAGACGGCGGGGATTGTATGACTTGCTATTTGTTTTGGAATGTAAGGCTTAATAATGCTTTTTTTATTTGTTTAGGATAGAATTGAACTATCGGGATTTGAAAAAAAACGCGAATCATTCCTGATAAAAAAACAACCTTCACTTTGCGTTTTATTTATTTCTTCCTTTGGTTTATTGGGAGGTGAGGGGGACTAGACATTAAAAAAATGACGACAGATGTTAACAACATGTTAAAAATTCCTAGACGTTATCCGTTAAAAATGAAATTGAAAGAGAACAATTGCCGCTTACAGAAAGAAAGAAAGAAAGAAAGAAAGAAAAGAAAAGAACACGTCCCAAAGTTTAAAAAATAAAGAAAGAAAAAAAGAAAGAAAGAAAGAAAGAAAGAAAGAAAGAACGAAAGAAAGAAAGAAAAAGAACACGTCCCAAAGTTTAAAAAAAGAAAGAAAGAAAAAAATAAAAAAAGAAAGAAAGAAAGAAAGAAAGAAAGAACGAAAGAAAGAAAGAAAAAGAACACGTCCCAAAGTTTAAAAAAAGAAAGAAAGAAAAAAATAAAAAAAGAAAAAAAGAAAGAAAGAAAGAAAGAAAGAACGAAAGAAAGAAAGAAAAAGAACACGTCCCAAAGTTTTTTTTAAAAAAAGAAGGATAGAAAATATAAACATCAGCATAGAAAGCAAAAAGAAAAGAAGGAAAGAAAACGTCTAATTAAGGAGATATTTTAAGTTCCTCCTTCGTTGAGCAGACTTTTTTTGTGACGGGACGGATATATATTTATAAATAAATACACATTGAGTCTTTATTATAGAGTGAAGGATTGCTTCCGTCTATCTATTTATATTCTCTCTCACTCTATCTGTTTTTCGCGAGTACGTAATGGTAAGAAAGAAATATTGAACAAGAAACCCACGGAACTTGCATTTGACCGAAACACTGGACTATTCAAAACATTTAAAAAAATAAATAAAAATTCTTATCAAGTAAAAACATTCTGTGTTATTTAATAATGTTTGCCTAAATAAAAATACTTTGCCTAAATACATGCAACACACAAACACGTACATGTAGAGCTGTATTTAATATTTTTTTTATTTATACTCACATTATTGGTCACATATGTGCATACATGTTTCAGTTGCCCTCCGCAATAGAGAGTAAACTTCTGACCGAAATAGACATTCAAATGAGAGGTTGCGGACTTCTTTTATTCAGTATATTTCTCTGGATGGGATGGGTTCATAATTCAGCAGTCTAGCCTCGTATCAAATTACATTTTTACCCAATCTAGCCTTCTTTTGGATTCTATTATTTGGTTTATCTAGCGTTTACAACCCAGTTTTTATTTCTTCATTTAAGATCTTTCTTACTATCAAACGGTCCGAGGAGGTCAGTTATTCCAAATCTGACCTATATATAAAAAAGCTCTACTTATATACATAAATGACCATGCTCACATATCTCTCTACATACATAGACAGAGATACCTACACCTCTACATATAAAACATACATACATGAACATGTATATATATACATACACATATATATATATATGTATATATGTATATATATATATATATATATATATATATATATATATATTACCGATCATCGAATTAGTTTACTATACACACGGTTTATATATATATATATATATATATATATATATATATATATATATATATATATATATATATATATATATATATATATATATAGTTCGGCAGCAAGTCGTTTTTTATGCAAGCGTCATTAAAGACCACGGAGTTTTCTCTCTTCACGATCTTTCTTGTCAATTTCTCGACGCGGCGAGCGGCGAGCAGCGAGCCGCGACCGACTTGTCGGTTTTCGGGTGTTAATTGGTGCCATACTCCACCAATTAACACCCGAAAAACGAAGAATCGCTCGCCGCGTCGAGAAATTGACAAGAAAGATCGTGAAGAGAGAAAACTCCGTGGTCTTTAATGACGCTTGCATAAGAAACGACTTGCTGCCGAACTATATATATATATATATATATATATATATATATATATATATATATATATATATATATATATATATATATATATATATATATATATATATATATATATATATATATATATATATTTCGGCAGTATATCAGTTATTATACACGCGTCGTTGAAGACCACGGAGTTTTCTGTCTTCGCTATATTTCTTGTTAATTTCTCGATCTTTTTTCATACGGCTCTTAGTAACAGTAAGACAGTCTCCTGAAGACGGTCGAGAGACGGAAAGCGCTCGAGGAATGACCCACGATACAACGTTGGGTGCCGTACTCCACCAATTAACACCAGAAAACCGCGTCGAGAAATTTACAAGAAAGATAGAGAAGAGAGAAAACTCCGTGGTCTTCAACGACGCGTGTATTATATATATATATATATATATATATATATATATATATATATATATATATATATATATATATATATATATATATATATTCAAACTGCCACTCACGTATATACACAATGATCTTTGTGGAAACAAATGGATCTTCCGGCATTTGACAATCTTTATTATTGTGATTTCACCTATCTTAGCAGCAGACAAATTGTCTAAGGGTTATAAGCGCCGCCTGTTTTCTACACGGTCGAGTTTCGAGCCCGGTTTGAGACAGTTGTTGTCTAGCTACACTGAAGAGCTGCGAAACCGTCTTCTGTGGATATATATATATATATATATATATATATATATATATATATATATATATATATATATAGGCAGCCTAGTTTTATTAAGACAAACGTTATTGGGCAACACTTAATAAGTCTCTTTTACTTTCATTTTTTTCGATTTTTCTGATGGGCCATCGAGTATTCTTGCCGAATTGTTGTATATAGGATCCGTAGGTTTTATGTTCCATTCTTTTCAAGTACTTTCGATTGATTCATTCAATCATCTTCGGTCGGGTAATTCATCTGGTGTGTTCGTGTCTACGGAGTTCGTCGAACAGCGCGCTAATATATAGCTTTTTACATAAACGCATTGGTAATGAGATGCCGAACATTTTAAAATGTCTAGCCGAATAATTGACTTTTACAAACCATTAGCTGTAAAAAAAATAAGAAATGTTATCCTTTTAATTTGTTTTCTAATTTTTAATTTTTCACGCGCTTCGCTCGTGACCACGTCACACGTTTTGACATCTTCTCACCCATACGTTCATTTAAAAAGCTATATGTTACCGCACTGTTCGACGAACCCCCGCAGATATAAACACACCAAATTAATTCCCCGCCCGAAGATGATTGAATGAATCAATCGAAAAGAATGGAATATAAAACTTACAGATCCTACATACAACAATTTGACAAGAGTACTTGATGGACCATCCGAAAAATATTTAGATCCCTTACGCCTAGCAGCTGTCTTCCAAGATTCATAATGATCAGTTAATTAGTTTAGAAGTTAATCCTGTTCATACAAATATATAAACATATACACATAACAAACTTTATATGAACAGTGATTGTCTGTTATTGTATTTTTACTATATTAATATATATTTTTTAAATCTCGAACAAAAACTAAATACAACCTAAGTTTATTTCTACCCCATTACTATTTCAAGTTAGACCGCAATAATATCGAAGAATATTAAAATTAATTTCCTAGAATGGCGGTCATTTAAGGAATTTATTTGGCTTTAAGAGCGCCTTTCCATCACCTCTATTCGTGGAAAACGTATTGAGGCTGGTCTCGGCTTTCCAAGCCAGCAGGGCATCCGATGAAATTCCCTGATACTTCATATTAGTTTCGAAAAAGGACCATTTATTAATTAACTATTATGTTTTTTTGTTTTTGTATTGAATAAATATTGAGCTTTATTTCTAAATTTGAAAATAAACTAAAAATAAAAAGTATATTATCTCCCTTGAAAAAAAAAATTTAAAATACAAAATAATGTGTGAATGTTCACATATGCAAACTATCAGGGCCAATATCGGCCTATACTATCGCAGATGCACCTCCCACGGAAAATTTGATACATTTCCTGCCACAAATGTGGGGAACGGATGAAATGGCGTAGGGGGTCCACAAAGAACAAGAGGCAAGTGTCCGGCAAGGATTTGTTTATTAGCCATGCTACATTAGCTAGTGATTCCGATGACCGAATAAATAATGGTCATCTGTGATATTCGCTATAGATTTGTTTGTCATTGATATCGGGCATTTCTTCGTGGTTAGATTTTCTGTTCGCTTTCAATACATACGCGAGTATCAGTGCTTTACACTTAAACCAATCATGTCTTCCTTGGAAAGGAAAATAAACAGTGTCGAATATTAGAGAAGCGCGAGGTGGGGATTACCATAGCATATAATCGGATAGAAACATCGGTTATTTTATTTAGGAAACCATTCGATTGTCCAGTAAATTATGTCGTTTTTTAGATGCGTTTGAGACCGTCCGTCCGTCCGTATGTTTGTCTGTCGTGCTATAGTTTGAAATAGCATTTGTATCGCTCAGCGCACAAATTGAACAGCCGGGGCATCGTTTAGATACGTCCAAGCAAGTTTATAAGAGGCTCAGTCGGTCAGTCACAATTAAGTTTGAAATAGCATATTCTCCTACGCAAGAATCTGTAATCTCGTTCTACCTACGTGCGATATTTAGGACGAGATCTTAGATCTATAGATACCGTAAAAGTAAGAGCGGCAGTCAAACAACATATAGCGAGAGAGGGTGAGAGTAATTAAAAGATAGTAAGAGATGATTCAATTGATGAGTTACATACAAACTGCGATTTATTAGAACAGTCAACATGGAAGTGTTTTCTTTTTCAAGGATAACTTAGTCCAAAAATTGAGGCATATTTTTGCATTTATTTTGTGTGATTAAAATATATAGGAAAAAAATTAGAGAAAAACGTAGATTTACTCATCTTTAGTATAATGATATATAATGTCGTAAGTTTTTTTTAGTTGAAAGCCACGAAAAAAATGAAAAAGGCGGACGACACTAAGCATGCGAAGGGTTAGGGTTAAAAAAGATTTTCACCCCTCAAAAAAAATAAAGTGGAAAAACTTCCTCAAAAAAGTAAACAAAATAAATCGTAGACTGCTTCGGGCATTTCTGGGACTGACTTGGGATTCAACATTCCATCTGTTGAACAAAATACCACGGGGCCACTTCCCAATTGGCTACAACATGGTCGTCTTCAAGTCTAATGTTAACAAATCTATTATGAGCCGTTATCTTGGATAGTCAAATCTAACGATTCCACCCACCGTTTCCAATCCTCTCATGGTGTTGTTCATCGCCTAACCGACGATCTCTTTGACCCTTATCCTGGAGTGGCCTCCAGACATTGATAAACGGTGATCCATTAGTAAAAAAAAAACTTGCTCTTTATCGAAATGCACTGTAATTCTAAATATATAGGAGTATTAAAGTAATGTGACATGGTGGATATAATACAGCATGATACGTGTCTTGGGTTGGCGAAGACTGTCGGCGCCCATAGATCTCCATGGCGTCCGACTGCTTTGAACCGTTTCGTCGTACCTAATTTCACTCGCAAGGATTGGGTCGACAAGTTGCATATGATATTCAGATAGCTGCCAAAGGTGCCGTGAGCAAGAATAGACCCCGTGACTGTCTGTTTAGAACATAATCACATAACCTCTTGACCACACTGGATTACAGACACAAAAATAAACCTATTTGAAAAATAATAAGGCACTTTCTCATGGTGATGTGATTATAAACACGTTCATAAGATAGATAGATAGATAGATAGATAGATAGATAGATAGATAGATAGATAGATAGAGTGCGGAGAATAAGTATGTCATTCTCTACAGATTTTCTGAGTTTGACATCTGACAAAAATAGAAACGGTCTATAATTTACAATTTCCATTGTAAGTCCGTCTTGAAAGTGAATACTAAAAGTATTCTAGAAAACACATTGTATTAATCTTTGAACATTCATTTTTTTTATTGAAATAATAACTATTTTATCCCATAGAAAACATAGCTCAGTACTTGGTGAAGAACCCCTTGTTGACAAGCACAACAGTCAGATATTTCATGTAGTTGGTTACCAAATCTTACAGATCCTAGGACGGATTTTGGTTCACCCCTGCCTTGCAGATCCTCCTTAAATCCTTAAGGGTCGTAGGTTGTCGTTCGACAACTCGAAGCTTCAGCTTCCTCCATAACGTATTACGGTCTTGGGAATGACTCGGCCACTCAATTACCTTAATATGCTTCTTCTTAGGTCACTCCTTTGTTATTTTGGGTCATTACCATGCTGGAACACCCAACCACGACCCATCTTCAGTGTCCAGACGGAGTCAAGAAGGTGTTCACTTAAGATTTCTCTGTACCTGACCACATCCATATTTGTTTTGGCTCAGTGGAGTCGTCCTGTCCCCTGAGCGGATAAACAGCCCCAAAACATTTGCCAGCATCATGCTTAATAGTTGGTATGGATATCTTTCATTATCAGGGAGGATCTAGCCTGAAAATTATATACCGTTCCTAATTTTTTAAGGTGGCATAAATCAGAAAATCAGCAGAGGATGAAATACTTAATCCCCCCCTCCGTCTCCCCGTAGATAGATAGATAGATAGATAGATAGATAGATAGATAGATAGATAGATAGATAGATAGATAGATAGATAGATAGATAGTATAATCAAGGGAGACGCGAGGGCGCTTTATCCCTTAATAGACTTCAAGAATGGCCTATGCATTTTTTGATCAATCATAACTTAAAAACCAATAAACCAAATTAGTTAAAACTTTGCACAAAACTTTTATTTGATAGGTTCTATAAGTGTGTAGAATTTCAGCATCATTAGTCAAGGCAACCCAGAGATCCAGAAAGTTCAATCATGAAATCATGTTATCCGTGTGTACGTACGTGCGTACGTACGTACGTACGTATGTGCCACCCTGTATCTCATCAACTATTTGATGGAGTCAGCTGATTTTAGGCAGAGATATGGGTTCTAGGGTCTAGTTGATGGCATTTTAATTTCAGTTTACCATATACCTTAGTTTTCCAGAAAATTCCAAAAAACCTTTAAAATGACCATTGTATTGAGGCATAGCCTTTACAAAAGTAGTGACATTCCATGATAAATGCCAGTATACTAAAATCATATGCCCTTAATAGGGTTAAGATGAAAATTCATATACACTAAATGTACAAAAGCAAAGAAATTCCCAAATGTTTACACTTTTATTGTCATTAAGGGTATGCGAGCACAACAGGGCTATGTATTTTACTGGTAGGAATTTTTCTTCAGCGCACCTCACACACTTCATCCACTCATGCATAGAGATGTATACTTTAGTGATGTGATAATGAAATGGTTTGGTTGATATGTAGTCATACCCTTAATGACAATAAAAGTGTAAAAATTTGGGAATTTCCTTGCTTTTGTACATTTAGTGTATATGAATTTTCATCTTAACCCTATTAAGGGCATATGATTTCAGTATACTGGCATTTCTCATGGAATAAAGATAGATGTTTTAAAACTTTATTTCACTCTAAACGAGGCATATTACCACTGAAGGGTAAGATTGTGTGATTAGGGGCCAGTAGTAGAGTGTTGTACAGCAAGATGTTTGTTCACGTTTAATGGAAGAGGTGGAATTTTGCTGCTAGTTGGGTTGGTCGGGGTATTTACGTTTGGGGGGATACAAGTGCAGTAAGTTCATCGGAGCACATTCCGTGGAAGTACTTGTAAAACAAGCACAGGGATGCAACATTGCGATGATGGAACAAGGGCTCCCGCTTGGGTAGATAGTATTATATAGTACAGATAGATGAATAGTACAGATAGATATATAGCAGACAAACAGACAGATGTATATGTAGAGCGATGTGTGACTTTTCAATCTACCTTATTCACGTAACCGCGTGCTACACACAGCGGCATATCAACATTAATCGTCGATAACATCAAAACGAATTTCAACTTGACTGCGATAAATATGGCTCAATCAAGGAGGATTAAACGAAAAAAGAAGAGGAAAAAAAAGAAATATGCTTATATTTTTGACAAGGGTGTATATCACCGAAAGTACTCAAGTTTTTAAAGTAAATAAATAATTTATTTTAAAAAACATAAATAAATTGCGTTGTCCATGTTTTCAAAATATTTTTTTCAAAATATTCTCCTTATTATTGCCATTTCACCAACGCTTCCATGTGTGACTTTTCAGTATATATATATATATATATATATATATATATATATATATATATATATATATATATATATATATATATACATGTATAGATAGATAGATAGATAGATAGATAGATAGATAGATAGATAGATAGATAGATAGATAGATAGATAGATAGATAGATAATATTATACGGAGAGATAATATTATACAGATAGATAATGACAGAGACTGGCATAGATATACTGACAGGAAGAGACTCGCATATATAGCGACATCCGTGGATAGGTAACCCCGAGTGTCCAAGTCTGTTGTGCTAGCGTTTCATATATGGAGGTTATTACACGTCCGTACACCTTGACAGCGACACGTAAACTGAGATGGCTATAATGATGCAACGACTCCCTGATCAACTGGCCTTTCCAAAAAGACCCTTCCCTCCACCTCGCTTCTAGATTTATGAAATCGACTCTCGATCGTAACTCATACCGACTAGAGAGGATTGACCATCTCGATTTCTCCAGCCAGATGGCGATATATTTACGGCTTTGATTATGTTGCCCACGTGGTCGATACTTTGGGGACATCGAGATGCGCCAATCGGAGCGGTTAAACCGGCAGAAAATGGCAACGATTGTTCGATCATCCATCACGTTTTCTTCTGCGTTTCTCTGGTCATTATTTGCTCGAATAAAACAATTATAAAAACAACAAAGGAAACTAAATAATAAAACATGTTTAAACAGTAGAGAAAATATAAACCTCATCTTTCAATCCTTCATTATAAGTATTGCATAACACACGTGGGAATGTTCTAGAAGCAATCAACACAGTTTATAGGATGCATATCGCATACTGTCGCCGGCTTTGGAATCAGCTATTCTGAGTTCAAATCCTAATTTGGATCTTTTTCTATGTGTCTTTCTGTTTTCTTTTTTATGTGTCTATCGGTTCAGATCTCATTTTTACTCTTTGTGGATTTTTTATGTTTCCAACCCCAGGGATAATATAATCGTTTAAAAGATAATAATAATTAAAACACAGATCACCCTAATCCGACTGGCAACAACCTCTGACTTAGGCTTACGGTTCCACTAAACCATTTTTTCTATAGTTTAAACTTGAAATTAGCAAACAGCTTTTTAAAAAATCGAGCGCTATGTTGGAAGATGACTCTAACGATAGATTAAAAGTGACGATAACAAATTCATAGATAATAAATCTTACAATCAGTAAACATACATAAAAATTATGCAGATAAGTAGAAAAGTAAATGTTCTTACAGTTATTTGTTGGGTATTTCTTATTTTCACCTCTTTTGTCTTGTTAACTATACTGTATAACACCGTATATTTTACTACGCCCGTGTATCTACGGAGATGGCAATAAAATGGAGCAAAGAGACATATATCCAAAGTCATTCGGAGCAAATATTACTAACCTCATTAAAAACCAACCGAATAATCCTAAAACTTGCCCAAATCGCAATGGATTTTACCGTCAACTTCAATATAAAATCGTTTAAAACTGATGGAAGCTTAGAAGAATATCCCGCTAAAAGTCATTCAAATGAGTTGGCTAGACCGTCTACGTCGTTGTGTAGCTCTTCACGGAAAGCACATTTTACGTTTCATCTAATATTTTAACATGTTTCCTATTTCCAACAATTATAGAAGTAATTCTGAAAAATTTCCTGGGCGCCCGGTACATTAACTTGTTTATTGTTCGATACATTAACTTGTTTATTACCCGGTACATTAACTTGTTTATTATCCGGTACATTAACTTTTTTATTACCCGGAACATTAACTTGTTTATTACCCGGTATGTTAACTTGTTTATTACCGGGTACATTAACTTGTTTATAACCCGGTACAACAACTTGTTTATTACCGGGTACATTAACTTGTTTATAACCCGGTACAACAACTTGTTTATTACCGGGTACATTAACTTGTTTATAACCCGGTACAACAACTTGTTTATTACCGGGTACATTAACTTGTTTATAACCCGGTACAACAACTTGTTTATTACCGGGTACATTAACTTGTTTATAACCCGGTACAACAACTTGTTTATTACCGGGTACATTAACTTGTTTATAACCCGGTACAACAACTTGTTTATTACCGGGTACATTAACTTGTTTATAACCCGGTACAACAACTTGTTTATTACCGGGTACATTAACTTTTTTATTACCCGGTACAACAACTTGTGAATTACCGGGTACATTAACTTGTTTATTACCCGGTACATTAACATTTTATTACCCGGTACATTAATTTGTTTATTACCCGGTACAACAACTTGTTTATTACCCTGTATATTTACTTGTTTATTACCCGGTACATTAACTTGTTTATTACCCGGTAAATTAACTTGTTTATTACCCGGTACATTAACTTGTTTATTACCCGGTACATTAACTTATTTATTACCCGGTACATTAACTTGTTTATTACCCGGTACATTAACTTGTTTATTACCCGGTACATTAACTTATTTATTACCCGGTACATTAACTTGTTTATTACCCGGTACATTAACTTGTGTATTACCCGGTACATTAACTTTTTTTATTATCCGGTACATTAACTTTTTTATTACCCGGAACATTAACTTGTTTATTACCCGGTACGTTAACTTGTTTATTACCCGGTACATTAACATTTTATTACGCGGTACATTAATTTGTTTATTACCCGGTACAACAACTTGTTTATTACCCTGTATATTTACTTGTTTATTACCCGGTACAATAACTTATTTATTACCCGGTACAATAACTTGTTTATTACCCAGTTCAATAACGTTTTTATTACCCGGTACATTAACTTGTTTATTACCCGGTACGTTAACTTGTTTATTACCCGGTACAACAACTTGTTTATTATCCGGTACATTAACTTTTTTATTACCCGGAACATTAACTTGTTTATTACCCGGTACATTAACGTGTTTATTACCCGGTACGTTAACTTGTTTATTACCCGGTACGTTAACTTGTTTATTACCCGGTACGTTAACTTGTTTATTACCCGGTACGTTAACTTGTTTATTACCCGGTACATTAACTTGTTTATTACCGGGTACATTAACGTGTTTATTACCCGGTACAATAACTTGTTTATTACCCGGTACATTAACTTGTTTATTACCCGGTACATTAACTTGTTTATTACCCGGTACATTAACTTGTTTATTACCCGGTACACTAACTTGTTTATTACCCGGTACACTAACTTGTTTATTACCCGGTACATTAACTTGTTTATTACCCGGTACATTAACTTGTTTATTACCCGGTACATTAACTTGTTTATTACCCGGTACATTAACGTGTTTATTACCCGGTACATTAACTTGTTTATTACCCGGTACATTAACTTGTTTATTACTCGGTACATAAACTTATGTATTACCCGGTACATTAACTTGTTTATTACCCGGTACAATAACTTATTTTTTACCCGGTACAATAACTTGTTTATTACCCGGTTCAGTAACGTGTTTATTACCCGGTACATTAACTTGTTTATTACCCGGTTCATTAACTTGTTTATTACCCGTTACATTAACTTATTTACATGATATCGCATTAATGAGGATCACTACTCTGTTAATTTTAACTATGCTCATCTAACGCCATATTACTGTCTTTGTTTTACTGGCCGCCTCCTCCCGTTTGGCCCCCTAATATATCGAAAGAAGCTGTAAAGTTAGAAGACTCTCTGACTTGGTGTCTTATACTGATGGTTTAAATTTCATTAGAATCGGATATACTTATTTGAAGTTTTAAGGGGATTCTGTCTAAAGGGTGGAGGCGCGTAGATATTGGTCCCATAGAGTGTAACGTAGACATTCGGGACCACTTCCATTGTCTTCCTTGGAAATGTTATACATACGAGTTAAATTTCATAAAAGTAGGATATTTTGAAGTGTTAAAGGGATTATGTCCGCATAGCCAGATTAGAGGTGCCCTCAGATATTCGAGAACACTTCCACTGTCATCCCTGGTAAATTTTACATAGGAATTCACTTTTAGATTTTATGTAAATTATCTAACCTTTCTTTCTATAGGGAACACACAAACATCACACACACACACATTGAGTTTTATATATATATATATATATATATATATATATATATATATATATATAGAGAGAGAGAGAGAGAGAGAGAGAGAGAGAGAGAGAAAGAGAAAGAAAAATGTTTATATGTTTATATATTTGTATATACAAGATTCACTCCTAAACCTTATTTATCGATTATTATGAATTTTGGAATATAGCTGCTATGCATAAGAGGTCCAAATGTGGACAATATTTTGTTTAACTTAGTTTCATGCAAACGAGGTACAAAGTGTTTGAATCCCTTCATAAAAAGTCAGATACCGCCGATTATTGTGAAATTTTAATATTTTCAATTAACTTATTAATCCTTTCCTAATTAAACTCAATGTCTAAACTACGACTGGAATTATTAATGTGTTTACGTGACACATTCTGGATATTTCTATTTCACATGTTTATCCTTTGATTTTTTTGTTTTGAAAATCTTAGAAGCCACATCGAATGGGCAGGATTTACCATGACTATAAGCATGTTTCAAGATTGCCACTGATGTTGACACTTATACAAAAACGATTGATGACAACCAATCGATTTAGCACTCAAGTTTGGTTCTTTCCTCGCGAAGATCACATGATCTGATAGGCATATTATTTTTAATGTGTTTTTGTTGGTGGCTGAAACTAGTCTTTTGGGCCGATTATATTTTTCTTTCCTAGTCATACATTTTCCTTATAATCTAACATATAAAATCATCTTGTCGGATCTTAAAGGTCTGATCCAAATAGCATTTAAGCTGGCAAATAAAACTTTGATTCTGACTAGCTAATTTTCATTTGTTATTCTTGTACCGTGTTATTAATAATATGATAACGCATTTAACTACGATTTATTTTTTGATTACTTAGTTTGGCACAGATGAATCATTGTAAATGATCACTTATTTTTTAAATTAGCAGAGGAGATAACTCATTTTAAATTGAAGAATATTGAAAAAGTTGTCTACCTTAAGTTTAAACATGTTTTAATAGTCTTTGATCTCTACGTCCGGAAGACTATCCTTCATGATTTTATCTGTGTATATAGTCGAAAAGTTTTAGGTTTTACTGTTTATGCCCGCCAGCACGGCCGCTGCCACTGCTAATACTCTATTGCTATTGTTATGTGGCCAATTTCTACCTGTCGTTTCGAGCAAACTCTGATTTTTATCAGCATTTGAGAAATCTCGACCCGTCCGCCCAAAGTATCTCAAATCTTATCATAAATATTATATGAAATCGGAATATGGACCTAAAAGGTTATTTGCCAAAAAAAATTCCAGATTTCGGGGGAATTAAATATTTCGTGGATATTATCATTTACTTTTTAAAAATTAATTTTTTGTGCCAAAATTAAGCGAACTTAAGGGAACATTTTCTTTTTTTTAAGTTTGACCAGTATATTTTTTTTAATATTCCCTCTTAAGTCTAAAAAAAAATTGTTTGTTTCTGAAAATGTTTCCGAAACATTACTTTTTAATACAATAACAAATCTGCAAAATATAAAATTCGAATTTTATGTTATGCAGATTTGTCACTATGTTAAGAAAGACTATTTCAATTTTTAGGGAAAGCAGTATTTTTTTTCGTAACTTTTCTAAATTAGCAGAATTAACACATGTAAAATAGAATTAGTCGGAATTAATTTTTCTTCAGACTTAAGGAGAAACATTTTTTTAAATCGAGAATTTATTTTTGTAAATATCTTTTTAGGTCCATATTCAGATTTCGATATAATTTTTACGACTGAAAGTTGTGAATAAATCCGATTTTTTTAATAATACAGAAAAAAATATTTCAGATACTTCGGAGTGACGGGCTTAGATTGCTCGAATGGTGATAGGAATCAGAGATTGCGCGAAACGACGGGCCCAGATGACTCGAATGTAGATGGGAATCAGAAGTTGCTCGAAACGACGGGCCGAGATTGCTCGAATGTCGATGGAAATCAGAGGTTGCTCGAAACGATTGGCCCCGATTGTCCGAATGCCGATGATAATCAGAGGTTGCTAGAAACAACGGATCCAGATTGCCTGAATGCCGACAACAACAGAGAATCAGCAGCAGAACCCCCTCCCCCCAGGGGCAACCCTTTCTCACCTTAGGGCGGTGGCAACCTGGTAGTTTCAGAGTTATGTCGTCTGGAACTCCGGTTTCAGACAGGGCCACCCATTGCGAACGGTGTGACAACAAGCTATATAGGGCCTCAAACAGGTCTTACATATCTCTGTAGAAAATCCAGAAGGAGTCGACATCAGGATCCGTCATCCTCGTGTCGTTTCTGCCTCTGCGTGGGCCAAACAAAGAAGTGTTAGACGCTGAACTGCAAAGCAATGCAGTGAGAATGAGAACGTTGCTTATGTGGCATTCAGTCGTGTGTTCTGGGTCAACCCTTCCCCGACTTCGCATGCAACTGCTAAGCTTTTCTGCTCTAGGCGTCGGGGGTAAAAAGCCTGCAATCTTGCAGTCTAATAAATAGTTGAATCTAATAAGAAGGACTTCATGCAGACCAGACAATCCTGAGGCACAATCTTCATGAGCTTTATGCAGAAGTCTAATTCACTCCTCCTCCTTCTCCTCAACAACAACCACTGCAGCAGCACCACAAAACTACTCACTATTTCTACAATTGGATGCTCCATGACCCTAATTGTCTAGATTTCTCTAAATTTGGAAATTACATAATATCGACCAACGAAGACTTCATGCAGACCAGACAATCCTGAGGCACGATCATCGTGAGCTCTATGCAGAAGTCCGACTCGCTTAACAACAACAACAACATAAACTGTCGTGCCGGTGTGCGTAGACGTGCTGGTGGGCATAAATAATAAAACCTGTTTCAGGTTCACAGTACAAAAAGTCGGTTATGTTTGTAGATTTTCTTGATCAGATCGTTTTTCTTCACGTCTATCAAATCAGTCTTTTAATCTTCCTTTAACGATAAACAATAAACATGGTATTTTTGTTATCACATAAAACACTTCTCTGTTATTTTTAAGTAGTTTGTCCAAAGCGAATTGGTTAAAGGAAGATACCGAAACGTCGGAAACATCAAATACCTATTATTATAAAGACGACCAAGTTTATGGCTTCAGTGAAACCTTAATCATTATTTCTATCGATTTCTTAAACACACGGCAAAAGCAAACAAACTCTTCGACGTTCACTAAAAAAGTAAATTATCTTGAATGTCAAAATGATTTCTCAAAACTTCACCGAAAGATTTTAAGTTGTATGAGAATCATTTTTGTTTTACATACCTTCAATTAGTTTCCCGTTAGCCTTTTTGCTAAGATCAAAGTGTAGTATCTGTTCCGATGGATAGTGCACCCCATAGACTGGTATTGTCTTGGCCTTCGGGGCTTGATTTACGCCAATCTATGGGTCTGTCCTGTGCAGTTCTAGGAGGTCCACCCTCCCAGGCTTTGCCTCCCCTCTTTGGGGAGGAGTAAGTTTATTGCTTACTGCCTGAGGCGCTCCTACCGGGGTATGCCGACGGGGCTGCCCAAGCAATTTTTAATGGCCAGAGTGCTCACCTCTCGGGCGCTGGCTTTTTAAACCCCACTTTCCCGACCCGACTTTGGGTCACATCTTACTTGTGGGAGTAAGATAAAACTGGCCTTGTGCCTAACTCCTGGAGAGGAGTAAATAAATACTCTCTGTATTGTCTAGTTTCGCATTGATTTTGGCGGCGGTAATTAGCCTCTGTGTATGTTGCCTGGTGTATTTTCTAGTCCTTTATTTGCATCGTCCAGGCAATCTGCAATACTTACAAGTCCTCTTTCCCTTTTTTTTACTTAGATTATGTTAGTATCATCATTCGGGTGCAGTGCGTTATGCATTGTCATTAGTTTTCTGGTTCTTTGATAAAGGTACATGAGCATTTCTTTTGTCCAGTTTATGAAAGGTCACGAGTATCTTATTAGCGATACTACCAAAATATTTATTCTCGTACTTAAATTTCTGCTGTATATTTTTCTTTGTAACAATATCCTTCATTGATAGAGTTCGTTTCAGAATGCCTAGCTACTTATTGGTCTCGCGTCCACCACTTACTCTCATAACATCTTAGTTAGGTTATGTCATGCCTTCTGTTGCTTTCAGTTTCCTCTTCTTTATCTCTAGCAGTGCACATGTTTCTATCCCTATGTCCTGACTTAATATCCTTGATGTACTAGGTATTCGAGATAAATTTAATCATTTTTTATATTATTTCATTTCAGAACAATTTTAAGTATTCAATAGCTGTTTTTGTGTACTATTATTTGGTTTTAGAGATGAAGATCATGGACGACTGGAAAGCATATGAATATTGAAAAAGAATGACCCGTATCATGATGATTCGCGCCGGATTTAGAAAATGTGAAACCTTAGCTGCAGCTCAGTAATTCTTGAATAACTTGAAGACCGTGAGATGTGGAAGTAGTGGTTGGCAGGAAGAATCATACAATGCGTTCTGACTGTGTCCGCACAATGAAATTCGTCGAGAAGCCGCAGAAAAGCTGTGACAAGATCCAGGAAAGACGATGCTGTCCTTGGCGAGAGAGATGGGAGTCGGAGTGGCGACTATGAAGAAAGTGGTGAAAGGAGATCTTCACTACTCCCCATACAAGAGTCGCAAGGGAAAGCTACTGACCGCCATGCATAAGAATACCGTCCTACGAAATCCAAGAAACTCCCCAATAAGGTCAAGCACACATTTGAGTCGAGAAATTTCTTTTGGGGGGATGAGTTACGCAACGCGTATAAAAATAGGTGGCGAGCCTATAGTCCACACGAAGTTCCGCGCGTTATGAAGACCTACTTCCTTTAAATAGTGATGGTCTCTGGTTGTGTTTTCAACGAAGATCATGTCATGCTCCCTCACATCTGACTATATTGTTTCTTGCCACTATTGTCAAACGTTAGGTAGAGGGAGTGGCTGTGAGAAGGGTATACATGTGTCAGCTGGACTAAGCTATGTGTCACACCAGAAAAAAACAGAAGTGGCTTCTGTGAACATCTACGACTTGATCAGTCCCAACAACTGGCCACTCAACTCGCCTGATTTAAACCCAATGGACCTATGCGTGCTGCGCATTTGCGAAAGACACCAACCGTTCCGCCTGCAACACCATAGACAAGCTGATTACAAGGAACACTAGCGTTCAACGTCTCTCAAAGGACACCGTGAAAATAGCGTGCTCCAGCTTTAGGTCCCGTCTGGGGGTAGTGTGGGGGTTTATGGCCGATTTTCCAAGTGAGCTGTACTCGGCAAATTATCTTTTAAGTGTACACGTTGACTTGTGATAATGCATCAAATATTGGCCAATATATGACATTTTTTCTTTCCTTTCCCCAAACTGTCAATTTGTCTCGAACATCTTATATTTATTTTTTCTTCTGTATCCTGCATAATATCTCCACGAGTGAAATCATGCATGTCACAAACAGTAGTGGTGAAGATAAAGAGTCTCCCTAGAAAAATGTATCTGCATTTTTTTTTGTGCCAGGTGTTGTATTCCGGGTTTTAGTTCCAGTTCGCATATTTCCATTGTTTTCTCTATGAAGTCCAATAAAAATTATTTCTTTTGATTTTAATAAAAGTTGTCATATTTTATACCATTATCATTTTTTCTCTGCTGTTTTATTTAATATCTTATAATTACGTGTTTTCTGTATGGCTATAGCTAAGTATTAATGTGTTTTTATTAAAAATTCATATAAACGGTTACTTTTTAGGTACATGTTCATTTATAAGATTTAGAAATTTCTTATGCATTTTAGTTTTTATTACATGGTGGTGTGAACCAAATAAAGTTTCTATTGCTCTTAATATGCTTGGTTTGAGTCTATTACATTTAATTACAGTATATATATATATATATATATATATATATATATATATATATATATATATATATATATATATATATATATATATATATATATATATATTCGCTCCGGGGATGAAACGCAGAAACCTCTGTGTAGCTTAATTGCTATAAATATATTTTCATAACTTACTAATATATATATATATATATATATATATATATATATATATATATATATATATATATATATATATATATATATACTAGACGTACTTGTGACTCATTAGGTCACAACCACTACCACTATTTATTCTAAATTCATAAACTGTGACTTATCTGTTAAGAAATTTATTTTGCATAACTAAAAAGAAGTTTCTTTACTTCATTATTATTATTATATTGAAGTATTATTATTCTTATATAGAAGTAAATAGATTTATTATTTTCCATCAATGTACACACGTGTTTGTGGTGTATACAGACACATATATGTAAATCAGATGGCCATGTTCAATAGAGAGTCATTCTTTCTCTAAATATTCACAGAGGCATTAAAAAATATTAGACATAGGTTGAATCAACATAGAGTGAGAGGTTGTGAGAAATACATAGATAGCTAAGAGAGAAAGAGATGGGTTTCTTGTTTGGTTTATTATAAATCAACAAGAAGGCCCGACGTTGCCCGGGATTTAATAAGGATCACTACTATGTACTTTCTCACTATAGATATGACACCATATTACTTTATTAGTTTTTTATCGCTCCCTTCATCTTGTTTCGCCCCCTAATATAGTTGCAATAAGCTGAAATATTGGAAAACTCTCTGAATTAGTGTCTTATACATAAGGTTTAAATTTTATTAAAATCGGATATACGTACTAAACTATATTCTAACATGTAGTTTTTGTTATTTAAGTAAACAGGAAAAAGCCTTTGGGAAACAAACGTTGATTAATTCAGCTTCAGTGTTTATAACAATACTGACCCCGTTGAAATTTCTCACTCGCCTTCTTTCATCTCTCTCTATGTCATACCATAATCATTAAAAAGAATATTTTGGTACTTCTACATAATGTTAACCAAACTAAATCGACTCTTTCCGAAGCAGAGTTCCAAAACTAACCGGAAACAGTGTCTTTCGATTACGACGTCGCGAAAAAAAAAATTCTGCCAGACAACCATTAAAGACAACGTCAAACCTAAAATGATCAAACCTAAAAATGAATTTAAGGAGAGTATAAAGGCGATTTGCGTTTACTTTCGGCAGCTTCGTGACTGCCGCTCCCCTTATTTTGTCCTTTAGTCTTCATATTTCATGAGCGATGTTTCTGGCAGAGGGGTAAGAATTGCTGTTTTCTAGATCATAATCTATCCATCTAACACTTACCGTTGGCTAGTTTTTTACCTTGAACAAGTTTTTTAGCTCCTTACATCAAGTGGTTTCATGCATTGTCTGGAGCGATTTCCATAAAAAAAGGCGCGTTGGCACAGGGTATTCAGTCTCCCGAAGAAGTAATTGAATTCTGACAAGGAAAAAAACTTGTAACAAAAATAAATTGCAAAATTTGCACGAAAGGAAAATATATTGAGGACAACTGGTTTTTGAAGAAATAATGTACAGAGGACGATTGTTATTTTTAACTCTAACCCTAACATAACCATAACCTAACCCTAACCTAGAAAAAATACATTCATGTGAGTGTTTTTGTTTTATTTACTCGTTTTTATTCGGCTGATTACGTAAATCTCATTCGGTAAAATTCGCTTTAGTTCTGTTCAAATTCTGTAGAAGCACGAATATTTCTCTAATAACAATGTCTGTCAGGTTAATAATAGTAAAAAAAGGTTGTCTATCTTTTCCTTAAAAATAGTCAGCTCAGTATTATTTAAATTAATAAAACGAACACGTCTCTTCTTTTTTATTATTGAAAACTAATAATTTAAATCTTCTTTCAAAATGGTCTCTTTATTCTTAGTGTAAAAATAAAAAGGTAAAGGTCGCATAGCCGGTCGTTGCCGACATCGCACACTGTCCATGGCCGTAGCGGCGGTGATTTGTTAAGAATTACCGTGTCTAGGATGGAAGGCGGAGCCCATCCCTCTCCTTCCGCTGCCTTTAACCTTCTCTGAGTTTTAGTCAGGTACCCATTTACTGCTGGGTGGACAGAGGGAGTTTTCAGACCCGAAAATTCGTATACCGTGAGTGGGATCGAACCCGGGTCGTCCAGCCCAAAGACAAGGATAACCACTATAACCACTCGTCCACAGGTCCTCCCAGCGTAAAAATAATTGCCAACTACATATTTTTAATGGAAATCGCTCCAGACAAGGCATGTTGAAGCCACTTGCTCGTTTAAATGAATTAAAGGATGGTTTTTATTAAAAATTGTAACAATTGGATGCATAAAAAAGAGAAAAAAAGGTATGCCAAAAGTAGTTTTTAATTGTTGAAGTCGACAGAAGTTTATTTATATCGCTTTATTTGAGTTTGTAACAATTTATTTTAAAATCAGTAAAGTCTAAATGTTTGCCAGCCAACGGCATCAGATTTTTCTGAGTTTTAACTTTTGGCGATCGGACGATCTCACTTTTTTTGAATGGGTGTGGAGTGTGCCTACAAACGAAAGTATGCGTGTATTATTATACAGCAGCTCACTTTGTATTATACTAGAAAGAAACGTGATCCATTAAGTCAGCCATTTGGGCTCTGGTTAGATTGTTTGAATCTAGAGAAAGTGAGTTTGTAAAGCCAGTTAAATATAAAAATAAAAAGACAAAATCACAAAGTAGTCCTTTTCTTTCTTTTTTATTTTATCTATACTCACCCCAAACCAGACACATTGCCACTGAGATGTAAGGGGCTAATGAAAATTAGGGGCTAGATTTATAATGCCACCCTAAGTGGAGTTTTACACAGCGAGATATTTGCTCGTATTACATTTAAATTTCTGCATGTTGATACCGTCGGGGAAACAGAGCAGGGAAGAAATTCCAAAGGCAAGCAGAGGAAATAAACTATTAGAGTAAAAAGCGTTTCGATATATGGGGGCCTCTGCAGTTAAAGGGTGGGATCTTGCTGATTAACAGGTTGGTCGGCGGGGTGCGTTGCGGAGGCAAAAGTGCAGCAAGTTAGTCAGAGCAAGCACACTGCATTGTATTACTTGTAAAACACGCCAGGGATGCAACATTGCGGTGATGAGACAGGGACTGGAGCTTGGTGAACAGTGTGGGATTAGAGGCTCTGTTTTGGACCCTGTCTAAGAAGGAGAGACTAGTGGTTGGTGTACATGCAATATTCTATGAATGATGGAGATATAGGATACTGGTAGGTGTGAGAATGTCAAAAGAAATATATGCCACTCCTCTCCCACCGCTTCCTCTCTCTCTCTCTCTCTCTCTCTATCTCTCTCTCTCTCTCTCTCTCTCTCTTACTCTGTCTCTGTCTCTCTCTCGCTGTCTCTCTTTCTCTGTCTCTCTCTCACACTATCTATGTCTCTGTCTCTGACTGTCTGTCTGTCTGTCTGTCTGTCTGTCTGTCTGTCTGTCTGTCTCTCTCTCTCTCTCTCTCTCTCTCTCTCTCTCTCTCTCGCTACGTGCTAAATAATAACTTCTGGTGATTTTCTCTCTTTTATAATGTATACTATTCTAATGTTTTAATTCTTTCCTGTCTTTATTACTTTCAACTAAACAGAGAGAGAGAATGACGGAAGCGAGAGTGATGGATACCTTATAAAATAAGAGCGGGGGGAGACAAACAAGATACAGTGAGAGAGGGTGAGAATGATAGAAGTTTAGTAACAGATGCGCGATTGTGCCGTTAATTGCAAATTGCGGCTAATTAAAACAATTAATATGGAAGTTTTTTTCTTCTTTCGAAACATAGCTGAATCCCAAAACGGCGAAATAGTTTAACGTGTATTGTGTGTGATTAAAATATATAGGAAAAGGCCTTGGGGAAACAAATGTTGATTAATTTAGCTTTAGTATAATAATAGATACTTTAATAACGAGGTTGATATCAGAATTCGTTGTTAACATGAAATTCACAGATGTTAACTTTCTTTAAACAAAATGGCGTCGTATTTGCATATAACCTTCCTTTATATCCTTCCGGTTTATGTGGAATCCTCTCTTGATTACTTATCCAAAGTAAATGTCGATGTAAATGTGTAAATAGTTGTTATATCGAACGTATCGATGAACAAGATAATTTGCCCAAAGATTGATATTCGGGAAGGAAAAGAAAAGGAAACTGGAAATCGAAGTATATTGTAATGTTGTATCCTTCAAGTATGCGAAATACGAAAAGGCGGTTTTATATATTCAGCTGTGGCGTTTCGCTATTTCTTCAGTGCAGGAACAACCTCCTTCCATCCCCGCTAAAGTCCAACCTTTCCTCGTCGTAGTGGGGGGGGGGCGATGGCAACGTGGTAGTGTTAGAACTACCAGGCAAACAGGAGGAGTCGGCATAAAGATTTCTTGTTCCTCTGGTGATTTCTACCTCTGCGTGTGGCAAGCCAAGGCGATTCAGGAGTGATACCGAAAATCAATAGAGTAGGAGTTACAACGTTGCTTTGCGTCATTTCTTTATGTTATCGGCAAAACTTTCCCCGACTTCGCATGAAACCGCTGAGCCTTTCTGTTCTCGGTGTCGGGGTTAAAAACCTGTGCAACCCTGTAGGTTAACAAATAGCTGCGACCAATGGGGAGGACTTCATTCCGACCAGACAATCCTGAGGCAGAATCTTCGAAAATTCAGAAGCACGATCTTTAGGAAGTTCAACACACTTAACAACAACAACAAAAGTACCGGAAAAAATAAACGAACCATGTATGAAATGAAAAGTATATATATATATATATATATATATATATATATACATATATATGCTGTTCTCAGTGTCGAGGGGTAAACAACGAAGAGTACTTCATGCAGACCAGACAATCCTGAGGCACACTCTTCGCGAGCTCTATGCATAAGTCTGACTCGTCTAACAAACTGATATAACTTGTTTAGAAGTATAATAACAAAAATAACCAGTGTAAGGTCTTTGAAAGATTGAGACAAAAATAAAATGGCTCAGTCTAGAGAGATTTCTTGTTCACTGACAGAAGACAACAAGGATCAAGTGTAGTATCAGAACAGATACTACATTTTGCTCTTAGCCAAAAGGCGAAGATATTGCATCCGTAGCCATTGTCTGATTCCTGTTTGTAGATGCAACTTCAATCTGGACATTTTTTGAACAGCTTTTGTATTTTAAAGAAGATGAATGTAATATATCTTGTTTAGCGAACAAACGAACCATGTATGAAATGAAAAGTATATATATATATATATATATATATATATATATATATATATATATGAACGCAATGATTACGAGATGTACTCATGTAAATTTCCCGGTATTATCAGAGCTCGTTGTTTCTATCACAGCTTTAGTAAAAGTATGACGAACAACCGAAGGAATCATATAAGACTTATCAAATATTTTATCTGTATTTTGTAGTATTTACATTATTCAGACTACTGTTCTCATATTAGGTGTTATTCTTACAACATTTCGGCCGATGTAACCTCCGCCCTCACGCAGGTGCATCTCGTCGAACTCGGGAATCTGTACGGAATTTCGAACAGAATCTTTTATTTAATCCACAGAGTAGCTTGCTCTCGTTCCGTCAGCCATGACCGGGTAAAGTCTTAAGTAATTTGAAAAGACCAGTAGCGCAACAGATAAAAGTGCTAAGTTATAATCAACTGTAAATGGCAGGCTTCTGGAAATTGAAGGTTCAATCCTCAGTACGAGCGATACTAAAAATACGATCATTTAAGACTTAGGGAAAGCTACCCTCGTGGATTAAATAAAGGGTCCCGTTTGAAATTCCGTACAGATTCCCGAGTTCGACAAGACGCGCCCGAGAAAGGTCGGAGGTTACATCGGCCGGAACGTTGTGAAAATAACATTCAAGATGAGAACAGTAGTCCGAATAATCTAGATAATACGAATTATCAATCCTCATCTAAGAAAAAGTTTCGAAACATAACTAACGGTATTCACCAGGCGTTGCATGTGTGGAGAGAAATTATTAGCTAGAAATAATTTCAAATACAGGTATGTTTGCAATTTTTGCCTTGAAAGAAAAGTTTAAAATAACATTTACAATATGAAGTCAAGTAATAAAAATACTGTTAGCGCGACGGTGTTTTCTTTTAAAAAATACATATTGACGCTGTCTTTCTTACAGACAGCTGTAAAACGGTGAATGTTTCTAACAAATCGAGACGAATTCGTTTTGATTTAATTATTTTAAATGTTAAAAATAATTATTTAAATGTTTAAATCATTTTTATAGACATTCTTAACTGAGAGATTCTTTGCTTAATTTTATGTTTGTTTTATGAAACGAAAAAAAATCTATGTTTTTTTTAAATGAATTTCGTTTCTTTACGTTCTAAAATATTTCAGGTTTTTTTATGGACCTAACTTAGTTACCCCAGATGGAATCGAAAAGAAAATTTCAATTGCGTCTTTAAATTCTGTGAAAAAATGTAACTCTTTATTGAAACTTATTTGAATGTTCTAACTGCTAGAATATCGATTTCTATAACAAACAAACATTGACTTTTCTATATATCGAGAGAGAAGGTAATCAAATCTCTCAGGTCAAATAAACTTCCAGTTAAAGTTTTTCTATTCAATGAACAAGAATAAACAAACATATAATAACAATGTTATATATACTTACCTGGCACACATTTGCTAGGTACCCCGTAGACTTGTATTGTCTTGTCCTTCGGGACTTGATTTACGCCGGTCTATGGGTCTGTCCTGTGCAGTTCTAGGAGGTCCACCCTCCCAGGCTTCGCCTCCCCTCTTTGGGGAGGAGTAAGTTTATTGCTTACTGTCTGAGGCGCCCCTACCGGGGAATGCCGACGGGGCTGCCCAGGCAATTTTTGATGGTCAGAGTGCCCACCTCTCGGGCGCTGACTTTTCAACCCCCACTTTCCGACCCGAGCTTGGGTCACATCCTACTTGTGGGAGTAGGATAAAACTGGCCTTGTGCCTAACTCCTGGAGAGGAGTAAATAAAATAATAACAATGTTTTATCATTTGTTGCTTTATTTCTTAAATTTCGTCACGATTATATATTGATGTAAAATTATACCAACATTTTTTTTTTAATAGTAACCATAAACAAAGGAATATCAACTTTGCTCGTGTATGCATATTATATTGCCCTGTTTCTGTTATTGTCATCTGCTTGTACCAAACGTGCACCGTCGCCATCTTTAATTGATAACACGTGGTCTCGACGTGGTTGTAAACATAATACTATTTAAAATTCACAGTTCACATGTTTAATTAAAACTAGGACACTGATTTTTAAACCACTCGCGGTCGCCAACATTTTGGACTTCACAGAGGCAATTTTCCAGCTATCAGGGAAGCAACATTTAGTAAGGCATTTATTGTAGAGTGTAGAGAGGACAGGGGCCAGTTCAGCAGAGCATTTCTTTATTACTAATACTGGTATAAAATCAGGCCCACATGCTTTGGAGGTGTCAAGTTTTTTATGATGTTCCGGACATGAGATGGGGTGATGGTCAAGCTTGCAATGAGAAATTGTGGAGGGAGTGGTTTGCGGTGTCAGAAGTATAGTTTAAGGCGAAACGCAGAGTAAGTAATTCAGCCTTATCAGTTGCCGTGCAAACGACATCATTGTGGTTGGATAGCGGGGAAATTGTTGATTGCTCATTGTTCACCACTCTATTGAAGATTTTCCTGAAATCACGAGTAACTAGTTTCTTTGACTGAATGCGTTTTCTGATCATCCCTGTATACCTTCTCTTTGCTTTATCTATTACAGTATTGCAATGCTTTCTTGACGCTATAAGTTGTAGTTGACTTATGGCGGTTGAATTGTGGGAATGCTTGCTGCTTCTGAGCAATATCCGCTGCACAGTTCGAGGTGAACTATTGTGAAGAGTGGGGTTTACTGTAGAATTTTCGACAGGGGGACATGTGCTTCAATGCCTGCTTCGACCCATTCGGTTACCCTATTTGCGCACTGATCAGCAGGGAGAAAAGGCGTCTCTGATATGATCTCTGGTGGATTCCCAATCAGTCCGCTTGTAGTATCTCGTCGTTTTGAGCAACGGCTTATCAGCTTTGGGACGAGATTTTAGGGTTGTATGTAACATTTCCACAAAGTGATCAGCGTTCCCAAGCGGGCTATGGACATTTGTCGCACAAGCATCGGGCAGTGAAGTAAAGAACAGGTCGATAAGTGAGGCTTGCTGGTCCACACGATCAGGGAAGCGGGTCGGGAAAATGACAGTGTGAGAAGGAGTGCGCTATGGAGAAACTATACGTGGAGTTACTAGCTGCGTCTGTATAGCTGGGCAATCCAAGCCAGTGACGGTGATGTACATTCAAATCCCCAAATACATGTATTTGGGCACTACAGCCAAGTGAGGGTGCTGTATCTTACTTTCAGAGACAATGTTAAGCAAGGTACAGTCCTGGGTCAAAGGGGACAAATACAGGAAAACAAGTATCGGTTCCCTTAATTCAGGACTTTTAACGCTCAACTGATCGAACTTCCGGGCTGTGTAAAGACAAGATGAAAATGAATGTTTATATCGCTGTAATCAGACGAAGGCGACGTCTGCAAAAACACCGGAAACAGTATTTAATCAATTTCGTACCCTTTTTCTTCTTTCTCCTCTTCCCTTTCCTCCTTTTCACCCAGCGAATAGATGATAGTACTGGTGTGACAACTATTTTGGCTTCAGAAGAAATTATTTTCAATGTTTATCATCAACTGATTTTCTATGCAAGGTGATCACATACCGTTCTTGTATTTATTTTTTTCATCATCAGAAACTAGTTTTAGTGTAGTGAATACATCGCGAAGAAAATAAGCGCTATGTTTCATTTAAGAAATGAAAGGCTATCTTTAGCGATGATTTATCACCTAAGATAATCTTACTAATTAATCGATTTTAATTAACTTTTTCTTTCACTAAATTATAAAATATGAGTAAAATGATTTTAATGTTTATGAAATTCTCTTTCCGGTTATATTTATTGTTGTGAAGTAGTCCAACAGTAAAAAGAAGAAGTCAAGTCGGGGTTGGGTTAAGATAACAAGTGTATTAACATAAAAGGTACAAAGGTAAGGAAACTGACTGGCACTCGGCTAGACAGTTACAATACTGTCCTTTTCTCCCTGGTGATTGTCTACTCGCACTATTTATAGTGAGAACCGGTGTAGTTTCTCTTCTGTTAGAACGGCCGGTGTAACATTTATTTTAAATATCGATTTGTTTTGCGAAGCCACGTTTCTTCTGATTCAAACAATATGTGGGTGACCCAATGTTGTTTTTCTTTTTCTCGTAGTGTTTTCAACAGTCAATTATTCACGTGACCAAAAAAAGGATTCCAAAAAAAAAAATAATGAAAAAGGATGAAAACGTCAGTGTTTTGAATCTTTTGGTTAACAGTTCTTTGCATTAGAGTACAACAAAAAGGATGAAAATGTCACTGTTCTTTGCATTAGAGTACAACAAAAAAGAATGAAAATGTCAGTGTTCTTTGCATTAGAGTACAACAATAATGCAAAAGACTGCATAAAAAAAGTGGTAAATTGTCGTATGACCAAATTTTTTCTTAATTAATCCATGTATTAACATGCAACGAGTATCTAGCTAAAATAATCTTTTTTTTCCAGGATTCTTGACTGTTCAAAAACTCTGTATCTTTTCTTTCTTTTCTTTTCTTTTCTTGCCTACATTCTGCAGGGGTCACTTGGGTTCAGGTTTGAAAAGGGGTGGAGGTAGTTCACTAGCGAATGTAGATAGGGGATGAATATCGTCCAAACTAAGCATGTTAGTCTGGTAAAAGACACATTTCGTATTTGCCTTAGCAGTGAAGAAACCTAAATGTCGTCCGGGGTTGAAAGAGGGGGGGACCTATCTTCAACTTACTGTTCCCTCCTTAGTATGCAATTGAACTTTTTCTATCGTCATGTGTACATATATATATATATATATATATATATATATATATATATATATATATATATATTATATGAATTCTTTTTTTTTTTTCTTACCTGCGGGGGCTAGGAAATACCCGACTAGTACATGGGCGCAGACTATTTTTACCCCTCTCGGAGTGTTGGACCCGTAAGACCTCGTAAGGCTATCCATCTAAGAGAAGGAAATCTCTGACAAAAAACCTTGCTACCAGTTACTTACGCCGTGGCAGTAAAGTGTTGGGGGAGGATGGCTTCCTTAGTCCTGATCGACAACCTTCCTAGAGTTGGAATCTCGAACAAAATATCCGGTTTGCAAACCTACAATTGCTTAAGGAGTAGATAGGTTCTACCTATCGCCGGCCCTTGCACTCCTTCTTTGTTTATTAGTCAGGCGCAGAGGTAACAGCGCTGGGACGCCTCTAAACACTCAGTGCCTAGCCTTGTTTCCTTACTAGGACAATGAACGCCGTTCTCTTTCTCTCTATTTGGGCAACTTGGGGAAAGTTTTTTCGTTAGTAAGTCTTACATGACCAGTCTGCGTCTCTCTTGTTCCGACAGGTTGAGGGTACAGGTTAGACAGCTTGTCTGGCTGCTGTTTCCGACTGACAGGACAGGAGCCCAAACTCTTGGGTAGCGCCAAGAACGGCTGCTCCATCATCAGTTGCATAATACCGTGGGTAGTTGTATGTGCCATGTCGCGCATGGAAAGGGACCCTGCAATTATCTCCGGTGGGCTTTCCCGAGGCCACAACCCCCATGGACCAGGTCGTGACTAATGAACTGGTTGTGTGGGCTTATTGGCACCAAACAAGTACCCACCTTGGCCAATCCACTCTATAATCAAATCAAACATGCCATTACAAAGAAATAAAATCAAACCTAAACCAGACACCCAAGAAACACTTTCGCCTCCGCCCTTGAGGCTTGCATTCTCAAATATCCGGGGACTTAGAACCAACATCAACGACGTAGAAACCTTTCTCCTGACAAACTCCCCGGATATCCTAGCTCTTAGTGAAACTAACCTCCAATCCTCAATCTCTTCTCACCACTTTGACATGACTGACTACCTCCCACTCTACCGTAAAGACTCTGACAAACACATGCACGGGCTAGGAGTTTATGTTCGGAACACCCTCCCCCTGACTAGAGAACATAGGTTAGAATCAGATGACTACGACTACATGTGCTTTAGATTGACTTTACATCACAACGTTAGTTACTTATATTTCCTATACCGCTCCCCGTCGACCCAGGACTGTACTCTGCTAAACTATGTCTCTGAAAGCATAGATAGAGCACTCTTAATTGACTCGAATGCCCAGATACATGTATTTGGGGATTTTAATGCCCACCACCGCGACTGGTTGGGATTCTCCAGCCTTACTGACGCAGCCGGCAACTCTACGTATAATTTCTCGTTAGCTCACTCCCTCTCTCAGACTGTTGATTTTCCGACCCGCATCCCCGATCGTGTGGACCAACAAGCCTCACTTCTAGACCTCTTCTTGACCTCAATACCTGAGGCCTGCGTGACGAAAGCTCATAGCCCACTCGGGAATGCTGATCACATTGTTCTAATGATACATATAACGCTAAAAAGTCGTCCAAAAGCTGATGAACCGTTGCTCAAAACAACAAGATACTACGAGCGGGCTGATTTTGAGTCAATCAGAGATCACATCAGTGACGCTCCATGGAGGGAAACCTTCTCGCTCCCTGCCAACCAGTGTGCAAACGAATTAACTGAATGGGTCAAAGCAGGCATTGAAGCCTATATCCCCATGCGAAAATTCTTTAGCAAGCCCCACTCTCCTCAATGGTTCACTTCGGAATGTGCAGCTGCCATTTCTGAGTGGCAACAAGCATTCCGTAAATTCGGCGCCATAAGTCAGCTACTAATAGGCATAAATTTATAGAGTCAAGAAATAATTGCAAGGCCGTGATAGGCGAAGCGAAGAGAAGGTATAATGAGTTAACAAAAAAACGCATCCAGTCACAGAAACTAGGTACTCGCGATTTCTGGAAAATCTACAATAGTGTAGTGAATAATGGTCAATCTACGATTCCCCCACTTTCAAACCGCAATGATGTCGTTTGCACGGCCACTGATAAGGCTGAACTACTTGCACAGCGTTTCGCTTCTAACTCTACTTTAGACTCAGGTAACCACCCTCTCCCTGAATTACCATTGCGGACTGAAGCCACACTTGATAACCTGGTCATCACCCCATCCCAGGTCAGAGACATCATAAAAGCCTTGACACCTCTAAAGCTTGTGGGCCTGATCTTATACCTGTAATAGCAATAAAGAAATGCTCTGCTGAACTGGCCCCTGTCCTCTCCAAACTTTACAATAAATGCCTAGCCGAATCTTGCTTCCCCGATAGCTGGAAAATTGCCTCTGTGGTACCAGTCTACAAGAGTTCTGGGAATAGAACCGACCCTCAGAACTACCGCCCAATCAGTCTACTGCCGATCTTTGCCAAAATCGTTGAATCCTTAATCAATCTAGCGATAGTACGTCACTTAGTTAATGCTAAACTTCTATCTGACCGCCAGTATGGATTTAGACAAGCACGATCTACTGCAGACATCTTAACGGTCATCTCTGAACGCATGTATCATACTCTCGACAAGGCAGGTGAAGCTAGGGCAGTAGCGCTTGATATATCCAAGGCCTTTGACAAGGTATGGTATAAAGGGCTTCTCCTGAAAATACGCTCATACGGTATTACTGGGCAACTACTTAATATAATTAGATCCTTCCTAAACAAAAGAAAAATCCAGGTTGTCCTCGATGGCCGTTCATCTAAGCAACATGACATAAATGCTGGTGTGCCCCAGGGATCTATTCTTGGACCTTTGTTGTTCCTGATCTATATAAACGATCTCCCTGATGACATAGTGTCTGAGATTGGTTTATTTGCTGACGACACCACGCTTTACTCTCGCCATGTTGGCAAAACAGACGCGATCATATCTGAGGCAATGGCTGAATTCTTAGAAAATTACCTCCAGGCTGTAGTGGATTGGGGCCATAAATGGTTGGTGACTTTTAATGCCGCAAAGACTAAGCTCCTTTCCTTCAACAACTACAAGAAGCCTCTCCATCCACCGATTGTCATGGCAAATAACACCCTACCTGAGAGTTCATCATTCAAACTCCTTGGCCTAACCTTCACAGGTAACATGAATTGGAACACATACATTGAAGACATTGCCAAGGCTGCCGCAAAGAAGGTTGGCTCCCTCTACCGTGCTAGTGGACTCCTTACACCTGACATTATCCTGTATCTCTACAAAGCCACCATTCGCCCATGCATGGAGTATTGTTGCCACATCTGGGCTGGTGCATCATCTACTAGTCTCTCCCTCCTTGACTAAGTCCAGAAAAAAGTAGTCAACCTAATAGGTCCCTTACTGTCAGCTAAGCTCCACCCCCTGTCCCATCGGCGTAATGTGGCATCCTTGTGTTTGTTTTACAAATACTTCAATGGATTATGCTCCGATGAGTTGGCTACTCTGGTGCCCCCTCGACGTAAATTCACTAGACTAACTCGACATTCTACTAAATCTCATTCATTCACTGTGAAGGTCCCCAGATGCCGAAGAGCATTCTACTCAAATAGCTTCTTTCCTCGTGCTGCTGGCCTCTGGAACTCCCTCCATGCCCCCTGTTTCCCCGACAGTACTGACATGCAGAAATTTAAAACTAATGTAAACAGACATCTCGCTGCTCAGATCCCAATTTAAGCTGAACCACCAATCCTTCTCCCCTTTTCCTTTTTCTCAGTAGCCCCTTACGTTTACAGTGGCGTCCTTGTTTGGGGTGAATCATGTAAAAAAAAAAAATTCTTCAAAGACACAAAAGGAATAAGATTAATAAAAGATAGAATTAAGTACCTTCTGGAGAGAATTTGGAATAGCTTATGGCAAACAACGAAGGATAAATTGAAAGAACAGAGTCACACGTATATATAAGGTTCATATTTTATGATGGTAATCGAGAATACCAAAAGCAGGCAATATGCAAATGTAAAAATAACTTTTGGGGATGATCAGATCAAAATGCTTTGTAAAAATGATAAAGTTGACCCCTATTTTCATGTGTCCGTGTCAACGCTGCCCTTTGAATCGAAATCATCAAATATTTACTCGCGGACGTAAATAGTAAAATAATAAATATTTCGCATAATCAATTTCCTAATGCAATCAGAGTAGAATAAATAATGAAGGCGGTTGTGACCCAACGGGTCACACGTATGTCTAGCACTTTATTAGATGCGTCCTCGCATCTTTATGTCGGTCAGTCTGTTACGCTTCAGCATTTTTTAATTAAACTTAATATCGAAAAAATGTATACATGCAATCAAGTCATGAAAATTGCTCTTTTGATTCTGAGGATGCGTAGAAATTTTCGGTTGGATTGACTCAAGTGTTTATTTTAAGTTATTAAATAGAATTTTCTCTGGTACTTAAAGCACTTTTGTCAGTCTGTCACGCTAAATACTGAAATAGCATTTGCATCATTAAACGCGTAGATCTTAAGAGTAGCCGTTCTTTTTTAGTCAATCATAAGTCCATTCTCTTATCTATGAATAGCTTATGGACACGAGAAACGAGGGGTTTAAACGCACCTATCTATCCGGTTTTTACTGATCTGTCACTGTAAAATATTGCTTCAAAGCCTTTCCGTCACATGATTGAGCTGAACCAATCATAAATATCCATTTTAGTGTATGGGGGATAGGAGAAACTACGGGCAAACATTGTCAATCATACCTAAGTAACCGTCTAGATATGACAACCAACACTTAATTCTAAAATCATATTACTGCAAAGTAATATTTGTGTAGAGAAAATGATGACCCCTTTTTATGCAATGAACAATGTCGAGTAGCATATCAATAACGGTGATGCTGGCCTCGAGGCGTATGTTCCCCAAAACTATATATATATATATATATATATATATATATATATATATATATATATATATATATATATATATAACCGCACACGCGCTTTCCAGTCAAATAGCCAGCGGAAGGCTTGCTTGCCGAATGAAACATGTCACTCAGAGCACTACCACGTTTTTTGGCGCATGAACGAACGCCGCGGTAGCCTCTGGCTTCCAACATCTTCGGCGCGTAGACTTAACTTCTAAATATGGTAACATCTCTGCTCATTGTCAGTCATGGATTTACTTATTTTCAAATAATACAAACCTTACGAACTCACTCAACACTTCAATCTGCGTACGTACGGACATAATAACAAAATGATCCTCATCTTGACTTTTGGACTTTTAAACATAAAACGTTCTCTGTCACAACACATGAACATTTAATAACTACTTTCTAAATCCTTTTCTTTTGCTTGTTGAATAAGACGTGAAATAAAGTTGCTAATTTGTTAGAATAGACTTTGTCATTAATTCACTTTTGATCAAATGTCTTATTTCTACAAGTCTTTTCGTTGGTCTGTCACGGTTAGGTTTGAATAGCATTTTCATCGCTAAACGCACAAATTAAATGGACGCATGTCGAGAATATCTGTTCTAGTTTTTTATCTCTATTTTGATACGACCTCTTTTTTGTAATGTTTTGTCATTTTCCTTAAATCGATACGCGTTCAATGTAATTGTAGCTGCACAATGATGTTACACGACAGAAATGTTGGCCATAACAGAAGGATCGGGTTTCAAATGACGACAAGTTATTATAGGAATCGCAGACTGTTTATCCTATTCATTTCCTTTTGTTCACCCTTTCGAGTGTGACGAGCGTAATGACACTTACACACACACACACACACATTATATATATATATATATATATATATATATATATATATATATATATATATATATATGGCATATTTTTTATTTATGAAACATTTTTATCTATACATTTGCGAACATGTCTCAGTTCTAGGTAGCAATCAGCTGAACTTTGTCAAACCAAGTTCTTAGTATGAAGGCGAAGATGGATACACACACACACATACATATATATATATATATATATATATATATATATATATAGAGAGAGAGAGAGAGAGAGAGAGAGAGAGAGAGAGAGAGCCATAGGAAATCAGCTAATAATTAAAGAGAAATTAAACTTTGTAAATAGCGAGTCGGCGGCTAATTTACACAAGCAGTTAAAGTAATCAACAAACTTTTTGTTTGGATTTTTGCATGAAGCTATTTGTACTGCTTGTTATTAAACTCACTCAGAGTGCCCGGCCTTTGGTGAAGGGGGCTTATAATAATATTTATAAATAAATATAAATAAATATAAATTATTTATTACCTACAGACATCGATGTTTCATGCTAACGTAATCTTCAGTGCAGGAAGCTAATTCTCAATGGTCGGCGGGCGCGAACTCCGATCGCAAATCGCCACTGATTTGCAGTCAAGAGCGTTATATATATATATATATAGAGAGAGAGAGAGAGAGAGAGAGAGAAAGAGAGAGAGAGAGTATGGCGTACAATTCTGAAAATAAACCGAAACTTATGTTCCTAATGAACCTACATATGTAAATGTTTTAATTATGTGAGTTTTATTGTTTTTGTTTTTATTTTATGGTGTTTTTAGACGCAATTTTGTCATTTGCTTATGATAAGTCACACTCATACAAAATCCAAGATATATAACTCTGTATTTTGTTTGTCTAAGTGATGACAAAACGATCGGTCAAGAGCTGAATTTTTTTTTTAAATGAATAAAGACATGTTTATTAGAATCTACTTTTCTATTGTTTATATATATATATATATATATATATATATATATATATATATATATATATATACATATATATATATATATATATAATTACCTATTAACAGATTTTAAAGGTTTTTTCACGACTCGAAAGTACATCAACCCTTAAATTCGAAACCCGGACGTCAGTCATTACTGAGTGTGAGGGAGCGAGAAGTAAAGAGTTCATTTTGAAACGTTGAGTGGACAGCATGTATGAAGGATGATTTAAGTGTTTATTATAAATGAAGTGGCTAAGGCCTCCTGATTTCTGTAGTCCAGAATGCCCCCTCCGCCGCTAGCAGAAGAGAAGGCGACGTCAACAGCTAAATAAATATTCCATTTTTTTAAAATTCAGGTTTGATTTCATTGTGCTGTTTTGGTTTGTGATTTGTACTCAATAACAGGGGATGTATATATAACACATAAACTGTGACATAACTATTAAGACATAACTAAGAATAATAAGTCTCTTCACTTCTATATTATAGTATATAGTATCTCTTTACTTCTATATTATTTTTATGTATATTATAGAAGAAAAGAGACTTATTCTTTTTTCATCTGATTTTTTTATAGAAATCGCTACAGACAAAGTATGAAGCCACCTTATGTAAGGAGCTAAAAAAGTACTGCTTCAAGGTCAAAAGGTAGCCAACGATAAGTGTTAGAGGGATATATTCCGATCCAGAAAACAGCAATTTTCCCCCCATTGTCAGAAACATCGCTCGTTGAATGTAGGGACTAAATGACAAAATAAGTGAAGCAAGAGTTACGAGGCTGTCGAAAGTAAACCTAAGGTTCACTTTCTACTCTCCTTGTGGTGTGTACAGACATTATGTAAATTAAATGGGAACATTGAGTTCAATGTTACCAAATTCTTTCCATTTCACCCATTGTGTTAAATCTTCTAAGGATGTTGTTCATCGCCAACTCATTGACCTCTATCCTTGAGTGGCATTTGGGCCTTGATAATCGGTGACTCTTTAGTATAAAAAACGTGACAAACCAACGAAAATACTATTTACAACTTAAACGAGACAGACTGACCGACGGATTGAGCTTCTTATAGAGATTCTAGGACGTATCTGTAATAAGATGCGTCCATCAAATCTGCGCGTTTAGCGATGAACATCCTATTTCAAACAAATGGCGTGACAAACCAACGACCGATGGAAATGCTATTTTAAATTGAAGCGTGACGGATCGACAAACCGACACTTCAACGTTCAAAGCCTCACATCTAAAAATGGTGGGGTGACACCTTCAAAGTCAACAAATATGGCCAATACATTCTTTCTAATGAGTTTTTGCCGCCTTTTGTCGTTCGTAAAAGAACATTAAAACACGCCTTCACATTTACGATCGTTCCTAGCAACCAGCCACACAGTTGGTACAGTTTCCGGGCAACGTTTGCTTTGAAAAGATCCCCGTCGGACGGACGTTATTAGCCGCCATATTTCTCTACAAAGCTGTTAAGTTTTTGTTGTTTTTTTTTGCTTAAAAATTAATCAAACGGCTATGCCATGGCGCTAATTTCATTACTGTTGGTTTAATACTTACCGCTTTCGAATATTACTTTTTTGCCCGTTCTTTTTTACTTTTACATTTCGTAGATTGTATAAAGTTTGTCGTATTTCTTGCAATATTAAGGACCTTCGGCATCTACAAGTGTGTTTGTCCATTGGTGCCGTTCATGTCCAACATAGATCCGAGCTTAAATTAACATTTCTAACAATTATGTTTCTTTTTCCAAAAATCTGTGTCCATTCCATGACAAGAATACTAAAAGAAAGTTTGCTCATACATTGTGCTTTACGTAGTCTGGCTGTCTAAAGTTATGCTGTATATATATATATATATATATATATATATATATATATATATATATATATATATATATATATATATATATATATATATTTATATATATATATATATATATATATATATATATATATATATTTATATATATATATATATATATATATATATATATTTAAATGTTGAATTAAATTAAATATAATGGAATTATCGTTTAATAATAGTCTATCGTGATAATATAAAGCTCAATATATAAGAGTTTATCTTTGAAAATCCATGGATTAAGGATTTGAAGCTCGTTTCTCTGAACTTTTGATGTTCTAATAAATATTGTATCTTTACAATTTTTTATTCTCATCTTTCATCTCTAAAAAATCAAATAAATGAATTTTTCATTTAAAATCGCACGATTGTTGATGTTCAAACTATTTCACTTTAATACATTCTAATCCATGCGTCAACAATGTTGATTTCCTTATAAAAAAAAAAGCGCCAATCTGCGCATAACATCGCCAGGACTACACTTAATCCTAACGTCTTAAGAACTTGACGTCTGTTTCTGCTCGTGTTGTGATTCGACCCCTCGCGGTTAATACCATCAAAATGAGGGAGAAGAAAAGAATAAAGAAAACTATAAGACAGTCTCGTCTGACAAAGTTGTTCTACAACGAAAGCTTGCAAAAATAATTAAATGAATTTTTCATTTAAAATTGCACGATTGTTGATTTTCAAAATATTTCACTTTAATACATTCTAATCCGTACTTCAAAGATGTTGATTTCGTTACTTATATATATATATATATATATATATATATATATATATATATATATATATATATATATATAGAGAGAGAGAGAGAGAGAGAGAGAGAGAGAGAGAGAGAGAGAGAGAGAGAGAGATCCAGGTTAGGTTTGAATCCACAGGTTAAAACTAGGATTATCTTTACTGCGTTTATATAGTAGTGCTCAATAATAAATAGAGCTATTTATAATAAAAGTCTTATCAATAAAAACACTTGGCTAGATTTAAAGACACGTTTCAACCAAAGCTTTTGCAAGCTTACAGACTGAACATGTAAAGAGCAGACATTTGTCTTAGGGCTGTCGATACCTAGCTTTCAAAAGCTTTGGTTGAAACGTGTCTTTATATGTAGCCAAATGTTGCTATAAATAAATAAAAAATATTATTATAATATATATATATATATATATATATATATATATATATATATATAATAATGGTAATAATCCAGGTGAAAAATATCCACAGGGTGGTAATCCAGAGAATTTTAACCGGGTTTATAAAAAGTGCTCAATATCAAAATAGAGCTTTATATATGATAATTTTATTTACACAGACATGTACAAAATCTGCGACACTGGCATGTCGATGTTATCGATCAACAGTTACTATAAACTGAGATCTCATCAGGCAGAGTTAGAATCCGATCTTAACCTCAGATCATATTTGAAGAGAATGAAGTGGAGGGATAGAGAAAGAGAAGAAGAAGGAAAGAAATTTAACATTTCAAAAATTAAAGCCGTTAAAAAATTAAAATTAAAAATTAAAAAATCAAAAAATCTAAAAATCTAAGAAACAAAAAACAAAAAAACAGAAAACAAAAATCTGTTATGTTATGTTATGTTAAATTTCTTTCCTTCTTCTTCTCTTTCTCTATCCCTCCACTTCATTCTCTTCAAATATGATCTGAGGTTAAGATCGGATTCTAACTCTGCCTGATGAGATCTCAGTTTATAGTAACTGTTGATCGATAACATCGACATGCCAGTGTCGCAGATTTTGTACATGTCTGTGTAAATAAAATTATCATATATATATATATATATATATATATATATATATATATATATATACATATATATTAGTTAAATATTACAGGTGACTTGTGTCTGCATAATTTTCCTTGATTCTTTCTAGATACTTGATTAATTTTCAAGTTTCCGTATTCGTTCTGTACTCTAGTACTTTTGTTTCCTCCCAGCGCTATATTCGGGGGGGGGGGCGGGGTATTGAATAAAAACATGTATTTTTAAATGTTTAGCGATGGTTTTAGCTGAAACCATGTGATTGGTTGTAGTATTAATAGGGTATTAGTATTCCATACATTCCATACATATACATATATTCAGCCCATACATACATGCTCTCGAGTAAACTGGCAACGTTTATTGTCAATGCCAGAAATCTAGTCGGTTCATTGGGTTTCGATCGCTATCGGCAGCCGTCTTTGAGATTGAGTTAAAATTATTTAACGGTTCGAATATAATAAAAAAAATACATGACAATTAGGGTTGGGTCCGTTACCTCGCCCATCGGTCCGTTGTCTCTATAACCTAAAGGTATTAAATTCACCCACACGTCACACATATACATGTACACAATGTCCACATGTACATATGTGTAGCAAAACTCTCCCGACGTACGCATACATATGCATAAATACACATACATGGCCACTCATATGAAGGGTTTGAGAAGCAAAATTTTCAATATTTTGAGGCAGGGATTGAAAGAGAGTGTATGACAAATTAGTTAATATGACCACTTGAAACCACCACTTCCTGCATCAATGAGGGCATAAGTCCGAAACAACGTTGTCTGTAGGTCAATACACTTTAATATTTAATTTTTTTAAATATTCATAGTTATATATATATATATATATATATATACATATATATATGTATACATACATATATATATGTATACATACATATATATACATATATATATATATACATACAAATCCAAAGGGAATCAAACCGGGCTTATAAAAGAGTGCTCAATGTAGCAGACTTTGTACATGTTTGAATAAAAAATCATTCATATATATATATATATATATATACATATATATATATATATATATATATATATATATATATATATATATATATATATATATATATATATATATATATATATATATATATACACGTTTCGGCAGGCTGCCACTGCTCCTAGACAATTTATTTTTACCACGTTTGCAAAAATAAAAATTATAGATTTAAACATTAAGAACAGTTAAATTATAGCAAGTTTAATCGTACAGGCTGAATACAAACTAAACAAGTCGCCCGGGAAAAGAAACATGGCGGGTATATAAATTAAGAAAGGGAGATAACTCCACGTTTTACCATTCCTTTTTTTTTTTTCTTTAAAAAAAATAAATAAAAGTGAACAAATCAAAGCAACAAGGCAACGTCAAGTAGGTAAAGCTAGTGGTTATGGACGAAGGCTAACGGACTAGCGGACTAACGGACAGTAGCAAAAACAGAGTTCCTTTCTTATTAAGATCGTGGGGCCAAAAATAAGGAATTCTGCGACCAGAACCAATCAGAGAAATAACAGAAGAGAAAAGAGTGCGTTTTTAATATAAATGATGAACAATCGTTTGAGTTGGAATGAGATCTGAAATAGTCGAAGAACCGCCCGAAGCAAAAAGCAGGAATTAAAGGACGAAGATGAAATGTTCTCGACTTAAAGTCGATATGCATGAAAAAGACAACAAAAACAAGTATTCTTAAGATACGACCATTCAATCTACGCGTTAAACGATTAAAATGAAATGCCAAGCGTGACAGATCGACCGACGTTGCATTTATTATGTGCGTACAGTCAATCGGCGTTTTTACTTTGAAAATTTTATTTCAAACTTGAGCGTGACAGATCAACAAACATCCTATGTTAAATTTAAGAGCTATAGACAAACTAAATGTCAGTTAAAACTTAACTTGACAGATACAGACGGACAGAACCTCTTATAGAAATACTTGGACACATCAAATATAGGAGGCGCCCATTTAACTTTTGAATATAATGACGAAAATCCGATTTCAAACTTACGTGTGTCAGACAAACAAAAATCGCATTTCTCACTTAAGAGTGAAAAAAATATCGTATTTCAAATTTAGATGTGACAGACAAACGAAAATCGTATTTTGAACTTAAGAGTGACAGACCAACAAATACTAGTTCAAATTTAAGCGTAGCAGAACACGGACGCTCCGGGACTCTTATGGGGATCCGTTGACACATCTAATATGAGATAAATGTTTGTTCTGCTCAGGCTTTTTCCTGTGTATTTTAATAAAATAAAATACATGTTAAAATATTCCTTCATTTTGTGATTGAGTTATGTTTAAACAAAAATCCGTTTTAATTGTTCTAATTAGCCGTAATTTACAATTTGCTCACCAAGTCACCCATTTCTTAAAAGGTTTCTGTTACTCTCACTCTCGCTAACTATATGTTCTTTATCTCCACCTCCCTCCCCTCTCTCTCTCTTTCTCTCTCTCTCTCGTGCGCGCGCTATCTATCTATCTATCTATCTATCTATCTATCTATCTATCTATCTATCTATCTATCTATCTCCGTGTTTATTAACAGTCATAAATAATTAAAAAAACTAGCTATAAAACAAAGATTTGATAGTTAGAGAGTAAAAGAAAGAGAGAGAGAAAACAGAGGAAGGGCGATATAACGAATGGAAATACTAATTTTGTTCTTTTTCTTTTTTACATTTAACTGGCTTTGCAAAGTCACTTTTCAGTTTGAAAACAATGTAACCCGAGGTCAATGGTTTACCTCACGGGTCACATTTTTTCTAATGTTATTTTAAACTTAACTCTGATAGACAAACGAAAATATTATTTCAAACTTGAGCGTGATAGGCCAACGGACTAGGTATTTATCCCTCTCTTAACACAGGAAGATGTAGCACAAGGTCGGAAGGTCAGGAGAATAAACCAGCGCACAAATGCACTCTGGCCCTTTAAAAACTTCTTGTGCAGCCCCGATGGGATTTCCGGATGAGGGCGCCTCGGGTAATGAGCTATAATGGTACTCCTTCCCAAAGCGAGAAGGTAAGACCTGGGAGGGAGGACTTCAAAGAGCTGATCAGAACATACACCACAGCCCGACATGAAAACAGCCACCGCCGTTGCAATGGCCCAATCTCTGTAAGAATGGAGACGGCTTTCTTCGCATCTAGTCCGACGGACTAAGCCCCTTGCTGAGATACGAGGACGCATCACCAAACAGACAAGAATCTGTTAAGTTAATTTGGCCTCAATCTGGAATCTTGTTTTCATCTCTGTATTTTTGCCTCGGGTTGAATTAATCCGTTCGCCTTCTAACCTTTTTTAAGAAGATATTAGTTTTTAGTTTTCTTTCTTTATTTTATTAAGTTCATAGTGACGAGGTGATGGAGGGCGAATGAAGACATTTCTAGACGTAATGCTGTTGGAAAACTCTATAGCGGCAAAGACGCCATTGGTTGAGGACATGTCAAAGAAAAATGATAATAATAGTTCCTTAATTTGATTGGCTTGGATTTTTGTCATTTTTCTGCTTCAAATTCCACTCTCATCTCCTTTCTATCTCCTTCTCTCACTTTATTTCTTTAACAGAGATGAATTCCAGATCTCTAAGAAAATAAAGTTATGAAAGACAAAACTGTATAAAACGATGACATGCAAGCACTAATGATCGGACCTAATAAAGGAACAAGTGTTGCCTTATGATCGTCTCAGTGGTCACGCTCCGATAGAAACACCATGTATAAGTATGTATAAGTTAGTTGTGCTCGAGGTGTATGTGATACCGGCTAGAGATCCCGACGCTATCTGTTGATCGTTGCCTGGTCTTGTCGGTCTTAGTAACAACATCCTCTGTCTCTCGCCGCGAACGTTCTGACGATAACAGCCGGCGTCTCCCGAATATATCTACTTTCCCCGGAAATCAGAGATGCCCGTTTTTTTTCCTCAGTTTACTTTAACCGGGAACTAGAAAAGTTCGTGTTTTGTGTTTTTAGCTTTTTTTTCAACCTCTTTCAGAATTGTCAATACTAACCCGTTCATGCTGTAAACGGCTAATTACCACTGATTTTCATGGCGTCGCTTTGTCTGCGTAGTACAATAAACCCGTCGATTTTAATGTCTTTCTTTAATCCCTTTTTACTATCATTCATTTCCTAGCTAATCTCTCCCGGTGGTCCTTGTTGTGCGAGAGGTGAAGGGCATTCTATATTATTACACAAGAACGTCCATTCAATGTGCACGTTTAGTGATGAAAATTGTTTTCGCAGCTTTTTTACAACACATTTTTAAAATTCGAAAACGTTCGGCTTTGTTGTTATTGAAGAGTTCATGGGATACCTACTCAGCCGATTTCCAAACTTCTTAAAGCGTTGAAGACGGCGACAAAAGACGGTCGAATAGTCCACATTGGAGTCTTCGGACTGCATTCTCGTTGCCAAGCTTTTTCCATCTTCCACGGCTGCCAAAAATGCCTGGTCGTTGAAATTTCAACGTCGACCTCTTCCTTCTTCATGTGTGACTTTTTAGCGCCCGATTTATACTTATTGAACCATTTTGCAAAAGTTTATTGAGATCGCCAAATCACTACGCAGCATTTTAACCTTTCTTTAAATAGTAGAACATAATATGACAAATATGGATATGATTTTCAATTTTGAAAAGAGAGGATTATTTTTATGAAGCAAATTAAACAATCGCTAAATTGTTATTTGTTATTCAAATGTATGGCTTCACAGGCAAAGTAAAGTGACAGCTGTGGTAGTAACCGTAAACATCGATCTATTTCCATGAAAGAAAAGATTGAACTGCTGAAAAATTTGTTTATGTTTTTAGCAATCGCTGATGGTTTAGAGAAATGGTAGGTGTATAATTAGTTTGTTAGGAGTTTGCTTATGAGTTATTATTACGGTGAAATCGGATGGTCTGGCAAAACGGTTAATCAGACAAAAAGACTCTTGACCCAAAGTGCCGGCAAATCGGTGTGGTATCTATAATGCATATTCAAGTAGATTCAAACAAGCTAGATTTTCTTTTTAATAATAAATACATTTTTTTAAACTCAGATTTGGACCATGTAAAAACAGATGGAAACAATTTGATGATAGGACAAAAATTTAATTCCCTAAAGTTTTCAACTTGGATTTTTTTGTTAAAGACAACTTAAAACCTTATATTAAGCCGGCCATATTGATGAGTGGCCCAATGCTGTCTTGCGTTATGTAGTCCTTTATTGGCAAGCATACATACATAAAGATAACAACTACTACATAATAATATATCTAAATGAATAATGAAAAAGTGTTTTCTCCTGTCCTAACTATATTAACATCAAAACGGGTTATGCTTATTTAATTATGTGAAACAACATAAATTTTGAAATACCATATATATTGTAATTTGCAAACCTCCGTAAACAGTTTAAGGTATTCCTAATTTGCATGTTTATTTTTTAAACAGTATCTAACAAATTAATATTTTTCAATATACATTTGTAATTTGCATTGTCATATTTTCTTATATATACACAATAGTTTCGTTGATATTGAAATGTCTGATGTCGCCGAGATTCTAAGAACGGATACTACAGATTCTTAATATATCATTTAATTCTTGACATCGTATCATTTTGTGCCGATGCGTGACAGTGTCAATGAAAGTGAATAAACTGAATTCATTACATTTGTTTTTCGTTTGCTGTATTAGTTGTTCTTTATTGTTCTATTTTTCTCATCTTACTTGAATGTTCTTCCAGTGAATAAACTGAATCCTGAACATGCGTTTTCTATTGCTGTGTTTCTTGTTCCTGTAAAATTATTAGTTTTTGGTAGGAGTAACAAGATTTTCAGATCAACCTGTATAGATCTGGCAAATCAAGCTATGACAAAGCTATGTTTGATGGGAGAAGGGGTTATTAAGTGTTTATATAAATCTGGCGCAGTTCATTGATTATATTTTATGGGGAATGAGTCTAATGTGCCAACAAAAGACCAACGAAACCGCTGTTTTAGATTTAAACGTGACAGACAGACAGAACAAGTGTATTTCAAACTTAATAACAGGATAATGATGAAACTGACGAAAAAATACTGGCCTTATAAAAACGGGGATGCATGCTAAAAAGTAGACAACTTGAGATCCTACAGAAGTAATATCAACTCTAGATAATTGGCACACTGGTAAGTCAGTTTGTGTGTCCATAGATTAAAAGCTGATTAATCTGGTCTAACAGTGTGGTCTAATTTATATGATTTCTTTTCTGTATTTTTACTCTTTCTCACCCACTATCTATATCTCTCTCATTCACCCACTCACTCACTCTCTCTCTCGCTCTCTCTCTCTCTCTCTCTCTCTCACTCTCTCTCTCTCTCTCTCTCTCTCCATCTCTCTTTCCACTTCTTTTTCTACCAGCTACATTTTCTATGATTGGTCTCTCTTATTTTCCTTTTCTTTGTGTGTAAAACCTCTCCCCCCTTCTCTCTGTCTGTCTGTGTCTGTCTGTCTGTCTGTCTGTCTGTCTGTCTGTCTCTCTCTCTCTCTCTCTCTCTCTCTGACTATATGAAGCTCCCCCCGGGTAGAGCTTATTTGTAAGGGTATCGCCAACTGCCATTTAGCTTTAAGACATAGCAGCGCCGACTGTCAGCTCGACGGTTGCGTTTCGACCCCGGCTTGAGGCACTAACTGGTCTAGCCGCACTGATGAGCTGTGAAACAGCGAAACAGTCTGTATGTGGATGACTATATATATATATATATATATATATATATATATATATATATATATATATATATATATATCTTAACTACTAGCCTAATTATATACACATCAAAATCGAGTATGCACATAATGACAGGGACATTATCATCATAAATACGGTGTTCCCACCGAACTTCATCTATTGGAACTTAAGATATTCAATATCCTCCTTAACCACGAAACGAACAGCTGTATTGAAGCTCTCATTCTTCAAATCTTAAACCTAATTCTATTCATGCTATCCCAAAATAATTATCTACAAAATAACCAACCGTACATTTCATGCCACATAGCTGATATCCTGAACTTCTAAATATTTTAGGAGTAGACTTTTTTGTCAGCCAGCCTTTAACCTCTTCCTTTCTTAGTGGTCTCTTAAGAGGCTTGTATTTTCGCTAACCTTTTTGGAGTCTAGGAGATTGAACACTGGTAGTGGGGTCACTTTCAGGCTTGATTTGTCTGATAACTGACCGATAATGAAAGTAGTTAAGTATCTTTGATAGAGGGCGAGGTAATAGTCCTTTTCTGTCCGGCACTTTCCCGAGTGATAGTACATTAAAGACAATACATGCATCGTACACAGATTAGAAAAATACCAATGAAATTACAAAACAAAACCCTACTTGTCACTATGGACTTCCCATCATTTTACACCAACATCTCACACAACGTGGAAGTACGAGCTTGTGATGATTTTCTACGTGATATGAATTTCTCTATGTGACAATTTCTCTAATAATAACTAAGTTCTAAGGCCGCCATTATTTACGAATCCGATTCGCATCGATGACAACGTAAACGACAACCAGCTACCCCAATATATCCATGCACGCACGTGAAAGAGTATTACTCCACAATTACCCATGATAAACCACACACTACTACAGATTTTTATATGAACACATGAAGAATAAACCTTATCAAGTGTTAACGCAGACAAACAGCACAATACTGTTGCACTCAGATTCCATTACTGTTTTACATTTCCCTTGAGAGCGATACAATTGCGACTGGGGAACGCTTGTGAATTTGATATTCCCTAGAAACTTCCCTCTTCTGAGGAAGCCGGATAAACTTAAATATTTTTTTTTGATCTGTAACGTTAAAATATTAAATATTTTTTGTTGATCTGTAACGTTAAAATATTAAATATTTTTGTTGATCTGTAACGTTAAAATATTAAATATTTTTTGTGGATCTGTAACGTTAAAATATTAAATATTTTTTGTTGATCTGTAACGTTAAAATATTAAATATTTTTTGTTGATCTGTAAAGTTAAAATATTAAATATATTTTGTGGATCTGTAACGTTAAAATATTAAATATTTTTGTTGATCTGTAACGTTAAGATATTAAATATTTTTTGTTGATCTGTAACGTTAAAATATTAAATATTTTTGTTGATCTGTAACGTTAAAATATTAAATATTTTTTGTTGATCTGTAACGTTAAAATATTAAATATTTTTTGTTGATTTGTAACGTTAAAATATTAAATATTTTTTGTTGATCTGTAACGTTAAAATATTAAATATTTTTTGTTGATCCGTCGCACATAAATTTGAAATATAATGTCTGTTGTTCAGTCAAGTTTAATTCTGAAATATAATTTTTCTTGATCTGTCGCAATTTCATTTGAAATATATTTTTTGTTGATCAGCCATGCTTAAATTAAGAATATAATTTTGTTGATCTGTCACATTTAAATTTTAAATAATTTTATCTTATCTGTCATGCTTAAATTTGAAATATAATGTTTCTTGATCTGTCATGCTTAAATTTGAAATATAATTTTTCTTGATCGGTCACGCTTAAATCTGAAATATTGTTTTTTGTTGATCTGTCGAGCTTAAATTTGAAATATATTTTTTGTTTATACGTCACGCTTGAATTTGAAATACATTTTTGGGGGATTGTCAAGCTTAAATTTGAAATGTAATTTATATTGATCTGTCACACATAAATCGTAAATATAATTTTTGTCGATCTGTTACACTTCAATTTTAAATAAAAATATTTGTTGATCAGCCACGCTTAAATTTGAAATATAATTTTTGTTGATCTTTCACACTTAAATTTGAAGTATAATATTTGTTGATCTGTCACGTTAAAGTTTCAAATACGCACTTCTATCACTAAACGCAAAGATTAAATGGACGTTTCTTTAGACTTTATTTGTCATCTGAAAACCGCCCAACAAAATCCCTTGAGTTATCTGACCGAAAAAAAAACGCATTTAAATTATCGGATGGAGTTCCTGCAGTTTTCATTAATTTTCAAAGCCGCCATGAAACAATATCTTTCACGGAATCAGCAGTTCATAATTGAACGTTGAACGCGTAATTCAATCCAATGTTCAATTCTCGCACAATGTGTCATTGCATCAGACTTAAATTCTTACAAGAACTTCAAAAATAAAATTCCTACATTTTAATGAACTAAGAATTTGACCTCTCAGCCCAATAACAATCGGTTTTTATTTAGATTGGTTTCTTTATCTTACGGCATATCAACACTTTTTTACTATTTAATGCTGAACTCAGTCACTTTGATGAAAGTGGTTTTATGCTTCAAATTTTTAATATCTTCATTTATTATTTTTTATGCTTTGTTTTGTATTTGGTTTGCAAGTAATCAATTCTTTTTAATCCATATTTCGAATAATAGACTTTGTTATGAACGTGTTGCAGCCTGCGTCGTAATAATATGCTAAGACATTTCGTGTCCGTACGTATGTTATCACATTCCACCTCTAAAAAATTAGATCGTCCGATCGTCAAACATGACACAATTGAAAATTAACTAAAGTACAAAAATTTCGACTTTACCCATTTTAAAATGAATTGTTTCAAAATCGAATTCTGTCGTCTCGTCGACTTAACCAATCGTAAAAACTTATTCTTTGCATTCTTTTTATTTGAACGTGATTTTAATAAACATGCAACTCTTACGATATCAAATAAACGAATTAAGAAAGTGACATTCGTTTTATTTATTTATCCAACAACTACCTTTACGGTAAGAAGAAAGGGACTAGTTGAAGATATTTGCATTGTTACAATAAATAAATGCAACTGTTAAAAAGTTCGTTGCCTTTATTATAAAATCTGAGCTGACAATTAATTTTACGCATGAAGAGACAATTTTTTCTTTATATTTTTAAAACTTACATACATTTATTTCAAAAGAAATATTATTATCAAGAATAAATTATACGGATAAAGATGATGGCCGTAGAATTTCCACGAGGTCCTGCTAAAAAAAAGAGAAATAACAATAACAATAACAATAACAATAACAACAATAACAACGGTAACAATAATAATAATAATAATAATAATAATAATAATAATAATAATAATAATAATAATAATAATAATAATAATCTGTAAATATTTAAAATAAATACAGCGTCGTGGTATAGATACAAGTAGAGGACGAGCATTACAGAGTGATTACTGTTAAGTTAAGGCGAAACCGGTCGGCTGACCTGTTCTTTAACTTGTAATCATGAACGATAAAATATTCTTCTGTTCATACTGGCAGTAATAAAATAATGTACTTCCAAAAAAATCATTATATGTATATTTATTTATATATATATATATATATATATATATATATATATATATATATGTGTGTGTGTGTGTGTGTGTGTGTGTGTGTGTGTGAGTGTGTGTGTGCGTGGGTGTGGGTGTATATATATATATATATATATATATATATATATAACATTGATATGTAAGCCATTAGCGATGATATATATATATTTTTTTTTACATTAATCTTATATTTCGGAATAAATTCCTTCTTCAGAGGTGACCAGTTATTGAGTCATTTTTTTTTATCAAAAACAAGAATAACCAAACTTATTTCTTTGTTACTTGATAAAACGTCTTCCGCACTGGTGGTGTTGGCGGCCATGATTCAAATTCCGGTGTCGAACGGAGTAATATTGGTTGGTCGTCCATTTAAAGCATTGTTGTATATGTTAATAAAATTGATATGTAAGCCATTAACAATGCGAGATTAATATATATATATATATATATATATATATATATATATATATATATATATATATATATATATATATATATATATATATATATTACATTAATCTTATATTTCGGAATAAATTCCATCTTCAGATGTGACCAGTTATTGAGTCATTTTTTTTTATTATCAAAAACAGGGTTCAGGATTTGTGGATGGATTTGAGATCCCTGGAGTGGCATAATGTGGGTCATCCATAACAGGGTGGATTTTACGGAGAAACCGACGGTTGCGCAGCGTTATTCGATTGCTCCCATCTACCCGCACTCTGTACTGCCGGTTACCATGTGTCTCCACGATCCTCCCTGTCTTCGTCCATCGACGAGGGTAATTACCATCCTGGTTCTAGATCTGAATAAATTCTCCAACTTGGAGTTCCCGCAGTGGACGACAATGCTGATTATAGAACTGCCCGTTCCGCATATGCCTCTTCGCCATTGCCAACTACCTTTGTTCGCCTATTTCTTTCCATTGTTTCCGGGTTTGATATTTATCCCGTAGGACTGAAAGATGGTCTCTAATGATTCAATCATATAGGATTACGGCTAGAGATATGTTAAGGTCCTGGACAGGAGTATTGCGATGGTTTAGTAGCGCCTGAGCAGCCTGATCATAACATAGGCGTCCATAGCTGTCCATATTGTCAGCTAGTATTCGTTTTGCTGTCTTAACGGCTAACTCTGCGCGGTCGTTGCTCTGAGCGTAATATGCTGATGAGGTACGTTTACGTATACCCCAGTTCCTTAAAAAGGAGTCATACTCCTGTGACTCAAACGGTGGTCCTCTGTCTGCAGAGATTTCCTCCGGTGACCCATAAGTACAGAACCAAGTTCTCAAGGTATCGCATACAGTTTTGGCCCTCCCCGATGTCATTAGGGCCACTACCACCCATCCCGTATATCGATCAGCCTATACTAGATAGTTCCTGCCCTGTATATCAACAAAGTCTACGACAACTTGTTGGAATGGAAAATATGGGTCTGGTGGTGACATCAAGGGCTCCTTGGTCTGAGATGGTGCAATTGTGTTGCATGTGCGGCACTGGGATCTGCTTTGTCGGATGCTAGCATCCAAACCCGGCCAGAACAATCGTTGTCTCGCGTTCGCCAGCATACCGTTTACGCCCTGAGCGCAGAATGAAGGGATTCCAGTACCTCTGCACGAACTTGTCGAGGTATTAGGATGTTGTTTCCCTTTATAATGACTCCCTAGGTAGTATATTTCTTCCTGCATAGGCCAGAAAACCCGATCTATAGATGGGAGGTCATTGCGTGATTGGGAAAACCCATTTTGGATCAGATCTCTTAAGGTCCCGCATTCTTCATCTGTGGCTGCCGCGGCGACAATCCTTTCCCGTGTAATAGCTTTCAACTTAGGGTCGTTTTCATACATCGACGTGAAGGCAGTTTTGACTGCAGTGTCGATCATTTGGTCAGGGTTTCTTGATGGGGTACCTGATGGGTATCGGGATGCGCAATCCGGGGATAAATTAAGTTTTCCGCGGCGATGTTTTACTTGGAAGCGGTATATTAGTGTACTTTCCTTGAAGTTCAATAGGCGGGTTTTTTTAATATTTTCCAGGGCCTGGTTAAAAAATATTATAATTAATGGCATGGGATCCAATGTTACCAGCAAATCCGGACATCCAAGTATGAACATTCGGCATTATTCTAATCCGTAGACAAAAGCTAACGCCTCTCCTTCCACTGGTGCATATTGCGATTCTGCGTCGTTGGTAAAACGGGACCCAGCCAGAATGAGTTTCCAGTGGCCATCCCCACAACTCCTGTTTACTTCGCCCTCACATTTACAGTGTTTCTGTAATCTGTCGCCAGCCCGGTTACCCTTCTCAATCCTCTTCACTATCACTCTCTTCGATTCTTGGAATATGCTCTCCAGTGTCTCGACCCAATAGAATTTTCTGTTCTTTGTCCTCAATAGTTCTCGGAATGTGGCCATAACTTCTGCTTGTGAAAAGGCAAACGACATCTGATTCACAAGTCCAAACCAGGATCTAACCCCAGTGATGTTTGTGGGGTAGGGAATTTAAGGATGGTTTCTGTCATCTTTTTTGTGGGTCGAACAGCTATTTGCAGTGACCAGAAATCCTGCGAATTCTATCTCCATTTCAGCAAAATTAAACTTATCCGGATTAAATACAATCCCCTTGTCTGCGCAGCGACTGATATAGTCAACCGTGTGCCAGAACGATGGCTCTATTGAATCGTCCCATAGGAGGCTGTCGTCTATGCATCGGGTCTTACGTGCCATATCCACTGTGATGTTATCAAACCGACGGGTGTATCCGTCCCCTGATCCATGGAATCCTTGAGGGGCCCGACAGTACCTATATCGGCCCCACTCGGTGATGAATGTAGTGGCATCCCGTGCGGCTGAAAATAGCGGTAGACTGTGGTATCCATTCAATGCGTCAAGGATCGTTTTCCTGGTGTATCCCGGTATCATCAGAACCTGATGAAAGGTTACTTGAAGTGTGATCCTCCTAAGAGACGATATAGACAGCGAATGCACCAAAGCTGGAATAGGCTGGGCGTGTTTGAACTATCAGAGCAAAAACTTGCAGGGCAAGCCCGGCTGATTAGAACTAATTAATTTTTATCTGCTATTGACATTGAAGAACTAAAAGAGAAATTGAGAGAGAAGAAAAGTCTATGGTAGAAACAACAACAAACTCTGAGAGCTAAAATATTGTAACTAATGGTAATCAGGCTGTTTCCACAGATGCAATAGTAAAACATATGATAGAACATGGGATGACAGAAGAATATATTGATATTTGCAGATTGTTAGACGAGAACCTAAGAGCTGGCAATTTAGAACAGCCCCGAACCTGACTTAAAACTGTCACGACCAAAGTGAATGATGTCTTGCCATTTGTATTAATAAATAATCTTGATCAGTGTAATAAAGTTATTAAAGTTGCTGCCAATACTGTATCAAATCTACTCAGAGTAGAAAAACGGAAAGGGAAGTAAAGAAGGAGCCCTGGTTGAAGAAAACATTTAAATGGTTAGATAAAACAACTTAGAAAGGATTTAAGTAAAGTGCAAGCTGTCGAAAATGGCGAACTCAAAAGTCAGATCGCTAGTGAAAAACCAATCCGTAAGTTTTACATACACTGAAAAGGTTTGAAGTGTGTAATGTAAGAATTAACACAGCGTAGCAAAGTCTGCCAAAGTTAAACGTTACAGCGACAGAATTGAGCAGTATCGACATAACAGACTGTTTGAGAACAACCAGAACTCCTTTTTGAACAACTAGAAGAAATTGAAAGAGGGAATGACGTTATACCTGATGCTGACCAATTTAATGCATTCTGGAAAAGCATCTGGGAAAAGGAAATAAAACATCAAGATGATACATAATGGATCAAATATATTGAAAGGGTGGTGTCCTCTGGAATAGAACTACAAACGAATATAACAGTCGCTGTTGAGATGCTGAAGGAGAGGGTTAAAAAGCTTTCAAATTGGAAAGCACTTGGACCTGACGGAGTCCAGGTATACTGGTTTAAAAACCTTCTGGCTCTTCACCCACTTCTTGCAAAAATGAAAAATGGATGTTTGACGACAGGTAGCTTCCCTAAATGGCTGACAAAGGGCACCACAGTCATTATCCTAAAATATAAAACAAAAGGGGGTGAAGTGATAAACTTTAGACCGATCACGCGCCTCTCAGTTATGTGGAAAGTTTTCACTAGCATATTGTCTGAAAGTATTTATGGTCATTTGGACCAAAACAAATTGCTGCCTGAAGAACAGAAAGGCTGCCGAAAAAGATCACATGGCACCAATGACCAGCTTCTGATCGATAAAATGATCATGAGAAACTTCAAACGAAGAACTACTAACCTTGCCATGGGGTGGGTAGATTATAAGAAAGCATTTGACATGGGCCCTTATTGATACACAAATGCCTGGAGATTTTCGTAATAGCCTTCAACATTCAAACAGCTTTAAATAATAGGATGAAGAATTGGAAACCCAATTTAACTTCAGGAGCTGTTGCATTAGGTAAAGTGAAAATCAAGAGAGGCATTTTCCAGGGCGATAGTCTTTCCTCTTTGTTTTTTGTCATTAGTCTGATCCCAATGACACTTCTCTTACGTAATTTGAAGGTAGGATAATGACTTGGGTAAGTACTTCTTACAGTTAGCCACTTACTATTCATGGATAACCTTAAGGTTATTGGAAAGAATGAAACCCAACTAAATACCCTAATGAACACGGTTAAATTATTTAGTTACAACATACGAATGGAATTTAGCATCACTAAATGTGCCATTCTTGTTATAAAAAAGGGTAAACTTGTCCATTGAGATGGCCTTGAACTCCTAACAACAGATAAATAATGTAGACAGTGAGAAGGGCTACAAATACTTGGGAACTCTGGAAGCGGATAAGATTTAAAACAAGGAAATGAAAAACCAGGTCACAGATATTCTGGATTATTCATAGGCTGGACAAAAGAAGAATTAAGGCATCTAAACCAGAAGACTAGGAAACTAATGACTATGAAAAATGCCGTACATCTGAAGGATGATACTGACCGACTCTACGTTAAAATAAATGACGGGGGAGTAGAAGTAGGAGGACGAGTAAGTATGGAAGACTGTGTGAATGACGCAGAAAAAAAGAATTAGAAAAATACATAATCTAGAACACAGAGAGGCTAATCACCGCAGCAAGATACACCGTCAAAATGAACAATACATGGAACAAAGAAACAAGAGACAAAACGAGAAAATAACACTGGGAAGAGATTCATGAGAAAGGCAAAAGAAGAGACTCGCGAAAACACCTGGACATGTCTACACAAAAGAACATCTACACATATAAACGAGATCACTACTAATAGCCGCACAAAACAATGCGATTTAAACTAACTATAGTAAAGCTATGATTGATAAAACCTAGGAAAACAGCAAGTGTAGACTCTGTCGACAAAGAGACGAAACCATAAATCACATATGTAAATGCAGCAACCTTGTCCCAAAAGAACACAAGAACAGGCATGACTGTGTGAGGAAGGCAGTACACTGCAAACAACTGACTTTTGAACACTCATGCAAGTGGTTCAGACACGAATCGGAGGCAGTACTAGAAAAAGAAAATCACAAAATTCTCTGGGACATTGAAGTCAAACAGATAAACTCATCCAAGCAAGGATACCAGGTGTTATAATAGTCAACAAGAAGGAAATATTCTGCCAAATCGTAGAGAACTGAAAGTGATATGGAACATAAAGAAAGTCAATATATACCAATAATCGTAGAACCACTAGGAACAGTCCCGAAAAAAATGACTGGCGGAAATTGGAACCAAAGGAAAGACTATACAACGGACAGCAATTATTAAAACAGCTTAAATCTTACGGAAAATCCTCATATGCGAAAACCAACTCACATAAACTGCAAACTCTAACTAGTCACATGGAAGCTGCAATAGAAATAAAACAAAAACAAAAACATAGAACCACATGAATAGAAGAGAACTAAAACTGTAAGAATTTTCAATAAATGCCCCCACCACCACCACCACCACCACAAAAAAAGGAATAGCACCAGTGTCGGCGAATACCACACAAAAGAGTCGTAAAAGGGGCAAAGAGAAGAATCAAAAGACCGAGGAGGGACAGCATTAACAAGACCTCCACTCGAAGAATGCGGAGAGTACTGGGACCTTAGCGAGGTTTATTGCCACCCAAATGCCAGAAAAGACCAATGGTCGTTGCCAGTGAGAAATCAATGGTAATCGGTTGTTGCAATAACGCAAAGCCATGTGCAATGGTTATCGAAAGAGGTGGAGAGTACTGGAAATCTGGGGAGAATTTTTGTCACTCGAACTCCAGGAAATACCACCCAGTTATTATCATTGAGCAATTACTGATAAACACATGCGTGAGAACGTGAGTAGTAGTAGTAGTAGTAGTAGTAGTAGTAGTAGTAGTAGTAGTAGTAGTGATGATGATGATGATGATGATGATGATGATGATGATGATGATGATGATGATGATGATGATGATGACGTTGCTGATGATGAATACAATAATAATAATAATAATAATAATAATAATAATAATAATAATAATAATAATAATAATAATAATAATAATAATAATAATAATAATAATGTAAAGTCTCGAGCGTATCGATTGAAGACGATGTAATATTTATTGTGAATTTTAATGTTAACTAATAAGAAGCTTCTGAGATGTCACTTCGGGGGTCGGGAGATAATATTTTTCCTTTTTTTTTAGTTGAACGTAATTGGAACCAAAAAAGTAGTTAGTCACGTTAGAGAACAAAAGTTAACGTTATTTTTTTAATTTCGACCGAACGTTTGATAAATTTGCATCAATTTATTAGACAAACATGGGAGGGGAATCTATCGTCTTTTTATTTATTTAAGAGTATCCTCGAAAACTTATACTATATAATTAGGTAACATATATATATATATATATATATATATATATATATATATATATATATATATATATATATATATATATTAATTTTATTTACTTATACATTTTTTTTATTCTTTTCGTAAATGTGTCTTCATGTATGTGTGATAGTGCACTTTGAACCTCATGAAAATGAGAGAAACACTATCCCTGTGACAGGATCACAGGTAAACTAAGCCTGGGCCTGGTGTTGCCACAAACACCAAACCATCATAAATGTCTATAAATACAAATAAACGCCGTGGGACTCAGAAAAAAGATCTGAGTGTCATGTATGGCAGGTACTCCCTCGATGGGGGACCCGGTCCACATTCTGCGAATGTTGGCTCCATTGATTTCAGGAACAAAACCACGGAGAAAAAACAGGTAAGTAACCCATCAAATTCCAAATATGATATGGACACTGACCAAATACAAGAAAGCAAGAATGAAAATGACAGACCAAAAAGCCATAGAAATAAATGGGCCACAAAAGAGAACAGATCAAGCAAGACAGATACTCAAGAGAGGGTGGTTCTCGGAGATGGAATTAACGGAAATTAAACATAAGATAAATGGCGCGACAGATCAAGACACACCACTTGACGAAAATTCCCCAGAAAGAAGACGAGAAAAACATAAACACAGAAACTGAAGAAGGCGAAGACGACGAAACTATAAAACTATCTGAGGAAGAAGCAAGAGAAGTGAAAAATATCAAACGATTAATGTCCGAGAACAAAACAAAACTACCATCCTTAAGGAACGAAGATTGGAAGAAGTTAAAAGTTGAAACAGAGAAAGTAAACAGAGTACTCACGTACATCCCAACAGACACTATCACAGATCTAAACAACTTGATATATGCAGGGGCAAAATCAATAAGTATGAAACTAAAAAGGGAAAAGAAGACTGGCCAAAAGAATGGGCAGACGAAATCTGGATGGGAGATCAGACTGGAAACCCAGATCACCGAACTTCAAAAGGAAGCAAATACCGTAAATATGATGAAGGAGAACAGTAAACGATGGAAGAGCATAAATACGAATCGCAAGGACAGACTAAATAAAAAACATGAAGAACTAAAACAAAAGATAGCAGCAAAAGAAGGAAGATTGAAACGATACAGATACAAATCGGAACAATACAAACAGAACAGGACCTTTGAAAACAATGAAAGCTAGTTTTACAAAAACGTAAACGGAGAAAGAACAACAACAGTACAACTGGACAAGACAGAAACAAAATATTTCTGGAGCAAGATATGGGAAAGACTGAAGCTCACAACAAAAATGCTAAATGGCTGAAAGACATGAAAGATAAACTTCTAGAAATTAAAGAAGGAACGGAAACAGAAATTAATGAAGAAACTATTAAGACAACACTAAAGAAAATGGCAAACTGAAAAGCACCAGGTCACGATGGAATACATGCGTACTGGTTCAAAGAATTCACGACCCTAAATGAAAGGCTAGCACAGAAACTGAGAGGATGTATCAATAAAACAGACATACCAGAGTGGATGACCAAAGGAAGGACAACGCTCATACAAAACGACGCCAAGAAGGGAACGAACCCAAGCAATTACAGACCAATAACCTGTTTACCGACAATGTGGAAAATCCTAACGACACAACTGAGAGAGCAACTTTACCATTCCCTGAACAGTCGTGTGCTACTTCCCGAGGAACAAAAAGGATGGCAGAAAGGGAAAAGAGGGACGCATGATCTGTTATACATAGATCAAAAGATCTTGAAAGAAGTTAAAAGCAAGAAAAAGAACATATATATGACATGGATTGACTACAAGAAAGCCTACGACAGAATCCCTCAAGCATGAATAATTGAATGCTTAAAAATGTACAAAATATCCGGTAGGATTATTAATCTCATCAAGAAAGCAATGGTAATATGGAGATTAGAACTGACAGCTGATCTGTGTGAGAACTCCTAGTGGGTACAAATAATAATTATTATTATTATACGTCTATATTTCATATTTTTTCAAATACAAAAAATATACAAATGCTATTGAATATCCTTACACTGTCTTTATGGTACCGCTGTTGCATTTCCAATTGTCCTTTGTTTTTTTTTCCTTTTCGTAGCCGTGTTGTTCTTCGTCGTTTCTTACTTTCTTTGTCGCCGTGTTATTCTTCGTCGTTTCCTTCTTCCTCGGCCGTGTCGTCTGTGGCACAAGGTCGGAAGGTGGGAAGAATAAGTCAGCACACAATAGATAGTGCATTCTGGTCCCTTCGGCATTTCCCAGTGAGGCGCCTCAAGCAGTTAGCCATCAACTAACTCCTCCCCAAAGCGAGAGGAGCGGGACGGAAAGGCCTGGGATGGTGGACTTCCTAGAGCTACCAAGAACTAATACCACCGCCCGACAGATTAAAGGTGCCCTAAATGACCCAGTCTTTGTCGAACTAACTGTCGAGGACGGATCGGCGACTGGTATGATAGGTGTAAGAAAAAAAGCGACGTTTTTTTTTTCATCTTACGATCGGCGTTTTCCACCGGATAAGTGAAATGGATTGGCTTTTTAGTTTTCCAGCCAATCCTATTGAAAAGCAACTTCACCCAATTAAAATCGGTTAGTTACAAAGAAACGCTATAAACTCAGTCGACAAAGCAGCTACCGATTTGCTACCTGCTGCTTTGACCGACTGACGCACAGAATTCCAAATAGAGTTCTGGTAAGTAAAATTATTACAGTATCATTGAAAATTATTCAATAGCCACAACAAAACACGAACGCGGTACAACAAGTTCATAGTTTCTGCTATCGCTATTCGTGTCCTGTATTGCTGGCTTGAAACACGAAGCTATTAATACGGATTTCTAAACGATTGCGAAATTCCGATAAAAAATAATCCCTGGAATTCAGAGTAAAAATGGCGGAAACGTTCATTAGAAACCCAGGAATAAATGCAGCGCCATATTAAATTAATGAACAGGATCGGTTTGTGTCCTTCGATTACATTTTTAACGATCATGGCGGAAATAAATCTGTAAAAATAGGAACGAAGTAATCTTTTCTTGATGAGAAAGTTTTTAACTGTCCGATGAAATGGGGCTGTTAAGTAAAGAAAGAATGAGTAAAAAACATTAACGGAAAAAGAACGAAAAAATCAAAACGAAAAAAAAAAACAGAAAAAGAAAGAAAAAACACAAGTTTTTGTTGTTTTGTTTTACGGCATATCAACCCTTTTACGCATATTTATGATTTAAGTTATTAATCTGTCTTTATAAATTTAGGTATGTTTATATGTTTATATATTTGTAAGAATGGAATTCACTCCTAAACTAATTCATTGATTGTTATGAATTTTGGAACACAGTTGCTAAGCATAAGGTGTCCGAATGTGGCTATATAATTTTTTTTTAATTTTGATTTTTTACAAAAGGGGTAAAAAGGGGTGTGAGTTCTTCGTGAAAATTCAGATACCTCCGACTTTTGTGAAATTTTTGTAGCAAGCATCAGACTCAAATACATAAATATTTCCTCAGTATTCCAGTTTCTTTAGGGTGCATAATATGGACACAACCTCCCATTTGAAAATGCATGTGCATTGAATTTGATCCATAGTAATT